>JAUMJK010000262.1:0-532500 GCA_033558105.1 Coccyzus lansbergi | reverse complement strand
TACCAACCAGCATCCTCGTCGATCATTTGATAGACATATATCTATATTTTGGAAAAAAAAATGTAAACATTATTGCCCAAATCGCCGTATATACATCCCATAGTCGTGTGATGGTAACAAACGATTCCGACGATCGAAAAGGTTAAGCTGGTAAAAGAGTGCTACGTTTTGGTCTAGTTCCTTTAGCCTTAAATTATATATTAATAAAAAAATTTGAATGTAAACTCAGTGAACAACAGCTGGTATAATCGGTATTTTTTTTACATAAGTAGTCTTCCTTTACAAAATGAGAAATTTGTGGGTTAAGTGTCTTCTTCTACCCTCCTTTAAAGTTCTCTACACAGAAAAATGTACACGTCTTGTCAGGTTTCCGCTCCAGAAGCCTGGGGATAGTTCTGCTTTGCCCTCCCCTACCCTCGTCCAAGAAATCTGCCCGGTTGCACCAAAAAAAAAACAAAAAAAAAAGGAAAAAAAAAACCCAACACTCAAACCTACGATTTATGTTTACTGAACAAAACAGCATAGCCTTTAAAATCATTTCCTGAAAGTTCACTCTTAGAATATGAAAAAATCCAGTGTCTTAAAAATAGAAGTATTTCAGGACACTTATTCGAAATATATAATAGAGATTTTTTTTTACTCCTTCTTTTTCTTTTTTTTTTTTTTTTTTTTGTGAGAACGTACGTGTGTGTGTGTGGTGTGTGTGTGTCTGTGAGCTCGCACAGGGCCTAAACAAGCAATAGCAAGTTAGATGAGGGCTTCAACTCTTCAGAAAAAATCTCATTATGTGAAGAGTGAAGTAGCTCTGTAGGGAGCATTATGGAAATATCTGGGTTTGATTTAATGAGGCTCTTCACATCGGTGGAATATCAACTTAACAGAGGAAAGTCTACCCGGGGCGTCCAAGTTACCAAAATGAAAATTGGCAATTGAGATGATAAGAAAGTGGCTTTCTTGTGCGAAATCACTTCAGGTAACAGAGATAACATTAAATAACATACATTCTACGAACCGAGAACAATGTTTTATGTACCAAGTCTCTTATCTGTCTCTTCTAATGACTTCCCTTAGCGGGTTGTTAGTACTTGACAGCAGGTCTCTGTGCGGGGAACTTTTTTCCAATTCCACATTCAAAGGAGGTCCATCAGAGAACATGATTGGCAATTTTCGTCATAATCTGCACATTATTAGCATCAAAATTGACACGGCAGTAACACCGGCGGTTTTTGATGTGCCTTTCTCCAAGTTCAAGGAAGTCCCTCCAGTCGCAGTGGTTTGGCAGAGCAGGTCTCGGTTACCCAGCGGTGGCTTTTCAGAGGCAAAGGCGCGATAGAGATGCGTGAGAAATAAATCCGAGAGCCGTTCGATCGAGAGAAAGACGCTAAGAAAAAGAATTACGTTTAGAAAAGTGTCTGGGAGGTAAACGCTTGAGGACAAGGGCCTACAGCTAGAGAGATTCAAGTATTTCCCAGATAGCGGAGTTAGAAAGCGCGAGCTTAAAAAAACGCCTCTCCCCATCCCCTACACCTCACACCTCTGGTCCCGTCACCGGCCCCGCTCGGGCGGAAACTCGCTACAACTATCCCTTTCGGTCACAATCAAACCGAAATAACAGTAATAATTACCAACAAAAAAAAAATAAAATTTAAAAAAAAAAAAAAACAAGGCTGCAAGCCGCTCCCTTCGGCCGCCTCCCTCTCACCGCAGCCCCCGCAGCCGGGGCTCGGCGATAAAAAAAATAGACGGGACATTCCGGCCGAGCCCGGGGGCGCCCCCTGCCCCGACCCCCCCCCCCCCCCACCCCTACAAAACGCCCCCCTCCCCCGCAGCCGGGCCGGGCCGGTTATCTGGTGAGCGGCGCCTCCTCCCGCCGGTCCGGCGAGGCCACGGCGGCCTTGCTGAGCACGGCGGCCGAGTAGGGCAGGAAGCCGCTCTCGGAGCGCTGCCCCCCGCCCGCGCACGGGAACTCGGCGGCGGCGGCGGCGGCTCCCCGCGACCCCAGCGCCGAGGCGGCCGCCGCAGCCGCCGCCGCCGCCGCGGCCGTCTGGCTACTGTGACAGCTGAGGCAGGAGCAGGGCGCCGAGCCCCCCGGCGGAGCCGACCCCGCCGCCGCCGCCGCCGCCGCCGCCGAGGCCGCCGCTCCGCTGTTGATGCCCGCGGCGGCGGCGGCGGCCGCGGGAGCCTGGTAGAGGCCGGGGTGTCGGAAGCTGCAGAGCAGCTCCGGGCGGGAGTAGGGGTGCGACAGGGCGCGGAAGGTGTCCAGCGGGCGGATGGAAGTGGCGAAGGGCGCGGCGGCGGCTCCCGAGGCGGCGGCGGCGGCTGCGGCGGCGGTGACCCCGACGTGCGGGTAGTAGTGGAGCGGGACGTGGGAGTGGAAGGGGTAGGGCAGGCTGCCCGTGGCCGCCGCGTGGGTCATCATGTAGGTGTAGAAGCTGGGGTCGGCCGGGTGGGGCCAGGACATGGCCAGGCGCTGCCGCTTGTCCTTCATCCGCCGGTTCTGGAACCACACCTGCGCGGGGACACAAGCACAGCGCCGCCTCAGCTCCGCTCCTCGCCGCCCCCCGGCACCCGCGGGCTCCCACCGGCTCCAACGGGCACCCATCGGCTCCCACCGGCACCCACCGCCAGCGTCGCTCGGAGGCGACCCCTGTCCTGCCCGCAGCGGCCGCCTTGGCGAGGGCGGCGGCGGGCACGTTGCCCCTCGGCTCGGGGGGGACCCCTCCGTTCTGAATAAACCTTTCCCCTTCGAGTCCCGTCATTCCCTTTCCCCCTCCCCCTCGCCCCCGGCAAGACTTTACGGTGTTGACGCTCTCGTCCCCCCGTGTTTCACAACTGCGCTTATTTTCTCTCCCCCCCACACTTCTCTTTAGGACAATTTCTTTAGGAAATCCGCTAACGCGAGGAAAGCTGACGAGGAAAATAAGTTCTTTTTTTGTTGCTGTTTGTTTTAAGGGGCTTAGAGGCTCTGGGGATGCTGTCCGCGCAGGCCCCCCCGGGGCGGGCAGGGGGCTCTGGCCGTACCTTGATGGTGGTCTCGGGCAGGTTGAGCGCCGCCGCCAGCTCGCAGCGTCGCGGCCGCGACACGTAGTTCTCGCGGTAGAACTCCTTCTCGAGGCGGGCGATCTGCTCGCGGGTGAAGGCGGTTCGGTACCGGCGCACCTGGTCGGGCCCGGCCGAGCCGCCGAGCGCTCCGGAGCCGTGCAGGCTGCCCATGGCCGGCCCGGGGGCGGCGGCGGCGCTGGGCGCGGGGCTGCTCTCCGAGAACCCTGCGGGGGGAGCACGGCCGTGAGCCACCGGCCAGCCCTACACGTGCCAGCGACATCCAGAAAACTGGATTTGGGATGGGGGGGGGGGGGGGGGAAGGTTGGGGGTTGTTTGATTTTTAGCTTTTTTTTTTTTTTTGTTCTTACTCTCATTGTGATTTTATTTTGAGCGGTTGGTACCCGCGTTATTGTCCGAAAATGGGCTTTGGAGTGGGCCGGGGCTCGGCTCTAGCCTTTCCCCCGTCCACCGCGCTTCTTGCTTTTTTTTTTTTTTTTTTGTTGAAGCCGTGCAAAAAAAAAAAAAAAAAAAGAGCAGCCGTAAATGCCAATTCTTTTGTCGAGCGTTACGTCGAGGATCCCTTCCTTTCTCTTCCTTTCCTTTCTCTTCCCTTCCTTTCTCTGGCACGTTTGACGAAAAAGTCATGCACTGTGGCCCCTAGGAAATCCACCGCTCACCTGGCTCCCCCTCCCCAATTACTGCGCTGATAACAACCACTGTCTATCACCGTGACCCGCAAAAGCGGGAAGGAGACGGGACCGCTTCCAACCCCCCGTTACACGCAGAGGGAAAGCGAACAATGCCCGGTTACCCCGAGGTGGACATAGGACGACACATAGAAGGACACACACGCAGGGAAATACGGACAGTTTGCTCGCACTCCCCCCTCTCTCTCTCTCTCTCTAATTTAATCTACGTATGTATATGCACTGCTCGAGAGACACTGTGGAGTGCGAGGAAAAATAAGGAGAAAGCTTCCCCTAAGTATAGGTGGGTGGATAATTGTGCCCACATATATTCTGTAGATAGATCTACATAGCGGTGGCTCCGGGCACGCACACACGCACCCGCACAGGGCAGCGTCTCCGCTATCGGGATAGCGCAGCAATCGCAATAATATTTTACAGGCTGGAGCTGCGTCTGCGGAAGGCAGGGACAGCGGCGCTGGCTTTGCTCCGGTCTCTAAAGGCAAAGCGCGGGGCTGGGGTGGAGGTGATAAAGGGAGAGTTACCTTTGTTACTGTTTTCCTTCAGCTGGGAGGAGGTGAGGCTGGCCGGGGAGCGCAGCGCCGAGCAGCCCACCTCCACATCACTGTTCATATCTGCCTCCGGAGCGACTTCGGAATAAAGGCTGATTTTCTTCCTGCTTTCGGACGGCGGGATTTCGGAGGAAACGGCGCTTTCGCCGCTCGGGTGCTGAAGGTTGAATAAAGCGTCTATTTCGAATTTGCCTTTGGTGGAGATGTCCCCTATGGCTCCGTGCAGGGAGGCGGCAGTCAGTCTCGGGCTGAGGCGACCGCTGTGCGGAGAATTTTCAAGGGCCTCCAGCACCGCATTTCCAGCTGAGTCTGACAAATTCGAGAGCCTTTTGCCAGCTGTGGGGCTGTGCAGCCCTCTCTCCATCAGGATCATCTCTTTTCTTATTCTTTCCATCATCTCAGCTTTATAAAAAATGTCAAAGTTGCGGGGCTGGTCCCGTACTAATGATGAGCTGCGGCAGGGGCTAATTCACATTCAGCCCGGCGAGCGTCTCTAAATATTATTATCTCTTTTTGAGGGAGGCGTAAAAATTGCGGGATGCCAAAGCGAGGGAATGACTGGTCAAAATGACCCATACATCCTTCCTAGCCCGAAATGTCATTCATCAAAAAGCGGTGCTCGTCATTAAGGTACGAATGACGCCGTTCGAATAATCATTTATTGTAACAGGTTTATAAGCAAATAAATACAAGCTCCTGTCAGTGGATAACGAAGGCGGCTTCAGAGCAGACAAATATATCCAGGTGGAAAGAAAGAAAGACAAGAAGTGAGGAGTAAAGCTCTTGTCCTTAGCTTGATCAGATCTTGCTTGAATTGCTCTGGGGTTTGGCCTCTGGGGTGGAATTGACAGTCTGATTAATAAAATGAGCTGTGCAACATTTCCCCCTTCATTTAGGTGCATCATTATGCTCTGATTTTTGTTTTGTTGCCTTTTAGGTCCTAATGATGCAGCTTCTTTCTCATTTGTCCTCGGACAGAACTACGTGCTAAATATTAGATAATGCTTTTCTTTATTATTATTTCTGAGGCGGATTTTAAGATCGCAACGCGAGGAAACGCTGGAAGAGGAGCCGAGGACAGAGAATCTCCTGCCGCCGATACCTCTTCGCTTCTCCCTCCCGTTTCCAGAGCGCATTAGTACTTTTATTTAGGAATTTACACTGACACCCCCGCGCACCCCCTCACACGCCCCAGCCTTGTGCCTCCACTTAATCAGAGCGCTGCCTCCGACCCCAGTGCCGCCTGGAAATCGAAATATTTATTAGAATTTAACAAATTGTATCGCTGATAATTTTTTTTTTTTTCTTACTCGCGTCCTTAAGTATGATTCCCTTTTTACTTTCTCTAACCCTGCTTGCCGACCAAGCTGCCTGCGGGTTTTCTCCCCTCTGGGACAATACTGCCTGTCGTACGGTATGAGAGGGGGAGAAATAACCGAGGGACGTTAAACGCGATTTCAAACCGAGCTATTTCACCCTCCCGGCAGGAGCGGCGTCTCCCCAGCCCTCCGCTTCTCCCCTCCCCACCACCTAGAAGCGCTGCGCCTCTAAAAATTTATCCATAACGCTAGAAATAAGCGACTAGGGGGTGTTATTGCCCGGAGCCTTCGTGCTAGCAGCTCGCACCCCCTCTCTCCGAAGTTACCTGTGGCTCAGCGAGCTCATCCCTCCGCTCGGGGCCGCTCTGTAGGGGACACTCGGCAGACGCGACAGTCGCAGAGTCTCCCTTCAATGATAACTTTGCTAGTAATAATGACGCTGATGGCCACCATTTAAACGAAGATAAATCCTTTGTCGTTAGCAGCTCCGGAGCGCCTCGAGAGCTGCCCAATCTTTATTCTCGACGTGGGGTTGTTGTTTTTTTTTTTTTTTTTTTCACCCACATCAGCCAGTGCTTAGACCCTGGGAATCGGAGTTTCATCGCCCGGAGAAACAGCCCATGTTTCCTGTGATTAAACGCGGGTTTGATTTTTATGCGAGGAGAGCTGCTCCCGCTAATGTCGGTCATACACATCTCCTAAGTTCTCGTGCCCCTGCGCATGATTCATAGCTCGAAAATGGGATACTTGTCATATATTTTTTTTTTTTTAATAACGTGTTAAAGTCTCCCTAAGCATTCCACCAAATATTTAGGAAACATTCTAGGCGTTGTTTGCGAAATCCAGCCTTCCATTAACGAGCGGTTTATGTCAGCCCTTTGAAATGTGAATTTAGACTGCAGTGCGGTCTCCTGCTTTTTACGGCCCCCGAAACCAGACAAAAGTAAACAGCGGCCTTCTCTGGCCCGCGGGCGCGGTGGCTGCGCGGGCCGGTGCGGAGGGGAGCGGAGCGGGGCGCCACCCGCGGGGCGGCGGGCACGGCCCCGGCACCGTCCCCCCGGGAGCCCCGAGGGCACCGGGACGGGGGGCGGAGGGAGCCCCCGCCGCGGCATCCCGGGCACCGCACCGGCCGGGGGGAGGCGGCCCCGCAGCCCCCGCGCCGCAGCCGCCGGGCCCGGCGGGGCGAGGGGCGGAGCGGGAGCCTGCGGCCGGTTTATCGCTATCGTTTGGCGCCCTCCTCTGTTTTCTTAAAGGTGGTGACAGACGAGAGTGTGTGTGTGTGTGTGTGTGTGTGTGTCCGTGTCCCAGCTCCTTGCGCGCCCGGACACCGCAACCGGGAAACCGCATCCCCGAGTCGCCCGTGTACGCGCAGCCGGCACAGCCGCACCCGCCAGAAACCTTCCTGCACCGATAAAAAGGGAGGGAAAGCTCTTTAATGCTACTCGCAGCGGATGGAAAAGACTATATGGAAAGCCCCGACGTGAGAAAAAAAAATAAATTGCAGGCAAGCCTGCGGCTGCCAATGAGCTTTATTAGTGTTATTTTATACTTTGCACCTTCCAATAATACTGATACCTCGGGTTATGCGCCGTGTATCTCAAAACACAGCTACACTCGCATGTAAGGGAAATAGCCTATCATAAAATACGTTAATAATCTCCTCTAAGTAGACGTCGGGTACCAAACCCGTTCCCCGCCAGGCAGGTAATCGGTTCGCCCCGGGTCGACAACCCTCTCATAAACCAATCGTCTGATATTTAAATGCACAATAAACTGGATGCATTTATGGCACCCATGTTTACCGGAGCTTGGGTTTGGGCTTTTTGGTTGATTTTTTTTTTCCTTCTCGAAGAGAATATCACAGCCTAAAAGCCTTTCGGCTCATGTTTATAGTTCTTCAAACCCAGCAGCTCAGGTTGGAGCCTCCGGCGCTACAGGGACATGAGTAGGAAAGGGGGAGGGGGTTCTAGAGAGCGCCGCAGTACGCGGGGGTTTGTTAGACGCTGTTTACTCAGTTGTTCTCCTAAGTTTAAATAGCTCGGGCCCGTGGCCAGACTCCTTTCCGCTTCTGCCTTGAATCTTATAACTCGAGGCATCAAAGGCCATTTCAGCGCTCGTTTATTCATTCTCGGCCGGGGAAAAGAGGTCATGGAACTTAATCGAAATGAAGTTCGGATGGAATCGTCCGAAGGACACCTCGCGCAGCTTTCCACCGCTCGGAGCGCGTACAGTGGGAGAGGAGCGGCTGCGGGGGAAGGCTGTCGGCGGGACCCCGCGGCAGTCCCGGTCCCGGGTCGGGCAGGGGTGCGGGGCTCGCTCCCCGCAGGCGGTGCCCGAGGGACCCGGCGGCAGCCCCGGCGGCAGGCTCGGCGGCGCCACCTGGCGGCCGCGCTGCGGCACTGCGAGGCTGTGCCCGGGGGCGCTGCCAGCCCCGGGGTGCCCGGCCCCGCAGCGCCCCGCTCGCCGCCCTGAGGCAACTCGCCCCCCTCAGTCTCGAAAGGCCGCTCCCGGGGCGTCTGCTCGCCCGGTCAGTCCCGATTCTCCGTGAAACGTCACTCGCGAGCGGCGAGGGGCACGAACCCCGCGTGTCTCGCTCCGCCGTCCCGCCCCGTCCAGGCCGGGATCCCGCGGGCGCTCTCTCCGCGTTGCGTGACGCCTCCTGGGGCCGCTTTTTGCACGCAAAAGGGTTTTAATTTAAACGATAAGGCGTTTCTCCGGCAGCAGAGCAGCTCCGCCGGCGTTTTCCCTCAGGTCGCGGCGGCGGAGTGGTGGGAGCTGCCCCCGGGGGGCAGGCGGGGGACGGCCGGGGGGAGCCTCGAACCCGCAACCTGAGAGCAACCGACCCGCGGCCCCGAGCCCCGAGAACCGCTCCCCTCCCCGGAGCGGATGCTTTAAGGCTGAAGGAAATAAAGAGATGAGAAGCTGTGGCAGAGATCTGGCCGAGGGAAACGGTTTAGAAGTTTCCCCAGACTCGTTGTTTAATTTTTTCATTGTCGCAACCGGGTCCTTTTTTTCAGGGGTAGAGGAAAACGAAAGCCTTTCTGCTCTGTTTAGCTGTTAAAGGTCTACGGAATTTAGAAGGTTTTAACGGAACACTGTGGGCATGGAGGAAACATAAATCTATTGGTTTTCTCTTAATTTGCATTTTCCGATTGTCCTGGACGAGCTTCCCCACCCCCTGCGGCAACCGGTTACCATCGGCAAATTCTAAAGAAAGAGGTGATAAAAAAATGTGTTGTTTTCCTGGAGAGATCAGGCGAAGGGCAGTCACGAAATGCTAAAAGCCTGTGCGGTTGACTGGAGTCCTAACTGTGTTAAATCATGGCAAATGTATTTGAGGAAATGGGATAACTTCAGGGGGAGCAAGAAAACAAAAACAAACAAAAAAATCGGGGATACGAGAGCAGAGCCGCTTTCTGCAGCGATGCTGTCTGCCTCGTGTGTTCTGCAGATTCCCGTGCGATGCGTCAATGGAAAATGCAACGCGGCTGCACTGGGCAGCAGCAGAGCCGCTGGCAGGGGAGGGACAGGACTGTCAGCAAGCAGAGGCCCCGCAGGGACACCGGGGACATCGCCGCGGGGCTGGGGCCGCAGCACCACCCGGGGCCGGGAGTGCGGGGTGCGTCCTGCCACTAGTAAACTGTGTGGGTGCTCTCAGAGATCCCATCTTGGCTCATGAGCTCGTTATTTTTATTATTCGCGTGCATAATACCCTGTCCTGCAAGGGAATGCTCTTTTCTTACACCCTCCACAAAACGGTTGCTTATGGAATTGGAGCTGTCGGTCAGAAACCTGCCCGAAGGCAGAGTTTTGTGAGCCGTGGGTGGATGGGCTGAGGCTGGAGCAGAGCCCTCGCAGGCTCCTCGGCGGCACTCGGGGGCCATGGTTTGCTTTGGTCCAGCGAAGCTCAAAAAGCTCCGACCTCTCACTCATTAAGGACTCCTGTCTTTCGACGGCTCTGTTTTAAAATGTGGTGACGGAAGAGAGAATTTCGCTGCACTTACTGCAAGAAGAAACACGGCGAGAGATAGGAATACAAATGGAAGGGTGGCCGGCGAAGTAGCATCTCTCGTTTCTCGGGGCTTCGGGGTGTTAATAATGTTTTCACTAGAAAGCTCCGTGCGAGGACATTAAAGAAGAGAAACCTGTGCCTCCACACACCGTCCTCCTAATTATGGAGGCGTCATGGCCTGAGAGTAAATACCGATTCGGCTTATAACCGAGCGGAGCACGTAATCACGTCTGGCTCATTTCTTAGCTGATTATGAAAGATTTAAAGCTATTAAGCGGTTAGAGCTAATGAACGCGAACCCGCGCTCGCCCTCCGTTCGTTGCTGTGATTATTGGCACTCGTTTGCGATTCCTCGCTCCGCTGCCCGCGATTAACGAGTCGGGGCACGAAGCGGGGCCGCCGCGCGACCCGCGGAGCCTCTCCCGACCCGCGGAACCTCTCCCTCCGCTCCCGCGGCCCCGCAGCGTCCCGGGGACACGCTCGGCGAGGGCCATCCCAGCCCCGAAATCGCGGCGGCAGTAAGTTCCACTTCCACGCCGGCCCCTTCTCTTCGTCCCGACCCGAGGGTCTGTCTAACCGGGAAGTGCGGCCCCAGACAATGTGTTTTTCAGCGGGTGCGGAGTTTTCGGCCGCTTCCCTGCGGTGCCTCCGCCTTTCCCAGCACCTTGTCGCCCTCCGCGCCCCAGGGAGGGTTAACTTTCGGCGGCAGGGCAGCCGCGGAGTGACAGCAGCTCTCCGGAGGGGCAGGGGTTGGGGTCGGAACCCTCTTCAGAGCTCGCTGCACTCCCAGATTTTCTCGTTCTTGCAGTTTCCACCCCGGCTCAGCGGGAGGGTCGGGAGAGACGACGTAGGGGTTGCCACAATGCTCGGAAGTCACCCCCAGAGCAGCCCTCAGCAAAAGCAAAGGCTGCGTTTACACTAGGCTGCCTCACCACGACAAGAGCTGACACCGCAAGGGGGAAAAAGCCACATCTAATGAGGAGCGGCTCGAGCATCTCGAGCAAAGCACACACCCGGTGCGTTTTCGAGCCCGGTGGCAGTATATGGAGGGTTGATAGAGGTGTCTCCCACAAACCGAGAGCTCAGTGGAGTTAGGGGATTCCCCTTCTCCCCTGTAACTAAAGCTCTTCTCCTCCGTACCTCTCGGGGAAAGGGGGGGATACAAAAACCGCGCCGGGTTCCCCCTCCCCCCCGCCGCAGACACAACAATGAACCGGGGAAGGTCTCGCCGAGGACCCGGTCAGCCCCCCGCCCGGTGCTTCCGAAGGTGTCCTCCGCTGGCCCTTTTGAAGCCGCGGGCAGGAGGAAGGGAGGGCTGAAAGCGGCGGGGGCGAGGCCGGCCCGGAGGGGCATCGCGGAGGCCGCTCGCCCCACCCCTCCCCGCGGCCGGGGCGGGGGTGGGAAGGCAGAGGGGGCGCCGCCGGTGCGGAGCGGGGGGCCGCCAGGCGAAAGGGGCAGTGCGGGCGGCGGGAGGGTCACATGTTCCGACGGCAGCCTATGAACGGCCCCCCGGGCCGCGGCAAACTAATCTGGAGCCGGCCGCCCCCGCCCCCGGCCCCCCTCCCGACTCGGACTTCGATTTTATAAACGTACCGCCAGGATCCAACCTGTTGGAGGCAAATAACCGTTCGCATCATGCCCGGCCGGGAACCGAGCCGCCGCCCGCCATGTGCAAAGCCATGAGCAAAGCGGCGACCTGGGAGATGGACGGACTGCGCGGCGGCGACGGCGGCGGCGGCGGCCCCGGCGGCCCCGGACAGGGCCGGAATTTTCTCTCCTCGCCCGTTTTCGGGGCGGCTCACGCGGGCCGAGCGGCCGCCGCCTCGGGGTTCGCCTACGGCGGCGGAGGGGAGCGCTCGGGGGCGGCGGCTCGGGCCGACCCCCCCGCCAAGGACTGCCCGGGCTCCGCCGCCCCCGCGCTCGGCTACGGGTATCACTTTGGCAACGGATACTATAGCTGCAGGATGTCCCACGGGGTCGGGATCCAGCAGAACGCCCTGAAGTCTCCCCCCCATGCCTCCATTGGCGGCTTTCCCGTGGAAAAGTACATGGACGTCTCCGGTCTGAGCAGCACCAGTGTCCCCGCCAACGAAGTCTCCTCCAGGGCGAAGGAAGTGTCCTTCTACCAGGGCTACACGACCCCCTACCAGCACGTTCCGGGGTACATAGACATGGTCTCGACGTTTGGCTCTGGGGAACCGAGACACGAAACGTACATATCCATGGAGGGCTATCAGTCCTGGACTCTGGCTAATGGCTGGAATAGTCAGGTTTACTGTGCCAAAGATCAGACACAGAGCTCACACTTTTGGAAATCGTCCTTTCCAGGTACGAGAGAGAGAGAAATGGTCTGAGCCGACCACCCCCCACCCCCGCGCCTCCTCCGCCTGCCCGTGAGCTCCCCGCCCCCCCCGGCCGCAGGGGCGGCCTGCCCAGCCGGACACGCCGCGCACACACGCACAGAACCGACACAGAGCGGGGGATTTGTCCTTTTTTCCTTCTCCCCCTGCCCCTACCCTCGAGGAAGCCTCACCCTCTGCTTTCCACCCCGAGGGAGACACCCCCCCCAGTCTCCCCACGGCCGGGGCGGCCTCGGGCTCCTTCTCCTTCTCCTTCTCTGGGCGGTGGGGTCGTGGTGGCGGTCGCAGGACGAGGGGCTCGTTGGCTGCTGCCCCTCCGGCCCCAGGGCGGTCAGGGCACCAAACCACACGCAAACAAACCCGCAGCTGCCATCAACCCCCGACCCCGGGGGCTCCGAGCCGGGAGGCGCTGACAGTCCCGCCAGGGGCCGGGGCTTGACTAATCCGCAAATAACCACCCATCCACGGGTGGATGAGGTCTTGAGGGACTCGGTTTAGTGTTAGATAGGAATGGTTGGACTAGAAGATCCGATGGGTCCCTTCCAACCTGGTTGTTCTGTGATTCTGTAACGGGGCAGCCTAAATAATAACAAACTGTAAACCACCCGGCGTTGTTTGTTTGCCCCTGAAAAGCGGTGCCCGACGAGTATCGGTTAAGCTTTAAACGCCCGTAATAAAATTCTAATTTTTCGCATCGTGTCTTTTGCAATAGGGGACGTTGCACTAAACCAGCCCGACATGTGCGTCTACCGGCGAGGGAGGAAGAAGCGGGTGCCCTACACAAAACTCCAGCTCAAAGAACTCGAAAATGAATATGCCATTAACAAGTTCATTAACAAGGACAAGAGGCGAAGGATATCCGCGGCCACGAACCTGTCTGAGAGACAAGTTACCATTTGGTTTCAGAACAGGAGAGTGAAGGATAAGAAAATAGTCTCCAAACTGAAAGACAGCGTTTCTTGATCTATTCGTTGCGGACAGTGTTGGATATATAAACCAAATTTACGACCAGCTAAAGACTTTTGGAAAGACTTGAAAATATATTTAATTTTCTTTTTCTCCTTCCAGCGGCGGTGAAATTTCGGGAATTGTTTTCCGCGAGCGTCAGCGTTTTGCTCTCAGTGGAAGGGAGTGCTGACAAACCACGAATTACGGTTCCGTTTCTTCCTTTTGAAAACAATAATATTATTAATATTAATTATATTCGCTGTTCTTCCCTCTAGGCCAGTATAAACGAATTGAAATATGTCGAACGGACTGTTATAACTTTCTTAAATGCTTAACTCTGTGGGGGAGAGGGCTCCGTAATGTTTCCTTTTCTCTCCGAACAACAATCAGTGCCAAAAAGTGTCAGTTTTGATTTGATATCGTAAACTTCAAAACAGGCAGAGTTTAAAAAAAATAAATAATCAATTGGAAAATGCAAGAAAAAATAAATAATCAATTGGAAAATGCAAGAAAGCGGGAGTCCGGCCGCTGTAACGTCTACAGCCAGATTTTTAGTTGCTTTTTCGAGGGAGGAAGAATCTCTACTGCGTTTTGCAGAGCTCAGTCCCAGGCAGGTCTCCCCAGGCTTTGGGTTTGGTTGATTTTGGGGTTTGTTTGGGGAGAGAGGAGTTTTCGGTTTGCTCTTTTTTTTTTTTTTTCCTTTCTTTTTGGGCGGAGGGCGGGGGGATGGATGGGTGTTGGTTTGTTTGGGGAATTTTTTTTTTTTTTCCCCTGCGGTTTCGTTTCTAGTGGAAAGCTTTAATATTCCTGGACTGACAAAGGAGCCGCCTGTTGCCGGGAAGGGGCGCCTGGGGCTGCTGGGCGCTCCGCGGAGGCGCAGATCGAAGCCCTTTCTGCGGGAGCGATGGGCCGAGGGCTCGTCCTGCAGCCTGGGGAGAGGCCTCGGCTCCAGAGGTTTGGATAAACCTGCCAGACCTCGTTTAAAATGCACCCTCTATCCTGTTTGTCCGGCCAAGCGCAGGGCTTCTCCTTCCTCCAGCCTCGGGGCTTAAAAAGAGCTCACGGTGGGAGAAGCGAAGTTCACCGCTAACTTTTGATTTACAAAAATAAACGGGTGTTAATGACAGAAGCAATAAATAAGGAATTTCAAAAGACGTCATAATTTATGCAGGCCGAAGGGCTAGGATTTTCTCCTTTTTTTTATTATTTTAAGCCTCGTATGGATGTTAAGATATACACAGAGCGACCCAGACATACAAGTCAACTGGTAGGAACGAGAAGCGAGATCCTCGCTGTTAATGTGCCTCATCTAATTATTAAAACGTGTGTGTTCCGAACTAGTATTATTTATTATAGTATACTATTACTCTAAACACTTTGATTACTAGTGTACGAGGGTGGGACATACGGTAAAACTGTTTCTCCACAACCCGCATCGTTTTCTTTACTTTGTCTGCTTTTACTTTGCGTTGGAAACAGGGGCTGAACTCCCAAGCTGTTAACGATTATGTCAAACTGTTCCTGAAGCGTCTTTAATAAAACGATTTCTTTTCGCTATATATGAAAAGAGGAAGAAAATCGCCTTCTCTTTTTCCAGCAGGGCGTTTCGCGGGCCTCAGGCTTTCCTGGGGTTTTTTTCCCGGGAGCCACTTGTAGGGTGCGGTGCTGGCAAAGGAAAGGTAGATGCGAGGCGAGTTAGAGAAGTGGAAAGGCGTGTGCGAGGGCCCTTTGCCGCTGGGGAAGAGCTTTTCTCCGGAGAAAGAAATGAAGCCGCGAGAAATCCCCGAGGTGGGAAGCAGGGGGGGTCGGTCTGCCCCCTCTCCTCCCGGAGCCGCTTTGTTCTCACCCTGGGCCGGCGCTGCCCCGAGAGGCTCTTCCCGGCTCCAGCGGGGACTTCTCCTCCTTCTCCTCCTTCTCCTCCTTCTCCTCCTTCTCCTCCTTCTCCTCCTTCTCCTCCTTCTCCTCCTTCTCCTCCTTCTCCTCCCTCTTCCTTCCATCTTCTCTTCCGCTTGCACTTTCAAGGCTTCTGAGGCGTTTATTTACCTCAGGGGGGGAAAAAAAAAAAAAAAATCAATTTCGGAGCACTTCAGATTTTATGGCGAAGAGCATTTCTGTTTGAAAAAAGGAAAAGAGGAGGCTGCGGGGCACATCATTCAAGTCCCCGGAGCAGCCCTCTCTGCTGCCGAAGCCTTCTTTTCTCTCTGAATGTTTTAAAGCCTGCTCCCCCCGCCCTCCCTTGGCACCTCTCCTCCCCCCAACCGCAGATACTTCGCTCCTATTAACTCCGGAGGAGATTTCCAGCGCGGACTGGAGGCCGGGAGGTGTCCGAGCTCTTTGCTCCTGCCTGGGAAATAGGTACCAGATGGAGAGGAGTCGCCTTTTATCTCCCTAAGAAACGTTCAGAAAGCAGGAGCCTCCGCCAGGAGAGAGGTGAGGGCTGCGGGACGGGCTGTGCCAGCCCGGCTGGATCAGAGGCTTTCCTCATCCTGGAGCCGGGCAATGATAAATTTGATCCTAAACCCCTCAGCCCGCAGCCTGGGCTCCTCCCAGGATGCCCGGACAGCCTCGGCGGGGAGAGGGAAGGGCACCGTGATTCCCTTGGAGCAGAGCGTCGGGAATTCCCAGCCATGTGTGAGGCAATCCTGCCATCTCCTGGACAACCGACGGCATAGGCAGGGACAACCGCCGTCGGTAGTGACAGCCGGAGGCTGCTCTGCCTGTGCCCGAGGAGTCCCCCTCGCTCATTCGAGCGAGGGGGACTCCTCGGGCACAGGCAGAGCAGCCTCCGGCTGTAATCGGGAAGAATAAACTGGAATTACGCCGTGTGGGCAGCTCTGATGCTTTGGCCGATCCCGGCGCCTATTTAACGCACGGACCAAAAAAAAACAAACCCAAAATTAAAGGGCAGAAAGGAGCGTGTGAAAGCAGCCCCCAGTGACATTTCCCGCACAGAGCCAGGCAGGGGACACCCTCGGCATGGAAACGCCGCCCCCCAAACCAGGAGCCGTCTGCGGCTGGAAAAAAAACAGCATAAAAAAAAAAAAAAAAAAAAAATCCCTTCGAGTTCTCCTCACCGGGAATGAGAGGCTCCTGTCAGTTCTTTTCCCTGAAGATTTAAACATAAACATGGTTTTCCGCAGCTGTGAGTGTCTCCAGCTATTACAGCTTTTCATATTTTTTTTTTCGTGGTATTAATTAGCAATTGCGGATGAGTTGGGCATTAATTGAAAGCTCTGTTTTCTCTAACCCCATAAAACTTAGTTTGAAGTATCACCTTTCTTTCCGGTAACTGGGAACACACATCCACTCCTTGTGCTTATTGTGGGAAAACGCATAATCTTTGAACTCTTCTGCTGTCTTCGAAAATCAGAATCAGCTTTTTTTTTTTTTTTTTTTTGTAAAAGGCGACTGTGAAAAGAAAATATTACCCATCCTTTGGGGGAGAAAAAAAAAAAACCAAAAAACAAACCCAGAAAACAAGCAAGCTAAGCTAATAAGAGGGAGATTCGATTGGTAGACATAACTCAAACAATAAAAATTAAAGGCAGTGGTCAGCAATATCCTCCAGCGGTGCCTGTGTGGTCCTGTGTGGTCTAGGAGAGAGACCCATCGGTTAAAGGTTTCTTCCAGGGCAATTAAATTACTGCAGAATTTACCTCCATTTCCCACTAAACAGAAAGATGAATTTGATCGGGAAAACGTCAAGAGGAGCAGCGTCTCTGATCTCGGCGTCGAAATAAAACCGTGATTAAAACCATGATTAACAGGACAACAACGCGGAAAATTAACCCTACCTGTTAACTAGGCTGGAGTTTTTAATCGGAGTCGTGACGGTGGCAAAGTCGTGGCGTTAAGGCTCTGCTGGAGCCTGGGCTTGTTCAGACCAGGGGAGATCCTCGTGGAAAAGAGGCCGAGGACACAAGCTCCCTGTCCGGGTGACGGATGGGCCTCCAAAGGCTCCGTCTGGGCTGGGGTGCCAGCAGAGCTCGGGGAGCGGGGGTCCAGCCCGGTATTCCCACTGCGGGGATCTCGAGGGGCAGCACCCCGAGGCCCCAGCTTGGGAGAGGGAACAATCAACCTTCCCTAAGGATGCGCTCAGATATTTTAGTTGCATTCGGTCGGGCGCTACAGGGGAAAAAGGAGCGAAAATAGGACAATGGGACTCATGTTTGATGTCTCCACAATGTAAAAAAAAATGGACAAGCCCTCAAAATAACACCGTAAGGGATAATTTTTCTTGTCAGAGGAGAAAAATCACACCTAACCTGGGAGACAGCAGCAGGGCAGCTCTCTGGGGCTGAGTCTCCTCTGCCCACTCACCCTTTCTGCTGCATCGGGCAGTTTATTTCTTGCAGTCTTTCAAATTTTGTATTTATTTCTTAACCCGGTGGCTTGCTCAAGTACTTTTGTGCTGTTATTGCAGTTATTCTCGGTTTGATTGGATTTTAAAGAGAAAATAAACCCCGGGTTTTAGGAGCCTTTTTAAAAAAACTTGTCTTCACTGCGGAGTGAGGATGAAAGGTAAACAGGGCAGACCTAAGAGAACATCGGTCACTGGTAGACCAGAATGACCATCTCGGTAACATCCGATCAATTAAGATTTTAATTGCAAGCATATGCGGATGCGTATCACGTTTCTCGCAATTAAAAAAAAAAAATAAAGGACATATAAAACGGAGAAAATACGTGTTCTGGGCACTCACGAGGTCTGAAAAGACCTCGTGAGTGCCCAGAACACGTATTTTGTCCGGGCCAGAAATCCATAAGCGTGGCCTGGACATCTTCCCCTGGCCGGGAAGAAGCCACCGGAGGTTCTTGGTGGCCCCTCCGCGGGTGCGGTTCTCCCCGCGGCGCAGGGCGAAGAGCCCGGGGGTGCCTCTCGGGGCTGTCCTGGTTCCCTCGGCAGCTCCGCAGATGTTTGTTTTCCCCTCCCTCATCTTTCCGCTAGCGCCGAGGCTTTGCCAACCGGCTCCGGCTACTTTTATAGAAGCGGAGACCATGTTTTCCCCTCCCCCTAGCGAGATCGGTATTTTCATATTTCAAGTGTTATCATAAGAAAAAAAAAAAAAAAAAAAAAAGAGGGTGAGGGGGGAGAAAGAGAAGGAAAAAAAAAAAAAAGGAGGGGGGGGGTCTCTGTGGCTCGGTGGCTGGAGGCGGTGCTGAAATTACCGGCTTTGAAGAACCTGTCTGCAAAGTTTCGTCCAATCGTTTCAGACTTTCCGCTTATTCCCTGTTGTAACTAAATACCGCTGTAAGAACAGCTGAAGCCCTTTGTTGGAAATGTGTGATCGCAGTCTCTACAGATCTGGCTACGTCGGTTCTCTCTTGAATTTGCAGTCTCCCGATTCCTTTTATTTCCCCAACCTGCGGGCGAATGGCAGCCAGTTGGCGGCTCTGCCCCCCATCTCCTACCCGCGGAGCTCCATCCCCTGGACTTGCTCGAGTTCGTGCTCCGCTCAGCCGCAGGGCCCCGCGTTCGGCGGTGCGGGGCAGCCCTACCTCCCCGGCTCCGTTCCCATCGCCATCGGCTCCGGCGGCAACAAAGACTGCCTGGAAGACAACAATAAATATTACGCCCACGAAGCGAGCTCCAAACAAGAGGAGAGATGCAGGCAGAGGCAACCTTTCGCCAACGACCCGACCGGTACTCACACGGCCAACTTAAAGCCCGTCAAGTATGACCCCTCGAGCCTGCAGAGAAGTTTGCACGGCTCGGCCGCTCTGTTCGAAGTGAATTCCTGCGCTTCCAGCTTAAAGGAAGACATCAAGAATTCCGTCAACTTGAACCTGACAGTTCAGCCGGCAGCAGTCCAGTCGTGCCTCAGACCTTCAGTGCAGGATGGTAACAACGCCTTAAATATCTCGCTTTAGCCAGACTTGCTTTCTAAGAGATGCCTGTAATCGCTTTGTAACCCTCCTGTAGCCCATTCGGAGCGATAATCACTTAATCCGACTCGGAGGCGAGATAGAAATTATCTTCAGATATGCTCTGTCAGCTTTACCGACCTACTTTTGTCCTTCTTATCTTGCCGTTTGGGGGGGGTCGGGATTTTTTTTTATTTGCTTCGCACGTTTCTTTTTCTTCTTCTTTTTTTTTCTTTTCTTTCTTTTTTTTTTTTTTCATGTTCTGTCGAACAGCCAGACCCGATTCACTAAATTATCGACTTGTTTGTTGTAGGTTTGCCTTGGTGCCCCACCCAGGGGAGATCGAGAAAGAAACGGAAACCTTACACAAAGCAACAAATCGCCGAATTGGAAAACGAGTTTCTCCTCAACGAGTTTATTAACCGACAGAAGAGGAAAGAACTATCGAACAGACTGAATTTAAGCGATCAGCAAGTTAAAATTTGGTTTCAGAACCGGCGGATGAAAAAGAAGAGAGTAGTAATGCGAGAGCAGGCGCTTTCCATGTACTAGAGCAGAGTCCAGCCTCTCCTGCAATGGACTCGGAGTCTTCACCCCTAGAGTAGAGAGCATTCGCGGCAAATGTGTATTTTTACCATTTAAACCGAGTTCTTGAAACGCGTAGGATTCCTGCGTAAACTGGCAAACGCTGAATTCTTAGCCAAAATGAAGAAGACGAGCTGGACCGGCAGGGAAACCTGTATTATCAGCTTTTACCCTTTCTTTCCTCTTCTTTTATGTAGATTTTCTCCTGCTTCTTACTCCCCTCTTTCCCCGGAGAACGGGCGGTGCTAAACTAAAACCGATTTCTTTTATCTGTATGTAAACACCATTTTTGCAGCAAAATAAAGGAATAACGCCTAGTAGAGCCGTCAGGTCTGTGAGTGGCGGCCGGGGCGAGCCTGCGGCGCCGGCTTCTTTTGTGGTTTGGAGTAACCTGCTCGAGCAGCGACGGGGGAAAGCGGTTAACAAATAAACCTTTTTTTTTTTTTTCCCCTCCCTTCTTTTTTTTCCCACCCCCAGCTTGGAGCCGCAGGGCACGTGACCCCCGCGCGTAACCTGCGCGCCGGCTCCGCTCCCGGCCGCCCCGACGGCAGCGGAACGAGCGGAGGGGAGCCCCGCGAACCCCGCCGGGGGGAACCTCGGGGGTCAGGATGGGCACAGGGGAGAGGATCCCCACCTCGGGAAGGAGAGCTCCTCCATCCTCGGCCCGCGGAGGGGGCGCGGAGCCGGTGCCGCCCCCCGCGGCCGCGCTGGGCTCTGCGCTCCCAGCGCCGCTGACTTTGGCCTTGTCCGAGTGCTGCCCCGAGCCAGCGGGCGGTGCGGGGGACGAAGGGATGGCCACCACCCCCACTCTCCCCCTCCCCGAGACACGATTTGGTGCGGGCTCAGGAGAGGAGAGAACCCGGAGGTTTTGGGGGATTGATTGTTTTGTTAGACGGTCCCCGCGGCCGCTTCCGCGGAGGGTTTTATGAGGGAAAGAAGGGAAAGCTTTGGGTGTTTTGGCCACATACAAACCCCGGGGGATACCCGGCCCGGAGGGGCTGGGAGCAGTGCCCAGACCGTCCGGTTGTTATTGCAGGACGGGAGGGAAGACGGTTTTCCCTACATCTTGCTGACAGGCTCTCTCTGCCCCAGAGCCCTCGTGCTGGCAGGAGCCGCAGAGCCAAGGGAAACGCTCAATGGTGCCTCGGTCTGAAAACAATCATAATAATAAAACATATCACGAGACGTTAGGTCTGGATTAAAACGCCTTTATGATTCCAATTTCCATCTAAATCTCCTTCTAACGAGGTGGTGTTTCCACACGCAAACCCTCGGGTTCCCTCTCCCGACAGTAACAATGGTCACGCTGGCCGCTAACACGAAGTGGGCTCAGATATGGTGGTTCGGGGCGTATGCGACAAGGCTGAGCAACCACCAGGCACAAAGCAGCTACCTATTTACCCCAGCCCATCGCCTTCCTGAAGGCAATTAGCTCGTTTCACAAGGGCACCGTGTTCCAGATGATTCTGGAGGTAAATGCCGGATTACTAGAAGGACAGAGGTGCCACCATCTTCCCGCAAGCTTTCCAGAGAGCCCCCAAAGGTAACGCCCGGGTGGTGTTAGGGGATGGAGAAGGAAAGCCAGACCAGCTCGCAGGAGTGTTTCTCGCCCTCCAGAGTGGCCACTCTTACCGCAGTGCCCAAGTGTAGACAAAAAAGCCACGTCGCTTCTGGCGGGGTGACCGTCACTGGGAAAGCCGAGGGGACGCTCCCCGAGGGAAGGGATGAGCATCTAGCCACCTACAAGCCAGAGACACCATCCCTGGGTCCCTCCAAACCTTCGAGGCGTTCGGCCCCTGTGCTGGAATCTGGCGCATTGCGGACAATAAAAGTCTCTTCACTCAGGAGCATTTCCCTAATTAACAAAACTAGAAGCAAGCCCAATGATGCAAAGCCAGGAGAGAAGCAAAAAAAAAAAAAAAAAAAAAAAAACAGATAAAGACTCTTTTCTTATTCTCTGCTGGAGTACATTCAGCCGGCAACGGTCCATGAGAAATGGACCCTTTGTACCGTCGTCCCCTGTCCTAACCCGCCCCAGTATAACCAGTCCCTTTATTGCATGGGTGATGGGAAAATCCGAAGAAGAACGTCGAGCGAAAAGATGTGAAAATCAATGTATTGTTTATTAAACGTGTAAGACCCACGACGGTGGCTTAATGTGAACCTTCTAGCTTAAATCGCCCACGAAAGGAGAAACACCAGAGGAGGTAGGATCTAAATGGCGATGTGATGCGAAAGCGTGTGTACTGTGTGTGTGCGTGTGTGTCTGTACACAGGGGGATGCACCGATTGCAGCAGCGCCCGTTGTGCAGGCGTGTGCGCACACGCAGACGTGCGTGTTTGGGACTCGCGCTCTGGGCAGATGCACAGGCGGCAGAAAATGGTGCAGGATTTCACGCGTGCCCGTGCTCGCGGTTCCTCCGGAGAGGCTGCGGGTGCTCCGGAGGCACTGACCCCCTCCTCGGCCGCCCCGCGGGGGCTGCTGCGCACACGCGTGTGCGGCACGACGTGTGCGGGAGATGCTCCCGGGTGAGGCGGAGGCGCCCCACGCCCCCCGACCGGGTGTCCGTTCGCCCCCCGCCCCGGCTTTGTGGGTGCATGTCGGGGAGGGGGGGGAGCAGCGGGCACCCCCCCGCAGCAGGCAGGCGACGGTCCATCCTTTTATTTACTCCGACATAAACATCTTCGCATTCCGACCGCAGCCTAAACGCGATGAAGCCCTTCCGAGGGGGCTCTCCGCTCCTCCTCGTTTGATAAGGCTGCGAACGCAACTCGCCTTGTCGGGAACGGCTCCGGATGCCTTTGTGCTTCCTAAAAGAGCATAAATAATTAAAGTTTGGCAGGGAGGAAAAGCTTTCTTGCAGAACTGTAGTGGCAATAAATGAAATGACTCAGAATCTCTTCTCCAGTCGGTTTTTACGAGAGCTGCCAGACAGTGTCTGTTCACGTTCTCCAGATACTAGGGGCGCCATAACAAAGTTAAGGTCAAGTTAGTGTCTTATCTTGGGTGGCACAAAAATACCGCATCTCCTCCAGCCGGACCGGGGACCTTTTTTAAACCCGAATGTCGAGCACGTCGCCTTGATTTCCGCGGAGGGCTTTTGGAAATGTCACTGGGACCCGAATACTCGGTCATTCCAAGCAACCGTTGCGGATGTTTCAAGACGCCTAACGGTAAAGTATTCGCCCGTCCGTGTACATGGTGCGCGTTTACGTTGCGATGATATTTTAATGTGAAAAAATAAGGGGTGGGGGGTGATCTCTGTGATATTCGGAGGTGAGCTGCGGACCCACCCCGGGGTGAAAATGCTCTGGCAGCAGGAGACCCCCAGCTCTGCCTTCTTCCAGTGGGGTCTCTGCTGCAATATTTGTTTCCCATTCCCCAAATTAGGTCGCTTTTGGAGGGCGAGATGGCTAAAAGGGCTGTTTTCGTGTTAACAAATCGTCGCCATGTCTTTGAACTTGAATTAGCTGAAGCCGCTTGTCTCCTGCGCCAAAATTTAATTGATGCTGGGCTTGCGGCATCGAAAGAAAGGTGAAGGATTCTGGCTAAGGCGTAATTATTTGTTTGAATGGTGAAGAAAATGAAGCTCGATAGATTCCCAGAGCCATCTCTCCAGATGAGATAAGCGATCGGAAACCTGGGGTATAATCCAAACGGATCCTGCCCTGCTCTGCCGCCAGCTCAGGGTGGTAAGTGACACAGGAGCCATTTTAGCTGCGCAGGCATCGTTTTTAGGGGATCGTTCGTGTCTCGCAGCAGAATCGAGAAGGCTCTGAAGTTACCGATAAAGGGAGATAATGGTGGTTTCGTGTCTTGATTTCTAGTGATACCTTGCGAGGGTCTGTCTGCTGGGAGCGACGGGCGGCAGTCGAAGTGGCTTTGCGAGAGAGGCGCTAGGGCGAAAACTAGCATAATGTACAAAGAAAAGGGACAAAATGAAAGAAAAGGTGGGGGGGGGGAAGCACGAGTTCAATGTTATCTGCTTGACTTTGATCTTTCGGTCCCCAGAAAGAGCGATCTGGGGCCGGGCGCGGCGTCCCTCGGGCATCCCTCGCCCGCTCCGGGGGTCCGGGAGCTGCCGAGGGGCCGTGCGGGTGCCGGCGGGGCAGGGGACGGCGGGCAGGGCGAGGGGGGCTGCGGGGCTGCCTCCCCCGGAGGCTCTAGGCGGAGCGGACCCGGGGGCGCGCAGGAGGAGCTCCCCGCGGGCCTCTCCCCAGCTCTGGGGCCGGTTCCCTACCTGGCCGGCTCCCTGCCTGCCCTGGCACTTAGAGGATGCCCTTTTTTTGGAGGCGACGCGGGGCCTGCCGCCTGGACGGAGCCCCCGGGGGTCTCGGGGGTGGCAGGGGCGACCCTGCTCTGCGCGGAGGGCTCGCCCAGGTTCGGGGGGTGTCGGGGGATGTGTCGGGGCCGCCCTGGCTCTGCTGAGCGGTGGCGGGAAAGCCATTCCCATAGAGAGCTGGCAAAAGGTTGCGGAATGAGGGATCGCTCGAGCGAAGGGCTGTGGCTGGCGCCTATTATTTATTCCCTTTCCTTTTCAGCCCTCGTGGCCCGGTTTGAGCTCATCTGTGTAAAATCATATTTAAAGGAGAACCAGAAAACTGGCAAAAACGAGCCCTCGAAGGCAGGGCGGCCGCGGGGCTGGCAGGGCTTTGCCTGTCACTCGCTCCCAACCCTGCTTTTCCCTTCCAATGAAAATGAACATTTTGGTGGGAGTTGGAGGCAGGGGAACAGAGGTCACTTTGTGTGCTGCTCTGCTTCCCAAGGAAACCCTGCCTGGTGGACTTCTCTTCCTGCCCTAGCCCTTGGCTTTCCAGAAGAGCCCGAAAGCGTTTCCCTTTCGTAGAAACCGGCTACCGAGAGATGTTCTGTTTGCGTTTTTCTCGCTTGGGTTTGTCTCTGGCTCCCTGACACGAGCGTTCAGTGTTTGGGCCGGTGGGGAAGGAAAAGGAGGTGATGAGGACTCAGGCTCCGTATTTCGCGGCCGGTTTGGATGCCAACTGTGGATCGTGGGAGCCGGGCGTGTGAACGGGGCTCGGCTCTCCCGAGCGAACCGTCGCCGGCGAGCACCGCTCCCTCCGAACGAGGAGGAGCCGAGGGTGCCCGCACCCCTCGCTCCGAGGGCTCCCGGGGGCGGCCGCGGTGCGGGAGGGGGGGCAGGTGACCCCCCGCGCCACCTCCGGGCACCGCGGAGGGAGGCGGGGAGGTGCGGAGCCGGGCGGGGGGGTCCACCGGGTGCCTCGGTGCGAACGCTGCTCTCGTCTCTCCGTGCTGGGAGGGCTCTTCGGAGAGATCTTAGGAGCCTTTCCGAGGGGCTGATATAGATATAAGGACATTTCTACATCGCGTCACGTGACATAATTACCACTAGAATCAATCAAGATGAATTGCACGTCAGCACACGGTGGGGATTTTTTCTTAGTCGATCCTGTCCAAACCCTCTTGTGCAATAGATGGATCTCGTTCAACGCGTCGAAGCCTCCCGGTCGCTCGCGATCGCCAAAAGGAAGACATGACCGAGTTTGACGATTGCGGTCACGGCGCGTCCAATATGTATCTGCCGGGGTGCGCTTATTACGTCTCGCCCTCGGATTTCTCGACGAAGCCCTCTTTTTTGTCGCAATCGTCGTCCTGTCAAATGACTTTTCCTTATTCTTCCAATTTACCTCACGTCCAACCCGTGCGCGAAGTGGCGTTCAGGGAATACGGATTAGAGCGCGGCAAATGGCAGTACAGGGGCAGCTACGCTCCCTACTACTCGGCCGAAGAGGTGATGCACAGGGACTTTCTGCAGCCGCCGAGCCGGAGGACGGAAATGTTATTCAAAACGGACCCCGCGTGCGGCCACCGCGGAGCGTCCCCCGCCGCCTCCAACTTGTACGGCTCGGTGGGCAGGAACGGCATCCTGCCGCAAGGCTTCGACCAGTTTTACGAGGCGGCCCCCGGACCCCCGTACCCGCCGCACTCCGGGGCCGAGGGGGACGCCGAGAAAGGCGACTCGAAAGGCTCCTGCGGGAAAACGCCTTCTAGCCAAGAGAAGAAAGTGACACCGGCCGACGGCGCCGAGTCCCCTCCCGGGGAGGCCGTTGCAGAGAAGAGCAACAGCTCAGGTAGGTACCGGCACTAACCGGGGGGGGAGAGCGCGGGGCCGACGCTTTGTGGAGCCGCATTTTATGTGCAATTTTATAAGCATCCAAAGGATTTTATATATCCTATAAGATTTCCTTTGCCGTTGTAAAGCGCGTTTACGATAGGAAACCAATTTAGGTGGGCTTAAGGTATTCTTGGAAGAGGATATTAATTGTTATTAAATCGTCGATACGGAGACGGAGAGATTTCACAGGTAGTGCTCCGACCTGCCTTCGGTTTAGAGCTTAAGATCTTCGTTTGTTTGGGGCGGGGAGGGGGAGGGGGGGGAGAAGAGTTTGAGAAACTTGGAAATTTTCCAGCCCATTTAAATATCTCTCAGCGTTGCTCGGTGTGCTGTCTTTTAAGGAGAAGTCGTGAAATATTCGCTTCTTTTTTTTTTTTTTTTTTTTTTTCCTTTTGCTAAGTCACGCAGAGAGTAAAAGTCCCAGGAATATTTTTTTGAAATGCTAGAGAGCTGCTTTCCAGGCGATGGGATATTGTCAAAGTCTCTGATCCCTTCCTAGCCCAGCACGTTCATAGCAACGGCATAAATCAGTTTCTTCTCTCTTGAATTTCAGCGATTCCCCAGCGATCGAGGAAAAAGAGGTGTCCCTATACCAAATATCAGATAAGAGAACTGGAACGGGAGTTTTTCTTCAACGTATACATAAACAAAGAGAAAAGACTACAGTTGTCCAGAATGCTCAACCTCACTGACCGGCAAGTTAAAATCTGGTTCCAGAATCGAAGGATGAAAGAAAAGAAACTGAACAGAGATCGGCTTCAGTATTTCACTGGGAATCCCTTGTTTTGAGGAAAAAAAAAAAAAAAGGAAAAATGAAAAAAAAAAAAAGGAAAATTAAAAAAAAAAAAAGAGAGCGAGTAAAGGAAGAAAGAAGGAAAAAAAAACCCACAAAGAATTTATCGGTCTTTCTGACCTGCCATCTGAATGCAAAAGTAAATTGGTTTACATGACACATCCACCCTGCGGAACTAAAAGTTTCATTTTCACGTGCAACTCCACACACTGAATGGCCACTGGAGATTTCGGGGCTTGGCGGAGCAGATTCCTGATAAAGGGAAACTAGGGTAAATCCTACTGTCCACTCTCGAGCGTTTCTCGCCAAAGGTGCTTTTTTTTTTTTTTTTTTCCTCTCCTACAGTACCAGCAATGGACCTGCAGTGTGTCTGGTAGTCTTTGCTTACAATTCATTCAGGTCGGGGGGGTCTGTTGTTGCGTTTGAGCTAGGGTAACACTTTTCTCCCTTTAAGTGAATGCGTTTAACTTAAGAGATGGTAAATGTACCTTCGCTATATATAAAATATATATATATATGTTTCTATTGTCATCCAAAAAGCATGGGCCACTGTCTTTTTCATGTGAATAAATGGTTTATAGTAAAGTTAAGGTTATAACTTCCGTGCACTCTATGGATTTCCACCTCCAAAGGATCCGGGCTAGGGCCAAGTTCAGTTAAATAATAAGGGCAGGGAGCGTAGCCGGTTATTTTGATCGCGATTTAAAGAACTAAGAGCTCAGCTGTCTGACTGTCCCTTCGTAGGTGCTCGGAACCGGCAGCCTTCGCCGAGAGGCAGAGCCAACATGGCTTCTGATGGGGCTACGATTGCTAGAAACAACGAAAAAGACTTTCTTTGAGCTGCTCGGGCTCCTAAAAAGCCCAGAATCCCCAACGCCAGTGGCTGTTTTACTTGTTAGTGAAGGGCAAGGCAGAAAGACGGCTGCTCGGGGGGAGTCAGACAAGAGGGAGCTATAAACAATTGGCAGGAGTTGAGGATTGGGGGGGAAAAAAAAAAAGAAAGAAAGGGAAAAAAAAACCCAAAAAAAAAAAACCCAACCCACAACAACCTTGGAAGCAGAGGGGTGGATCTCTGAAATGCGGATCCTGGGCAGGGCGAGCGCAGCCCCGAGCCGCGGGCCCTACGCGGGGCTCCGCTCCCCTCCGCGCCTCTCGCCGCTCGGTCCTGCGGGACCTGGCGGGGCTGTTTACAAAACCTTGAACTGTCTAGACAACACCATAAACCCCGAGGTTCTAAACGGCTTAATTGGGTTGTATTATACACCTTCTGGTGGGTGAAAGAGAGATTTCCGCAATGTGCAATAAAGGCGAGGAGCGAGGAAAGAATTCGCCTTTTCTGAATAGGACGATGCGGCTCTCGCTCCGCTCGCGGGCAGGGAAGGCAAAATGCCCTAAATAAGTCAGGAAAAAAACGAGAATTCCAAAAGCCGAGGCGTGGAAGCGGAAGGACGCATGACTTTAAAAAAAATTTTTTTTTTGAAACTCTTTAGCAAGAAAAACATAAGTGTCTGCCTTTGAACTTCCAAAATGTCAAGGTCATCACCTTTAACCTTTCTGAATAATTAGGCGCCTTAAGGTTCCTCTGTTTTTTTCAACCACCACCCACCCTCTCGCTCCCTCTCCGTCTCCCTCCCTCCCTCTCCGTCTCACAGCCACACACGCTTAAGGACCGCGGAGCTGCCGCGGTAGCAAACGCATCCTAACGTAAAGAAAATCCCGGCTGGGTCGAGGTGAGCCCTCCGCGACGGGCTACCCCTGCTTTTCTTTTCCTCTCCCCAAGAAAATCCAAATTCTCCCTTTAGTTAGCTTAAAAAAAAAAAAAAAAAAAAAAAGAGAAAAATAAAAAATAAATAAAAGAGGGGGGTTTTTTTCGCTTAAAAAATAATGCGGGGGCTGTAGGAAATGCTTCATAGCATAGGGGAAAAGAGGATATTTCTATGTTGCTTCCCTGCGAATGCGTCTTTTCCCCGCAAAGCCCATGAATTAGAAATGAGCAAAGTCGCGGGCAGTTTCTCAAAGCGTTTCTCCTGACCTTACAGCAAAATTCTCTTGTCTCTCCCGAGCCTTAATCCACAGGGCGAGAACGAGTCGTTTGATTTTCCGTTCCCTGCAGTGCTTTAACAGTCTATCTTGGCGCATTATTACGCCTTTAAAATGCTAAGCCAGGGCAAAAAAAAAAAAAAAAAAAAAAAAGCCTCGGAAACAGAAACACCCCAGCATTAATCTTGCATAAATGCTCAATGATAGCAGGTTTAAGTTTCTATTAAAAAAAAAAATAAAAAGAAAGAAAAAAGAAACCCATGAGGGAGAGCAAATTGAGCTGAGGAGAAAGAGCCTGGGAGAGGAATAATTGTAGGAATTGCGCGGTGCTTTGCGCCCTGCGGCCACCGGAGGGCGCACTCATGTGCTGAAATGCCGCAGCCGGTCCTGGCGTTCAAGTCTATTTTCTCCCTAATAATAATTCCACTGCTAATAAAATATCTAATATATAAGTAACGATAAGATTTCAGGGCCTTCCAAATGAGAAAATAAAGCATCAAAAAGATTTATTAAACAAATAACCCGTAACCGTGACGTGCTGGAGAAATATGCCACTTTAAAAGATTTTTTTTTTTTTTTTTGAGGTCGTAATCTTTTATAATGCACCCGAGCTTTAAAAAAAATCCCATAATTTCAAGAAAGGAAAAAAAAAATACCCCAGTGATATTCAGAATTCGTTCCCTAGAACGAAAATCTGTCTACTGCTTAAAGGAAAACCTTAATGCGGATGGAACAAAAGTAATATCAAAAGCATCTTTTTCCACAGTTTATCTTCGATTCTTATTCGAAGCTTTTCTTAAATAAACCTTTAGGTACAGAAAGCGTAATTTTAAGAATCTATTTCATCTAAAAGCGAGATTAACGTTTGATCCCGAGAGTACTTATTTCTTTGAAGAAAGACAGAGAGACTAAAGCGAAGGAAGATATTTTTAATATCCGAACATCACCTTGCCAAGGCATTGCTGAATGAAATCCTCCTCCTTAAAAGTACTATGGAGATCTATTAAAATGAAACTAGAGATTAGAAAATTAAAGCGAAGCTTATGAGCTTCCTGGACGCTCTCCAGTGACCAAGCTTGTTCCGTTTTCCTGGTTTTGTGTTTTATTTTCTTTCCCCTCCAGTGCGCACTTCTGGGCAGAACGTGAGGAAAGAAAGAGCTTCATTTCTTTCTGCTTGTTTGCAGAATTCATCCAAATCTCTTTCACGTTGGCTCAGCCATACTCCGCGTTTTTTAAAGACCCTTCTCTCGGGAAAACGTTAGTTGGCATTTTGTCTGCTGGGTTGTTGGTGTTGTTAGATGTGGGTTTGGTTGTTTTTTGGGGTTTGGTTTTTTTTTTTTTTTTTTAGAAGTTCATTGTTAACATTTCTCTAGAAATAGCCTTTCCATCGATAATAAAATGGCATTGTACGAAATCCCTGACGCCGAAGGTAGCCCTTGCGGGCACAGCCGGAGCCCCCGAGAATAATCCCTTGGTGTCTCGGTGGAGAGACCCGTTTCGAGAAGGGAACGTTTCGCAGTTTGTGTTTGTTTGTTTTTGCTGGCTCCTTGTGAACCCGCACCGAGCCCAGCCCCGCCGGCTGCATTCGAGGGGCTCCAACCCCTCGCAAGCACCGTCAGGCCGATCCCAGCGAATCTGAACGAGTAATGGGAGCCAGGATGTGTTGTTAATTAAAAAAAAAAAAAAAAAAAAAAAAAAAAAAAAAAAGACCCAAACCCAACCGACATAGGGAGATGCGGAAAGGCTGCTTTCTTATTTTTGTAATAATGGCGTAAAAATGACGATTCTGTGCCAGTCTTTAACCTCTCGTATTCTTTTTTTGTTTGTTTTACTCCTTTCTCTGTTTGACTCCCCTGGACGGAAAAGTCTGTGAGCTATTTCCAAATGTCCTTCAAGGAGGATGAAAAGGACATTTGCTTATTTTCCGATTAAACTACAAAAGCGGTTAGGAATATGCCGAAAGATAAACGTGCAGCCCCCGTCCCGAGGCTGAGGGCTGCACCGGGGACCCAGCTACAGGCTAAAACCCCATCATATCGGAAAAATCACTTTTGTTTCCGCAGAAATGTGGAAATCTTATAGAGGACGGGCTGAGGCTTTGGGTAAAGCTAGGAGTGCGGTCAGAGCGGCTGTGCGCTCAGAAATAACACCTTCGAAGACATGGCAAGCCTGTTATTTTGATTGTTTTGTAAGCTTTCATATTTAGGAAAAGACATAATGTCATCAGTTTGCCGGGGTGTGCCCCCCCTGCCCCCTCCCTGTGACAAAAAAATCCAAGGAATCTGAGCCCTCAGCCCAGACACCGACTCTTTCTATGAAAATATGACAGACAGAAATCCGGGCAACGTGACAGTTGCGCTATTAGAAGGAGAAAGGACACAATGTCGTAGCCAAATTTTTTTTTTTTCCCCCCTTAAATAAAAACTGTTCTTCAATCTCCCTACGATATAACAACGTGGCATAAAAACACAATCTGCGCGTTTAAAGGCAACCTAAACAAAATCCTGGAAACGCGTAGGTGAAGGGAATTTTACTAAAGGCTTCCCGTGTTCCAGGCTGCTTTTAAAATGAGATTTTTCTCGCAATACCTTTGTTACTGAAGGCATCTGCGGAATATCCAGCCTATTTCGTACCTCTTTTCTCCCATCCCCCTCCCATAATGAGACACAAACACAGCAAATTGCAGCTATGAGTACCCTCAGCACAGCCGAGAAAAGGAATAATCATATCGCCAGTAATAAGGTTTAGGGAGATAAGGTAGTGAAAATTAAGCCCCTCTGCCATGTCTGGTGGCCTCGAGTTTTTAGCCCTGACATTTGCTAGAGGAGAAAATTGTAATGTCCACCTATGCTTTATTACAAACAGTAATTTACATCTGCATAGACCCATTGGGTAGGTTGTGGTGGGTTTTTTTTTTTTTTTTCCCCTCCATCGCTCTGAAAAATATGAGGCTCTGAGAGGAAAACCTTTATATTAATGTAGATTGTATATCTCATTTATTGCGCAATATTGATTTATTTATTAATGTTAATTACTCGATTCCATTTTAATATGATTTAAAACAAGAGTGACATTAAATGCCCAGAGCCAAAGTCCCGAGTTCCCCGGTGGCTCTCGCATGTTTATTCAACTTCTATTTACATCAAACTTAAACTTTCCTACCGTTCATTTTCAATAAAAAAAAAAAAAAAAACCTGCTGCCCGGTTTAAAAATCCCTCATGATTTATCGTGAGCGAAGGGTCTGACGGAGCCGTTTGCCAGTCCTGAATGCGATATTTAAATCAGTATCACCGCGAGCATCGTCTGAGTTTCCGTGTAAGGACACGCGAGAAATTCAGAATTTCAAATGAAAAAAAAAAAAAAAAAAAGAAACGGCCAAAGCGGAGCCTTCCCGTGCGCTCAGGAGCCCAGGAGCCAGCTCCTCCAGCACCAGGGGCTGGCGTGGAAAGCGGCTCAGCTCTCGCTTATTGTTTTAAGTTTGCTGCAAAGCTCTGGGCTGATCCGGGGGATTTCTGGGACCCCCTTTTTTCCGCCAGTGTAAATAAAGGTTATGAAAGAGCCGTCTGATGGGCATAAAATTCCCGATTAGATTTGACAGTCGAGCCCTAAGCCGCGTCCAGGAAAATAGTATTTTGTTGCTTTAAACTCTGTGGGTCGCCCGGGCTCGCGGTGGAAGGAGAGGAAATTGCTGGAAGGAGCAGGGGGGGCACAGAGCGGCGCTTCTCTCCCGGCGCAGGCGAAATCTTTAGCCGTGATCATGATCTTAGGCGGCTTCTCGCCGCTCCCTCGCTCAGCCCCCGGCGGAGAGGAGCCGGCCCGGAGAAGGGAGCGGGGATGCTGCGGGGAGAGACCTTGAAAAGCAGCGAATATCGCCAAGGTAATATCCGAACTCTCCGGCCGCCCGGGAGCCGGGGGCTGCGGCTGTAAAAGCCGCCGTCTCTTAACCTGACAATGATGTTGTATTTGAACAGCTGCGATAAGCTTTTAAAAGGTCCGTCCCATTGCCACAGCGAAATTTTAAATGGGGTTATTGTTTCCAGCGGGGGTACGACGTCCAAACGCCAGGAAACGGGGGGAAAATTCGACCCCACGCCCGGGGAAACGCGTGTTTTCAGCTGCGCGAAAGAAGCACTTAAATGTTTTTAAATCCTTTCACGTGCTGCTCGCTCTTGGGGACCCCAAAGGGGGATTTGACGGGAGAAAGGCCCAAAAGAAATAGGCGGATAAATCCGAAATCAAAATTATCCACAAGTTCACTTTGTCTTGATGAGACTCCTTGACAGCACCAGCCCCTGATAACAAGCACTCCAGTTCGAAAACAGTTTTTAAAAAGAAAGATGTAAAGAAAAGAGAAGAAGAAAGGGAAAAGAAAGAAAGGGAAAAGAAAGAAAGGGAAAAGAAAGAAAGGGAAAAGAAAGAAAGGGAAAAGAAAGAAAGGGAAAAGAAAGAAAGGGAAAAGAAAGAAAGGGAAAAGAAAGGGAAAAGAAAGAAAGAAAGGGAAAAGCCTAGCAAACAGTTTATACCATCATTATTTAAAGGGTAGTAGCTGCGGGTGTAATTATAGGTACGAAGTGGACACGAAAAAAAACCAGTAAAGCACGTTTAAAATGTTAGGACGGAAAAATCTGATTTGCCATCCAGACAGTTGCTGTTTCCTTCGTGTTTTTTTTTTTTTTTTTTTTTAATAATACAGATGCATTTATCTTTCTTCTTTAAAAAAAAAAAAAAGGAAGGAAATTAAAAGTTACTCAAAGAGTTGCAGATAGGATATGAGTTTAAATGATTAGTATTACAGAAGGAGGAATTAGCTTTATAACGCTTTCAGTTTCCAGGGCAAGTGAAAAAAAAAAAAACCACTTTTTTTTTTTTTCCCAGGCGATCGGGAGAGAGCATTGTAAAATAATTTTAGGAATGCAACCTCCCTATAAAACCCGAGTTATGACAAAAGTCTAGCTTTTAATACTTGACGATTTGTGTTAAAACAAAAATTGACCTTCTCGGTTAGCAGCGAGGGGGGAAAAATCGATAGTATAATTTTCAATAATTCATAACGCGAACGCCATTATGCTAAGTCTTAATTATTAATCTTTTCCTTTACAAAGTCGCGATTGATTTGTTAATAAAATATCTGGCCGTGCGCGGCAGCAGCGGGTAGAACTCTCCAAAAAAAGCCTCAGAAGCGAGAAAATTACCGAGCGGCCCGAGAATGCAGATGAGGCTTTCATCGATCGGCCCCGATTCTCTGTCATAAATAAATAAATCCCGCACCCCCTCGTCCCCGCAACCCTCCCCGGGCGGAGCGCGGCGGCCGGCGGGGCTTCCGCGGGCGCGGAGGCTCGGCGGGCGCCGGGGCCGGCCGGCGGGGGCCGCGGGGGGGTGCGGTGCCGGCGCGGGGGCGCAGGGGGCGCTGTTGACCGCGCGGCGGGCGCGGGGCGGCGCGGGGGGCGCGTCAGCGGCGGGGCGCGGGGCGCCGGCCGCTGCCATTGGCCCGCGCGTCATGTGGCCGCGCGGAGGCATCGGCGGCTGCCCGGGAATGTTTTCCTAGAGATGTCAGCCTACAAAGGACACAATCTCTCGTCCTCAAATTCCGCCCCAAAATGTCCTTCCCCAACAGCTCTCCCGCCGCTAACACTTTTTTAGTAGATTCGCTCATCAGCGCGTGCAGGAGTGACAGTTTCTACTCCAACAGCGCCGGCATGTACATGCCGCCTAGCGCAGACATTGGGACCTACGGGATGCAAACCTGTGGACTCCTTCCGTCTCTGGCCAAAAGAGAAGTTAATCACCAAAATATGGGTATGAACGTACATCCTTATATACCTCAAGTAGACACTTGGACAGACCCGAACAGATCCTGTCGAATAGAGCAACCTGTTACACAGCAGGTCCCCACTTGTTCCTTCACTACAAATATTAAAGAAGAAAGCAATTGCTGCATGTATTCCGATAAGAGATCCAAACTCGTTTCCGCAGACGTCCCTTCCTACCAGAGGCTGGTGTCCGAATCGTGCCCCGTTGAGAACCCCGAGGTTCCCGTCCCAGGATATTTTAGACTGAGCCAGACCTACGCCACTGGGAAAACCCAAGAGTACAATAATAGCCCTGAAACGAGTTCAACCGTAATGTTACAGTTAAACCCTCGCGGCGGCTCCAAACCGCAGATATCTGCTCAACTTCAGCTGGAAAAGAAAATGAATGAAAACCCGAACAACCAAGACGGCGCAGCTAAAGTCTCTCAAGTGGAAAGTCCCGAGCCCAAGTCCACGTTGCAAGACGAGCGGAGCTGCCTGCCCGAAGGCTCCGTGTCCAGCCCAGAGGTCCAGGAGAAGGAGAGTAAAGGTCTGTATTACCGAGTTTAAGCCGTGTGCCGTGGTTTAACTCCAACGTGCCAGCTCCACGCAGCACTGCTCGGATAGACGAGCGAGCAGCACAGCCGTCACATTTAATGCTAAGGAGTATCGGGCTGCAGGTGCTGTGTCTCTGAAGATTTTGGCAGGCAAAAAAAAAAAAAAAATGCCACACGAAAGGGTCCAAAGATTTTATTTTTTTTTTTTTTCTGTAGGGATCTGCCTGTCTGGTGCATGCAGACCTCCTCTGTGATGCGGGGATGTAGCTGTGTGCTCCTTAACGCGCTGCAGCAGCCAAAAAGCAGCCCCATACCTCTTAAAAAAAAAAAAAAAAAAAAAAAGCAGGTCTGGAGGTTGTAAAATACGACAAGCTCAACTTTTCTCTCGTAATATTTCGCTGGTTATTTATTTATTTATTTATTTATTTTTCACCGAGCGTTGCTGCGGTTAGATTGCATTTACAGTTAATTATGATCCTATTAAAAATTAGGTGAGGAATAGGTGCTACCAGGCTGGGTAAAGTTGGAAGCAAATGCACAATGAAAGCAGCTGCCCGCTATCAGCCTGCTCCAAAGGTGAAATATTTCAATGTGGTGCTTTAGATAACCTTGGGTTGGTCTCCAAAAGTACGACAGTATTTTGAAATGCGTTTGAAAACTAGAAGTGATGATAATCTGAATCTATTCTCGCTTTAAAAGTGCATTAAAGCCTTCATTTTGAACGGCGCGTGTCGAAGAATCCCAAAACGCGAAATTATCTCCTATCAAAATGTGCTTTGCAACCTCTAGGTCGGTTTTTAACCTACGTCTGCATGGAGATTCTCTTTATCTGAATTATTTTTAACACCCCAGGTCTAGGTTGATGTGGGGTAGGTTTGTTTCTGGTGGTGGAAAAAAAAAATCTAAAAGGAAAATGGGTGGAAAAAAAAAAGAAAGGCGGCGAGACAGAAGGTGTTAGTTTCTTGTGTATGTTTTTGGCTGGAAAACAGTCCCTGCCTGCTCCAAGGTGTGCTGGTGGAATTGAGCTGATGGCTGGGGGGGAAGCTGCTTCAAAATCCGGTGCGAGGGTGTTTGGTAAGTGGGATGCTTTGGCAGCAAGTGTGGTGGGAGCCCGAGGCGGCCATGGCTGGGCTCGACCCGCTAAAACGGGGCCACAGGGCTCGGTGGCAGGAGAGAATTGTGGTTGAAACGCTAAATGCCAGCTGAAAAGTGGCGAGACCGTTTCTAGAAGGGGTCGGGGGGCACAGCCTGGCAGAGGGTCCCCTCTCTGTGCCCACACCCCACCCCAGCTGCCTCTAACGCCTCCATCCACCATATCTGCCAGACACTGCGGAGGAGGGGTCATGGCCAAGGGTATCTCTAACAGACTGAGGGATTTTTGATTTTTTTTTTTTTTTTCCTTCTTCTTCTTCTTTGATTTTGATAGAGGAAATCAAGTCTGATACTCCAACGAGCAATTGGCTAACCGCAAAGAGTGGCAGAAAGAAGAGGTGTCCTTACACTAAACACCAAACACTGGAATTAGAGAAAGAGTTCTTATTCAATATGTATCTCACTCGCGAGCGCCGTCTAGAGATCAGTAAGAGCGTAAACCTCACTGACAGGCAGGTCAAGATTTGGTTTCAAAACCGCAGAATGAAGCTCAAGAAGATGAGCAGGGAGAACCGAATCCGGGAACTGACCGCTAATCTGACCTTCTCTTAAACCCTCACCCCGGGGGGGGGCACCAGTGAGGAATGGGCACAGCACCACCACTTGCTAAAAGCAGGAGAGACTCTGGCAAAACCCGGCATTTTCCAGTTTTGTTGTGGTTTTTTTGGTTTTTTTTTTTTTAAAAAATTTTAATTTTTTTTTTCTGATAGAATTGTGACTCTTCGTCCTTCTTTTAGCGCTGCAAGTGAACGTGTATTACTATGATGGTATATATAAAACCTAGCACGTGTAATTTATTTTTGTTCTCATCGTAATGCAGGGTAACTATTATTGAATATTATCATTTGGTCTTAACTTATTGGAACTGTCGAACGTCCAAGCAATGTGACTTTTTCATGTTTTTACTAACAAAACGGTATTTATGTGGGGCTGTTACACGGGCCATAACATTTTGAGTACGTTCAATACTTTAAGAGAAAACGGGGGGGGGGGGGGAACTTTGGGGGCGGGGGGAAAGAGAAGCACATTATAATGTAACTATCCTCGCAAATGAACTTAGAGATTGTCCTTCGTAAAATGGAATATTTCCTTCTTCTCCATTGTAGACATTTCCTTGTGGTGCATATGTGGAATAGTAGTCGTTCAGCAGCAATATGTCCTCTTGTGCATGTTCTGTTCGCATGTATAATGCAATAAACTCTGTAAACTACTCCCGTTCCTTTCGTCTTCTGCAAATGTTTTAAAGTATGGATGCAGGTTGGTCTCCTGATCTTTCTCTATCAGAAAGTCTTTCGACTGATGTACTTTGCCATTTTCTGGTCTTTGTGTGTGCGTCTGCCTGGTTTCTTTCTTTTCCCCCTTTTTCCTTTTTTTTTTTTTTTTTTTAATCCCCTCCCTTCTTTTTTTTTTAGGGACGGGGTGGAGACTGGTGCGGGAAATGATGTAAACCTAATTCATTTATAATTGTGCCTGTAAACAAATGATTAATTGATAAAATGTTGTGTGATGTTCGCAGCCTGACAAACTGAGTGGAAAAAAAAAAAAAAAGAGAGAGCGAGAAAGGGGGGGGGAAAAAAAAAGAAAAACGTAGTTAAATATTATGACCTAAACTGGACATCCTCATCCAATCAACTCATAAATGGTAAGTGATACAAAAATCTTTCTAGTACAAGCTGTCAGCAATATGTGTGTCATTTTATTTGACGTTCGTATGTTGATTTAAAAAAAATATCAGTCGCTGTGTGCTTACAATGTGTAGACTTTGATTCCATGTCTTTACTCGCTTAAAAAGAAACATCCTAGTAAATGCAAAGCTGGGTAAAAGTAAATGTTGTGGAGTTGGGTTCTTGGTCAGCTCGAGAGCTTTCAGAAGATGGTGGATGGGAAAATATTGCCTCCAACATCTGGCGGGGTTGGCTTCTTTGAGCAGAAACGCTCCCAAACGTGCTCACAAAAGTCCGCCAGTCTCTTCAGACCTACTTTTGTCACCCTGGACCATTTCTGTTTGCCCAGAGATCGTTTTATTTCGTGCAATTCCGTTTTAGTAGCGCACATGCAGATAATGAAGTTCACGACTCTTAACCCTTTCTGTATGTAGCTGGAAAACGGTGTTAGCAGAGCTCTGTGCTGGAAACTGAGGAAGGGCATGTGCGTGTGGGAAAGGGAGCGGACAAAGCAGGAATACTCAGCAGAGCTGCAAATGGCTCGCAAATGAACATGACTCCAAACTGAAGTGCAAATACTTGGGCATACGTTCACCTTCAAGCAGTACTGGAAAACCAGCCTGGCTGCTGCTGGCGCTGGGAAACCAGCATCCTCGCTCTCAACGCCCAGTCCTCCTCTAAGCTGTTTCCAAGAAATGAAATGGAAGGTAGGGCCAATGCTGTCTGACTTGGTGATACTGATACTGCTCCCATTGCAGTTGTATTTCTCTTTTTTTTTTTTTTTTTTTTTTTTTTGTCGCCGATATTTAATTTAATTTAAGCCAATACTTTCTCATGCGCATGTTTACTCGCAGGGCAGGGGGATGTTTTCCTCACATCAGAGCAAAACCATTTTGAAGCTGCGGGAGCTGCAAGCATGTAGGTATTTTGTGCTTGCTCTCTTTTGGAAAACAAACAACGAAACAGCGCTGAAAACAACAAAACCAAAACAAACCATCCTTTTTAAATATTGCACACACTTTAACCGCCCTTTCTTTTCCTTAAAAGACACCCGCTACATCACTAAAGGAGTTTCAGCAGTGGGAAGCAATTAGCTGGCTCCATACCAAGTGTTTAACGTACATAAAAAAAGGAAGCTTGCTCTAATTTCCCTGCTTTATCAATTTATGTCTGCGCGAAGCGAGGGGCAGTTATTCGACACTCCACAAATCCTGCTTCTAGGGAAAAATATGTGTGGAAACCAAAGGAAAACGCTGAACCGAGATGACAAAAAAAAAAAAAAAAAAAAAAAGGAAAAAGGAAGAAAACAACCTAGGAGAGCAATAAATCCTTAAATAAACAGGAATTTCAGTCCCTTCCTGATGCCAGCCGGCGGGTAGGGAGTGTTTTCGGCCGGCTGGGCTCCCACTAACCCTCTGTTCTCCTCCAGATCCCCGCACGGCCGCCTCGGGGGAGCAGCCACGGGCAGAAGACCGTGGGTAATCCGGCTTTCGGTACTAACCGGGCACCGCTCGGCTCGGGAGAGGATAGCCGGGCCGGGGAGGGAGAAAGGGGGGAGGGAAGGGAAGGGAAAGAAAGCAAAAAAAAAAAAAAAAAAAAATCTCTGGTAGGCATTGAACGTGGCCAGGCAGGCCCCGCGCGGCTCCCTCTGACCTAGGGAGGAGGAGGAGGAGGCTGCAGCGTCGAGGGGGCCCCGGGCCGGTCCCCCCGGCCGAGCTGGCACCCCGGGCCCCGCGGCCCCGGCAGCCTGTGCTCAGCCACACGTCGGTTGTGCTCTCAGACACAGGCTCTGCTGTTCCCATCCGTCCGTTTTATTAGGGACACATTAATCTATAATCAAATACACCTCATAAAATTTTTATTGAAAGGCATAAAATCATTACAGAGGTCTTCCACCTGTTTTAAAACAACACAATGGGCATCTCTTTTTAAAAGCGCGTCCTTCCCGTGGAAACTTTCTGTCCGGGAGGGGGAGGGAGAGGAGGACGGGACGGATAATAATCCCCGCAACACGCTCTGAAATATGGAAGTACCGCAATGTGCTTTTACTGTAACATTTTCCAGTTTTATGAGAAGTCGTTACAGTCCCAGCTTGCGATGGTTTGTTTTTACAGGCAAGAATCCCCCTTTCCCAGCGGGTTTCCTCAGCAGCTTGGAGTGTGATTAGCAAGCCAAGGCTGTTGGATTTATTTAAACACCCTGCCTCTCATTGATTAAGAAATGAATGGCAGAAATCGCTCAAAGGAGGTGAAGAAATAGTCCGCGGCCGTGGGCAACCGGAGCGGCCACGCCCGCCGCAGCCGGGCAGGGCGAGCTGGGCAGGCAGGGGGCGAGCAGGGAGGGCAGGAGGGCGACCGGGCGAGCGGGGAGGGCAAACGGGCGAGCAGGACTGGCGGGCGGGCGAGCAGAGCGGGTAAACGGGCGAGCGGGGAGGGCAAACTGGCAAACGGGCAGGGCGGGTGCCCCCGGCGCGGAGCCGGCGCGCAAGCTGCGCGGGGCTGTTGTTGATGATGTTTTTTTTTTTTTTTTTTTTAATCACAGCAGCCCCAGTTTAGCGGATTGATTTACTCGCAGTATTGGTAAATATGATCACGTGGGCTCCGCAACCAATGGTTGAGGGTTGCAGTCTGCAAAATACTACGATTGTTCTCCGGGAGGGTATCATATACAGTTAACAGTGTAACCTTTTATATGACTAAGAGGGGAGCCTAAAATGTCGTCTAGTGGCACCATAAGTAACTATTATGTCGATTCTCTCATAGGCCATGAAAGCGAAGAAGTTTACGGGAGTAGATTCGTCCAGGGAGGTCACGGTGCGACCTCCAGGCCGTCAGGTGTGGCAGAGAGTTCAGATTTTTCCTCCTGTAGCTTTGCGCCAAAATCCGCCGTGTTCTCCACGTCCTGGTCCGCGGTTCCCCCTCAGCCGCCCGCGGCCATGACCGGCATCTACCACCCGTACGTGCACCAGCCCCACTTAGGGGCCGCCGACGCCGGCCGCTTCGTGCGCTCCTGGATCGAGCCCTTCCCGGGCTTCCCGGGCGGCGGCGGCGGCGGCGGCTCCGCGCCCGGCTCGGGCTCCGGCTCCGGCTCCTCCAACGGGCGCCACTACGGGATAAAGCCGGAGACGGGAGCGGCCGCCTCCTCGTCGTCTTCCTCCTCCTCCTCGTCTTCCTCCAAAAGGACTGAGTGCTCCTCGTCCCGGGAGTCCCAGGGGATCGCGGTGACCGAGTACACGTGCGGCTCCTTCCTCCCGGAGCCCCGGGAGAAGGCGGCCGCGGGCAGCTCCAAGGACCCGGCCGCCTGCAGCCACAACCCCAGCCCGAGCAGCGATCTGAAGGAGGAGAAACAGCAGCAACTTGACCCAAGTAAGTTAAAAAAAAAAAAAAAGGGGGGGGGGGAAGAGAGAAAGAGGGAGAAGAGGGAGAGAGGCAGAAAGAGGGGCAGAGAGAGAGGGAGAGAAAGAAAGAAAGAAATTGCCCCTTTGATTTATTGCCGAAACCTGTAAGGCTCGAATGTGCAAAACTGATAGTTTTACTAACCTATAAAAACGTCTAGACGCCTACCCCAGCGCAAGCAGCAACAAGCACCCATAAAAGACTCCACATAACCACCTACCATCAAGACATCATTTGTACAGTAAACAGACTGGGGCATTAAGTCTTTTATGATAATTCCTCCAAAGTTGTGAAAACAGTCCATCCTTCGTTAAATTAATTTAACGACCTTTCTCCCTCCCTACCCCGTTCCCCTTATACCTCCCTTCTTCCAGATAACCCTGCAGCAAACTGGATCCACGCTCGTTCAACGAGGAAAAAGCGTTGTCCCTACACAAAGTATCAAACTTTGGAACTGGAAAAGGAATTCCTCTTTAACATGTACCTCACCCGAGACCGCCGTTACGAAGTAGCTAGGATTTTAAATCTCACGGAGAGACAGGTCAAAATCTGGTTTCAGAACAGAAGAATGAAAATGAAAAAGATGAACAAGGAGAAAGGCAATAAAGGAGACTAATACTGGGGTAGAAATGTAGCTGGGGAGTATTGATTTAGTTCTGAGTTTGGGGCTTTTGTGTTTTGTTTTGGTTTTTTTGGTTGTTGCTTTGTTGTTTTTTTTTTTTTTTTGGTTGGTTGGTTTTATCCTCCCTACCCTCTCAGCCCCCCCATAGGTTTCACCCCCCCACACACTCTCCCCTTAAACTGAACTTTAAATCAATCTATCTGGTCTATTTTTTTTTTTTTTTTTTTTATTTTTAGATAGATGTGAAGCGTGGTCTGTCAGGTATTTTGGGGAATTTTGTCTTGCTCGCCAACGTGTTTTGCAGAGTCGCTTCATCCCCCCCCACCACCACCCTCCTCCTCCTCCTTCCCAGACCGTTTGGTTGATGATATTGTGAGTGCACGTTAGCTTTGGGAGCTCCATCTGATGTTAAGTGTTTGACATGTTTCTTAAAAGTGGTGTAGTCTAGATAGTTACTTTGCCTAATTGAAGGTAAGAAAGCTAATTATAACTACGGTAATAAAATATATATTAAATTACAGCCGCTTAAAGCGAGGGGGGTGAAGTATCGTCCACGATTTACTGGGAGGAAGCTTTACGCAGAAGCTCTGCTTCCTTAGCTCTGAATTTCGCTCCTTCGCGCTAGAGGCCGCGAGCTGTTCCCCCTGCTCTTAGGAGGCCCTTAGCCGCTCGTCTCGCCCTCGAAGCCGCTCTCAACGGGTCCGATAGCTGCTCCGGTCCCCGCCTCGCCGCTCCCGGTGCCGGTTGTACTAAGGAACGCGCCCGTCCCCGCGGCCGCCGCTGTAACCGCTGTGCAGTTATATCACACAATAAAGTGCCCGAACCCCAGCGCTTGCGGTGAGAGGACGAGTCTGTGCGCCCCTCGCGATGCGCCCCGCGCCGACAAGCCCTCCCCGCGCCACCCGACAAGCCCTCCCCGCGCTGAGGCCCTGGAGGAGCTTCCACTCCCTTCCCGGCCCCTGGAAGCATCGTTGACCTCTTGGGATAACGTAGCCAACATCTCCGCGCGCGGCCTTCAGGGTCAGTGAAGCACGATGATGTCTATGCGCTCAACCCTATTTCCCCCTCTTTATTAATTTTCTTTTTTTTTTTTTTTTTTAATTAATTTTTTTTCCCCCCTTTCGAACCTCCTCGCTCTTTGCTCTGGAGCTTGGGGAGCTCTGGGGGAGACACGGCTGCTTCCAAACCTTCGGCTTTGTTGGCGACAGCTCGTTGAGCGCCGCGTTTCGTGCCCTTCCGCGCTTATAAACGCACACGACTGTATCGAGATAATTGAGATGAAGTTCATTGTAAAAAAAAAATTGCTTTGTTTAAAGAGCATCCATTAAAATGAAGGACCCGTAAATATTTACGAGCGGTTCGGTTAATTCAGGATTAAGGGGAGAGATGAGAGACCTGGCGCTTTTTTACCTCTGCTAAAAAAAAAAAAAAAAAAAAAAAAAAAAAGAAGGCAAAAGCATGCAGTGCCAGGAAAAGGTGTTGCAGTGCTTCTCATCCATTGTCGAGAAGATACCTATAATTCTTTTAAAACAGGAAGAACCGTGGGATAATAAAACCATTGAGATGGCTAGACGTCTGGACCTAATGAGTTTACGATATGCTATGGCGCTTTTCTTTGAAACCACCTTATTTTGATGTTTGTGTTTGTTAGAGGGAAGAAAAAAAGCCCAAAAATGCAGACAAACCAGGTCTTAAAATCTCGGACTATAAATTACAATATGTCAGCGTTGGGCCAAGGCGACAGACTCAAAAAAGACCCGAAGGTCACGAAACTGAGAGATTTTACAAAGTCCGCTGATTTGTCGAAATGTATTTTACGGGGTATTGTGTTGCGACGAATCCTATGGCTTTAGCCTCCATGTTTGCTAAAATAACCGTGGAGGAGGTTGATCTATAACTAACAACACGTAAACAGTATTCTTGCCACACGACACTAAAGGTGATGCTTAGGAGAGGGTCGGGTAAGAAAAGGCGGCCAAGACTTTTAAAATATTTTATTTTGTGCAGATTGAGAGTTTTACCTTGAATATTTGATTTTATTTTTTTTTTTTTTCCTCCTGTTCGCTTTCTTTACCCGTTCCTACGCCTATTTCAAAATGGCAGAAAGAAAAATCAAAGGTGTCGACCGGCGAAACGCGGTTCTTCGATGGAAAATGAGTTTTAGTGTCAAACCGAACAATAATTTAGTCCCTACCCCTCGGTCGCGTTAATATATGTTTGTACATAAGCAGAGTCGCGTGCGCACGCATTATACGGAATAACTCCCAGGCGTGTGTGATGAAGGGGAGGGTGAACAAAGATTCATCTTTACTTTCTTTTACATAAATCAACCCGTAGATGCATAAACGCACGGGGCAAACAAAGCAACATGTTCGAGACAAAAACGTATAACTCTGGAACCACCACACATGGAGGATTCGTGGTGTAATATGTGGGGGAACACGGCTGAAAACGCGATAGCAGCCGGTCTTCAAAGCTCAGGCGTCTTTCCTGGCTGCCATGTGTAAACGAGGCGCATTCTTTGTATGTAGTTAATTATAGCGCTGGGGAAAAAAAAAAAAAAAAAGGATCACAGAAATGTGCCAAGGAAACGGCAATGTAAACGCTTATCTGCTAAGAAAATGGGAAGGAAAAAGAAAAAAAAAATAAAAAGGAGGAAAAGGTAAGGGGAGAAAAAAAAAAGAAAAAAGAGGGGAAAATAAAAGAAAGCAAAAGGAACAAGGAGGAAAAGCGAGTGTGAAGGGGCCCTCGGGAAGAGCCAGGGGCGGCCGAGCCCCCGCGGCCCTGGGGGAGCCGCCCCGGGGCGCTGCAGCTGCCGCCGCCGCCGCCAGAGGGCGCCCGCGCTCCACTCGAGCGCCGCCGCCGCACCCCCCCGCGCAGCGCCCCGCACCCCGCGCGCCGCCCTCCGCGCCCGCGGGACCCGCGGCGCCGGGGACGGGCGGAAGAGGGGGCGGAGGTGTCCCTGGCGCGGACTCCGCGTCCCTCCGCGGGGTGAGGCGGTATTTCCGCGCCGCCGCTCCCGCCCGCCCCGGCCTACTGGGATTCGGGTGGTGTTTCTCCTTAACTCGCTTTGTCTGGGTGTCCAGCCCGGACCCCTGCGGGTCCGGGCTGGACACCCAGACAAAGCGAGTTAAGGGGCAGGGGGTCGGTGGGGAGCTGGCTGGGACTGGTAAGGAGCCTGAGATGCCTTTTATGTAAACAGAAATATTTTTTGTCAGTTCGCACCAGACGGTCACACGTGGCCCCGACGGGGCCCGTGTTATATTTCACCTCCGCTTCTCCTCTTTCTTCAAAACAGGGCGGACTCGAGCTCCTGGGGGTGTCCGTCTGAAAAGGTGGTTCCCACTGCGGGACGAAGCGGGGACGCGGCGCTTCTCGGGGCTCGCTCATTGCTCCCCGCTCACCCACGCGTTATGCTTTCCCCCCCACCCCCATCTCCTCCCTCTTTCTGCCTCGGCAATGACGTTCGCTGGGGGTGAAATGATGGAAAGTATATTCACGGGCACGTTTCCCATTAAGTATCAATTAACCTGGAGCCTCATCCGTGCGTGCGCGGCCTCAAGGGTAAACGCGCATCTTATTTCCCAGCGCTCTGCCCGCCCGGGAGCGCATGACCCGCACCGGGGCCCTGCGGAGCCCCTCGGTCCCCCCTCCCCGCAGCGCTCGCCGGGGGCTCCGAGCCCCGGGGCGGGGGGTGCGGGGCAGCGGTGGCTCCCGGGCAGGGCCGCGCAGGGTTTGGGTTCTTTTCCTTTTTTTTTTTTTTTTTCCTCGCCCGAGGAGCGGCAGATGTAAACTGAAGCCAAGAGTCCCCCCTGAGCTCATGGGCGAGTTCGTGTGTGTGTGTGTGTGTGTGTGTGCGCGTGTGCGCGCGCGGGCCGCTCTGTGCCTAATAGGAAATAGTAAAAGCAGTGAGGCAGGTCATTCGGGGAGCGATTATATTCCAGCCCCGGTCACCGCGGAGCCGGAGAGCGGGAGCGGGGCTGGCGGCGGCGGGATGAGCGCGGCCTGAGGCACCGGCGGCGGCGGCGGAGGAGGAGCAGCCCCGCGCCCGCCGCCCCCGCTCCCCGATGAGCTCCTACTTTGTCAACCCGCTCTACTCCAAGTACAAGGCGGCGGCGGCGGCGGCAGCGGGGGGCGGGGAGCCCCTGCACCCCCCGTTCTACGACTGTCCCTTCGCTGCCGAGGTGAGCGGCCGCCACGCCGCCGCCGCCGCCGCCGCCGCCGCTCTGCTCTACGGGAACGGCGCGGCCGCCGGCGGGTTCCCGCAGCCCGTGTCCGGCGGGGCGGGGGGCGGCGGGGCGGCCAACGACTTTTACCCCCCGGCCGGGGGGAGCCCCGCGGCCGCCTACCAGCCGCCTCCTCCGCCCCCCGCCGCGCCTCCGCCTCCTGCCCCCTGCAGCGGGGTTACCTGTCACGGGGAGACCGCTAAATTTTACGGATACGATAACTTACAGAGACAGCAGATTTTTACGACACAGCGAGAGGCCGAGCTGGTACAATATCCTGACTGTAAATCGTCCAGTGCTAATATTGGCGAGGAACCAGACCACTTAAATCAGAGGTCGTCTCCTGCTCAAATGTTTCCCTGGATGAGACCACAAGGTTGGACGCAGTCGAAAATTTGTTTCCATCTCACGTCTGAATTTCAAACTTTCTTTTCCTCCTCCTGCTTTTTTTTTAATTTTTTTTTTTTTCCCCCGCTGCCTCCCGCTCCCTGCCTCTGCCTCCCTCTCTCGCTGCCTCTCTTCCCCGCAATTCCTGTGGCTGCGGTGCCTGGCACTGAGCGAACAGAACCCTCTGCGGAGGCGGCAGCCCCGACAGCAGCAGCCTCGGACCCACACGCTTGCCCCTCTGCCGGACGGGAGGGGTGCGGGGCAGGGGGGGCGGTTTCCAGAGAATAAAATGACCCCTTAATCTCGGTTCCACAAACCCCGACGAGTGGGGGAAGCGCTCGGTGCATCTGCTGCTGCTGTTTTCCCCGCACCCGAGTGTAAAACTCTAGAGCCTCCCCGTGCCCTTTGCTTTCTCTCCCTGCCATTCCGAGGGGCTTCTCTCCAGGGATTTTCAGAGGAGCCGAGCCCTCTCTCCCTGTCTGCGCCTGGTTCTGAGCGGCCACGCCGACCTCCAAACCCCTGTGTCTTTGTTTTAAACAGCAGCGCCGGGTAGGAGGAGAGGAAGACAAACATACAGCCGATTCCAGACGCTAGAGCTGGAAAAAGAATTCCTCTTTAACCCCTATCTGACCAGGAAGAGGAGGATCGAGGTGTCCCATGCACTAGGACTCACCGAGAGGCAGGTAAAGATCTGGTTTCAGAACAGAAGGATGAAGTGGAAAAAAGAGAACAACAAGGACAAATTCCCCGCTGCCAGGCAGGAGGGAAAGGAAGGGGAGGCCAAAAAGGAAGCACATGATCTGGAAGAAGACAGAGCCGAAGGCCAGACAAATTAAATTTTGCCCTAAAAGCCTTTGTGAAAGGCTGGTTTTTTTTAAAAAAAAAAAACAACCCAACAAACCCCAAAACCCAGCGCCTTAGCCCAACACGTCGAGCCGTCTCCTCCTCTCCGTGGTCCTGCCGGGGCACGAGTGACCCCCTGTCCGTCCGCTTGACATTTCTCTGCTTCGGGTGCTTAATTTGTTTGTGGTTTGGTTTTGGTTTAGGTTTTAACTGTATTCAGAACACTCTCTAGATTTAATAGTTCATCTACTTCTTTCAGAGATTTGATGCAGAGTTTGTAGCAGTACTTTTCTAATGAGATAAATATATATATATATAAATGCATATATTTTTGCGATATGAAAAGACGGTGATTGTGGGAAATGACGCAAACTTCCTAATAATAAATACCAATAAGCAAGACATTTAGCAGCGCTTTATTAATCAAGACAAGTGCACTTGTACTATTTTAATTCTCTTTCTCTATCTAATGTTGAGTAAATTAAATAAATTGAATAAATTTGAAGAAAAGATCTCAGAAATATATTTAACCTTCTGCTATTGATATTTGATTCAAATAAATCGATTCTATTCAAATAGAAAACGTGGTGGTTTCCTGATGCCGGTTTTGTTAATGCACTCGTGCAGTGACCCTCTGAGCCTCTCCGCTTCGGACTAGCTTTCCTGCGCCTTTCCCCGTCCTTCTCCCGAGGCTGGGTGTTTCAGAGGGCCTTGGGAATGGCACATTGGATATAAAACCTAGTTTTCCCTCCCTGCCGCCTGCACAGCCGCCTCCGCTACCGACAACCGGCCGTTGGGGATGCTGCGGGCTCCGCCTGCCCCCGGTTCTGCCCCGGGATCCCCTCGACGTGTGCGCCAGGGCCCTTCCTCCGCCTTTTCGTGCCCTCTGAGCCTCGGGACGCGTCTCGTTCCTCGTCGGGACCCCCCGCTGCCAGCCCGGCGGGGGCGGCCGGGACCTCTCCGGTGCCGAGGGCTCGTCCCGAGCGGTGCGGGGCTCCCCGCCGTGCAAACCGCCCCCAAACCGGGCCTGGCCTCCCCTCTGGGTGGTGGGCGAGCAGGGAAACGCAAAGGTTTTGTGGTCTCGAGTGGGGCTGTAACGATCCGTGCTCCCAAACTATGCGTAAATGCAGAAACCCGATATTTATTCCCCTGGAATATCACGATGCGGTTGGGGTGCTTCGGGTGCAGCGGAGGCCACAGGCGTTGCGGGGAGAGCCCGTGGGCCGGTTCCTCGCAGCCCCGGTTTGAGCAGCGAGCTCTGATCGCAACAGTTCATTTCTCTCGCCCTCTCGCCCCTCTCTCGGCTCCTCAGAGAGGTCTCCGCGCCCGCGGGGGCTGAGCGGGCGGCCGAGTCCTTTGTAGGAGCCCCAGGCTGAGGGCTGAGGTACGAGATAGAAAGCCCTACCAAGATTTCTGCGTCATTTTTTTTTTTTTTTCTCGCCGCCTCACGCCCACCCCCTCATCCCCCCCCTTCCTCGAGTGATGGTTCCGCAAGGAGAACCGCAGGGCTGCGCCATCGCTGCGGCAAACACGGCAAATGTAAATTATCTGCCCAAGAAACAACGAGCAGGGAACCAAGCCGGGGCCCTCGCTCGGGAATTCACCTTCTAGGGGCCTCGGGAAGCCGGTGCGGGGGCCCTTCTCCCGCATCCCTCGCTCCTCTCCCGGGGACGGACCCTGCCCGGCGGGACCCGCCGCCCCCGGGCTCGGGATTCGAAGGGCGGGTTTGGTTCATTTCGTTTCCCTTCTCCTCACCCCACATTCCCACCTCAATCCTGCCACCCAGCCAGGCAGCTCCCACTCCTGCGAAGCTCCCGTTAGGGGAAGCAAGCGCAGCTATTGTTCTCGGTCTGTTTTAATCGTCGAAGGTCGTAAACGCAGCAAAACTGCAGCAAAACCCTTTTGCTGCATGGATTTGCATAAATACACCGAGACCCCTCGAGTCCAGGAAGGATGCGGGGCTGGCGGAGGAGGGTTTAAGGAAACCCAGTCGCTCAATGTGGAAAAAAACCCGCTGCCGGTGGCACCGTCAGGATGGGTGTCCCGAGACGGGAGCTGCGGGGTCCCGGCCGTTCCCGTCCCCTGCACCCGCGGCGGGGAACGCATCGTGGAGACCTCTGCAGCTCAGCCGAGCACCTCCTGGGCTAATATTTGTCCGAGGAAGAGCTGCCGGCGGGCTTGTTTTTAATTTCCACGCAAGCAGATTAAAATTGAAATATTCCCGACGAAGTTTCCGTTAGTGTTGCTCTCCCAGGGCCGACTGGGAAGGCAGCCACGCAGGCAAAAACCGCCTTCCTTGTGCGCACATCGTTGGAGGAGGCCTCGTGGTGACTGGGATCTTCCCTGTCCTGTTTGTTAAGAAAAACAAAAATTCGCTGTAGTTGCTAAGCTATTTCCCCGCATAGCCTGGCAGCCCAACCTCTCCCTCATTCGTACTTGGACTCTTGCTAAGAAAAAGAAAAGGGAGCCAGAAATTAGCCCGAGCGGTCAGTAAACCCCGGGTAAAATCGGAGCCATCGAGCTCCTGAGCAAGGAGCGGGATTTTGGCAGGAAAAGGCGCAGCTGCGCTGGTCGCGGATGTTCCGCGCCTTTGGTTTCCGCGGATCTTCTCCGCGAAAGGTGCCTGGGCCGAGGGACACGCTGCTCGGATGCGGCATTCACAGGGCTGCAACTGCTAAAAAGGTGTTTAAAAGACACCGCGTTCTTGGGGGGGGGTTGTTTTGCTCGCTCTGTTATCCAGACAGGTACTATTAGCACGGAGGCCGCTGATCGAGAGCTCCGCTTACTCCCTCAAACGAAAACTGAGCAAGAAAAGCCCCACAATATTCCTCCGCGAGCCGGGCTGTGCCTGCTGACGCGGGGCCGGCTTTAGTCTGTTCGAGCACTTTCTAAGAACCGCGTTTTCCCTGTCGGTGCCCCTGTCCCGGCGGCCCCGGGGCAGGTTTTACCCGCACTCGGGGTGGGGAGGCGGCTGGGGCTGTTTTTAGGCTTCAGCAGCAGGCGCTGAAGGAAATGCGGTTTCTTTTGGGGCCCCGAGTAATGGGGGGGGGGGGGGGGGGGGGGGGGGGGGGGGGGGGGGGGGGGGGGGGGGGGGGGGGGGGGCAAAGAATGAGGGTAAAGCCCCTTCCGTCGGGGCGAGACGCAGAGCCGGGGGGACAGGGGGGTCCCCCCCGTCGGTGCCACCGAGCGGGGTGCGCGGCCCGAGCGCGGGCGGGAGCGGGGGCTGGGGAAAAGCGCAGCGCGCAGGCGAAAGAAACATGGCGCTGGGAAGCAGTACGTGCAAAATCCGCAAGGAATTGCAGTAAATTCCTTTTTGTTTGAAGAAAATTTACAACTTGGTAATAGACCTTTTTATGACCTATTTGGGCTCGTCATTGGCTGCGGCTGGTCATGTGCAGGCAGCGAGCGCTTTCATGGCCTTTTCCTGATTTCCCTGGCGAATTTCCCCCCGCATTCTGCCTTCGGAGAGCCTCAGCCCCTCTTTTCCTAACCTTTGTCTGGGCTGAGGTGTATGGCAGCCGCCCTCACGTTCGTGTCCCGCTCCTCCAAACCCGCGGCCGGCCTGGCCGCGCCGACACTGCCCGTTCCCGCAACTCCTCTTCTCCCGCGCCCGCGGGGGGATGCGCGGAGCTCCGCGCCGGCCGCCTCCGGCCCCTCTCCCGCCGCTGCCGGCCCTGCCGCCGCTACGTCCTCCGGCGCTCGGATTGCTACGCGGGCGCAAAATGGATTACAGCGACCATCCCGAGCTCCTCCGCAGGCGCGCGGTGCCGCCAACCGGTAAGCACCTCGCTCCCCTCGGGCTGGCCGCGGGGGCTCCGCGCCCGCGCAGCACCCCGCACCGCGGCACGGCCGCCCGCACCGTCACCTGCCCCTCGCAGACCCTTAGTCTCGCCCTAACTATCTCTTTTATCTTTATTGTCTCTGCTGTGGGTGTTCTCACTGCTGGGATTATCGGTGTCGTTTCTATCAGCAGCGGGGCTGCTGCGCGCTCTGGCGCGGAGAAGGCGCTGAGGGCCGCGATCTCCGCGCCGAGGGGCGGAAGGCAGCGCCTCTCCTGCCGCGGGGTTTCTTCCAATAAAAGGCCTTTTTTTGCGGGGGGTCCTCGTCCCCCTGCCATTCCGAAGCGATGCCGCGGTTCGTTTCCCCCGCGGGGAGGGCGGGCGCAGAACTTTAAAGCTTAACAGGTGTTTGTGGAGGCGAAGCGGGGCGGGCGCTCCCGCGGGGCAGCCGAGCCGGGATCCCGGGGGCTGTGCCCGGCTTTGGGCTCGTCCTTGCCGCGCTGTACCGCGCACGAGCCGCGGCTCGGCGGTTCCTATCGCCGGGATGCGCGGAGCCGGGAGCGCGCCCCGCTGCTCGTCCGCGGGGGAGAGGTATCGGACAAGAAAAAACAACCCAAACCCCGGGTTTATTTTGAAACATGGAGAGAAGGTGGAACAGTAATCTAAACAGCATCTGCATTGCCTACATGTCCATGTCGGCGTTACCTATAGACGTGCATATACGTACCTACACCTCTGCAGAGGGTGTAGTCTTTTGACTTTTTAACTTATATATATTATTTGAACTTATATATATTTTTTTCCACACCTCCTCTTCATTTTCAAAACGTTGTCGTGCGGTAGTTCGGTGGGTAGTGTTGATGTCGTTGTTCAGGGGTGGAAATGCGAGAAGCCACCGCGCTGCAGGAATTTACCCAATCGCCATTTACCTCAAAAGCCGCCACTAATTAAACGGTAAAGCGAAATGCCTGATTAAAAGGATACCCGGTGAGGATGGAAAGGTGTGGGGCGTGCCCCAGGTGCATATTTCGAATCCGCTAAATGAATTCTTCTTTAATCCATCCCCGAGCACCTCGCCAGCCTGCTAAGCCCAAACCCCGATATCGTGATCCTCTCTTTCCCTCCTGCTTTGGTTAATCGCACTAGTCGACATCCCTGAACTGCTGAAGGACCTGAGGATTATTTGGGAGGAATCATTTTCAACGTAGCAACAGTCTTCAAGAGTAACTTAGAAAAGTATGCGTCGCGTTAGGTTTCGTTCTCAGAATCCCTCCCAGGCAACGCGGTTTTATAGCTGCTTGGCTGTAAATCTCTCAAAAAAAAATCGAAAAGTCTCGTTCTTGAGCTGTTTTGAAATTATTCGTAGCCTGGGGGGGAAGAAGAAAACAAAAGCAGGATGTTCTAACGAATTCTAACGTGCATGTGTGTGTCTGCGGATACATATGCCGATACATACGGTTACACTTAATGCATTTATGATCCCACTGGCTTATGTGGGAGTTTGGCTTTTTTTTTTTTTTCCTCCTCCTAAACGGCTTCCTTCCTTGCTTCCTTGCTTTTCCTCTTTTCTTGTTCTCCCTCCCCCATTTATTTAATTAACATTAAATTGTACACATATACCTATGTGTTTATAAAGTATCCATGACAAACTCTGTCTGTATGTGTGTGTATATATATATATAGCACATACGAAGACTGCAGTTGTATATATCTTTATGCATTTATATAACACGAGCGCCTATGTTCATGCAGATGCGTTGATGTGCTGATGGGCTCTGATTTTTGAAAAACACAACTCACATGCACATTTCTCACTGCTGCCTGCTTCGTTTCCCGACATATTCGACAGAATTTATGACTCATGGGTTGTATTTTTTTTTGTTTGTTTTGGGTTTGGGTTTTTTTGTTTTGTTTTGGGGTTGTGTTTTTTTTTTCCGAAAGGGAGCAGCCGACCTCTAACCCTCACCTTACTGACTCAAGGGCAGTGAAAGGACACCCTCCCCCCTCTCCAAAACAGGCAGCAGGAAACAGCCGCCTGCGCTCCCTGCCCGTGCCCAGGTATCCCTGGCACCGGCTGCCATTTGGGAGGTCAGGCTGGGCTCCCTTTTAGCTGCTGCGAGTTGCCTGGAGGAGAAGTGCAGCCTCTGGCACGGGTTTGGTGCAATTTGGAGAGGGGCTGTGCACTGAGGGCCTGGGAAACTGTATAAGACCGAGGAGAAGAAACGCACGTCGGTTTCGCGCTCTTAACTGCTTGCAAATCCGGGCGGTTCGTTTATTTCCCAATAATGTTTCTCTTCCCCCAAATAAATATAACTCTCGCGGGGAGTTTTACGAGCTCTTAGGGCAGGAAAAAAATCCGAACAAAGACAGTATTTCACCCCCGGGTTGGCAGGCAGCTGTTAAAGGTATTTACGGCTCTGCTGCAGTGCGGCACTCAATGCCGCCCGAGCGGGAGAGGGAAAAACAGGAAGCGAAAGGAAAAGATGAGGCACAATAAATGGAGCCGCGGGTCGCGGGGGCCGGGCGGGCGCGGACGAAGGGTCTGTGCCAGAGACAAGAGGCAATAAAAGCGCATTGAGCGGCTTTGCCCAAACCCGGCACCCGCCCCCACGGCCCGGGGAGAGGGGGCGGGGAGGGAGGGGAACCGCGGCCCCCGCGCAGCCCCGGACGCGAACCGGGCCCCGGTGGGGTCACCCGCCTCTCGCCCCGAGCTGCCGTCCGGGCCCGGTTCCGCCGCCGCCCGCGGGTGGCGCCCGCCCCGACGGCCCGTTCGGGGCCACCTGCCCGCGCTCCCGGGCTCGGGGCGGCGGGGCCCGGGCGCGGAGCGGCCGCCGGGGGCGCGGCAGGCCCGGGCCGCCAGGCCAGGCGTTCCGCCTCACGGCCTCTTCCAGGAGAAGGCGCTGTAGGACAAGCCTGGCCGCTCTCCCCGCCGGGGCGAGGGGCGCCCGGGCGCCTGACCCCGGCTACCCGCGGGCGGTGCCCGCCGGCGGGCGAGGGACGCTCGTGGGACTCCGTCGCCCTTCTCGGGAGTGCCCGGAGCCCTTCCCGGCCGGGCACCGGCTGTGCCACCGCCTCCGGCTCTGCGCCGTGTCCTTGTCACACCCGTGCCCGCCCCTCCGCGCTCCCTGCCTCCTCCCCGTGCCCGCGGGGCTCACCCCGAGTGCCCCCCGCCCTCTCGGTCACCGGTCCGACCTTTGATGTCGGGCAGCCACCTCTTTCTTCCCCGTCCCTTTGATGTGGCTGCCGGAGCGCCTGCCCGCCGGCTCCCTTCCCCCAGACGGAGCCCCCGGCCCCCGCACGTCCCCGTGTCCCCCCGCGAGTCCGGGCCCGGAGGGTTTCCCCGCCTCCGCGTCACCTGTTGCCTCCGGGTTCCCCTTTCCCAGCCGTGCCCAGACATGACCCTGGCGGCCCCCGGCCACCCCGGCCCGTCCCCCACGACAGACGCTCCCACGGCTCCCGGTCTCCCCGCGTTCCTCTCTCCCCGCGGTGCCCCCGTTTGACGCCGGGCGCGGCTCCCGGTCCCGCCCGCGGGCGCTACAAGCAGGGCCCTTGGCACTCCCACAGCTGCCCGGAGAGGGCAGCGAGGGGACTGCTGGAAGGCCGGGTTGTCACCCAAGCAGAGAGGGCCGACAGGTTGGACGCTGTCGAGGCGCTCGGTAGCTCTTCAAAGTCTGAGGTGCAGCCCGTCATTTAGTGGCGGCGCAGTCCCCGGGGCAGGATTGCTGCTCTCCCTGTCTGCCAGGCAGCCTGGAGACTACCGCTTTACACATGCGATTCAATTTCCCCTCCCTTTTATCGCAACAATTACCACCGGGAAACCAATTATTACTTCATACCACATCTTATCCATCTCCATATCTCCAGCCCCGAATATGAGAACTCCCATAAAAGCCTGGAGCGCGGACTGACCGAAGCTTCAAAGTCAACTTTCCCATCTGCATTTCAGAAAAGGAAATGCGAAAACCCTCCGATTTCCTTCTTCAACTACCCAGGGCTAGAATTACTCAGTTGGAGAAACATTCATCTTGCCCCTAGATCACAGGGAGCGGTATCTCACTCATCGGCTCCTAACTCTCCCACAGCCTCACCTTTCCCAACCTGCCAGCCTAGTTTACCCGAAGCACAAGCTGGGGTCACTGGAGGCGTTCCCCGTTTGGGATGGGGAGATGGGGACAGAGGAGGGGGCGGAGGCTGCCGCAGGGTCTGGTCGAGAAAGAGCCATTCCCCAGCTTAGGCCATTAATGAAGCAGGGCCGTGATGCTGTTTGATTAAAGCGTTGACACGGGACAAGTTAAATAGCGGGATGCAGAATAACCCTAGGCTGGAAAGAAGGAGCGGGAAAAGTTATCAGGATGCTTCTTGCTCCTGATAACTTCTTGCTCCTGATAACTTGCTCCAGAGAGGGAAAAAGAATGGATCGACTGCAATTGATTTCAGCCACCTAAAGAGTACAGCAAGAGCTAACCTGCCCCTTTTAGGCAACTTGAAACTTGTATAGCCGGATTCGGAAGGAAATGGCTAAGTAATTGCCCTCTACAACTGCCTGAAAGGAGATTATAGAGAGGAGGGAGCTGGCCTCTTCTCCCAAGTGACAAGGGACCAGAAAAAAAAATTCACAGAAAGGGTCATTGGGCACTGGAGGTGCTTGAGTCACCATCCCTGAAGGTGTTTGCGGGACGAGTGGATGAGGTGCTGAGGGGCATGGTTTAGTGGTTGATATGAGTGGTTGAACTCGATGATCCTGGAGGTCTTTTCCAACCTAGTGATTCTGTGTAAGAGCAGACCAGGAGGCACCTAACTCTGGCGTCAGACAGGCACCACCCAGTCGGTGACACCTGGTGCCACCACTCAGCAAGGAGCTGAAGTTACTCGTTTTACAGAGCTGAGCCCCTGGCGGAGGCGCATCTGCATCCTTGGGCTGGGGGTGCGGCCATTCTCTCTGTGCGCTACAGGTCCCCGACGGGGCGGACGCCGAAAGGACAAGCTCCTCCTTGGAGGCACCAGGAGCTGCCGGCGCTCCTAGTTCCTCCTTTTAGCCATGACAGATTGGGAGCTGATGCCGGGTTCCTTTATGCTACGTGCCTGCCAGGGACATTTGACTTCCTGTGCTCGGGCTCCTTGAAATTCTCATTTGCTAACTCACACCCTGCTCCCTTCACACCAGGGCTCTTTTATTGTTTTATAACCCTCCTTAAACTTCCAGTTCTCAAGGATCTCATTGTGGCAGCCTTCACACTTTCGCCCTTTCCAAAGCCCGCTGCCCTCGCTCTTTCCAGCAGTTTGGCCTCTCGCAAAGGTCCGTGTGGTGCCCGGCGAGCCCGCAGCCCCTGGCACAGCTCCTTCCAGCTCAGAAGGTGAAGGAGTCGAAACCGTTTTCCAAGGACTCCTGACCAAAATGCTATAAACATCCGGGGAAGGGAGAGGAGGACCCTCCTCTCTCCTCGGTACCTCTGGATTCTCTCCTCACCATGGGCTGGAGAAGAAGAGGAGCAGCTGAGAGAGCAGGGGGTGTTTAGCCTGGAGAAGAGGAGGCTGAGGAGAGACCTCATTGCTCTCTCCAACTCCCTGAGAGGAGGTTGTGGAGAGGAGGGAGCTGGGCTCTTCTCCCAAGGGACAGGACGAGAGGGAATAGCCTCAAGCTCCACCAGGGGAGGGTCGGGCTGAACATTAGGAAAAAAAAAAAATCACAGAAAGGGTCACTGGGCACTGGTACAGGCTGCCCAGGGAGGGAGTTGAGTCACCTTCCCTGGAGGGGTTTAAGGGACGGGTGGACGAGGTGCTGAGGGACATGGGTTAGAGTTTGATAGGAACGGTTGGACTCGATGATCCGGTGGGTCTCTTCCAACCTGGTTGTTCTATCATTCATGGGCTTCCCTTGTCCCCTAGGAGATGTAAATAAAGATTTGAACGGGCAGCCAGGGCGAAATGCACTCGGGTCCCTTCTCGAGAGCAATTTGGGAGGGCTAACTCGCCTCTTAGAAGCTTTCCTTACAAACAGGCTCCTCAAAAGGGCCGGCGCAGCGCCGCGGAGCTGACCCCCCGCCCATCCCCGCTGCTCCGACCCGGTCCCGTTTAATAGGACAGACTCAGCGAACCTTTATTTAGCGAATAAAAGTTTAAAGCCGAGCGTTATTTATGGTTCCGCAGGGATAGGTCCTGAGTGGCCATTTAGGAGCACGTGATTCCAATAAACTTTGTTTTATGGCTTGAGAGTTGACAAGCCAAAATATAATTCCCACCATAAATTAGTTTAAGAGCATACAAGTGCAGATGCTTTCGTTCCTGGCAGCAGTAATCGGGGAAGCGTTAGCAGGGAACCGTCTGCGGGAATGCGGCCGTGCAGCCACCTCTGCTCCCGGGTCCCCTCGCCCGCGGGGACAGCGCGCAGTAAGTCCCATCCCCGCATCCCCGCATCCCCGCATCCCGCATCCCGCACCCCCGCTCCCTCCGTGCCCCTGGAGACTCCGTGGGAGTGGGGAAGCGGCAATGTGGGACGGTTTTCCTGGGAAAAATGGACAGGTAGAGCTCAGGTGGCCAAAGCAGCACCGGGATGAGTGGGTTGCTGAGATTCCTGGATTTAATGGGACGTCTTATTTGGAGCCAATCTCTGTGTGTGTGTATTTACATCTTTATATATATATGTCTATATATCTATATCTATGCCTTTATATAGATATGTATATATATACGTGTGTGTGTATATATATGTACATCTTTATATATATACAGCTATATCTATGCCTCTATATAGATATGTGTATATATATGTGTGTGTGTGTGTATATATGTACATCTTTATATATATACACATCTATATCTATGCCTCTATGTATATATATATATGTGTGTGTGTGTGTGTGTGTGTATGTACATCTTTATATATATACACATCTACATCTATGCCTCTATATAGATATGTATATATATATGTGTGTGTGTATAGAATCATATGGTGGTGTGTATATATATATATATATAAAGGAAAGGAAGGAAGGGAACGTTTATTGATGAAATGCTGATATTATTCCACTGTCCTTGCAAGCTCTGACTACTATCAGGAACGGGCAGAACTACAAAAATATTTCTTTAACAAAAGCAGTCTTGCAAAGCTCTCTCTGGTGAAATATTGATACGGAGGCAATAGCTCTGTTTGTAGTACAATAACTCTCCAAGGTGTCCTAAGCAGGCAATAGGAAGGGTGAAAAATCGCTTGCAGGAAAGACCCCTCCTGTATTAGTATTTTACTCTTAAAATATACGACGTGTTTAAGGAGTATTGGACTGAACTCATGCTTTTGTTTTCTTTAATACTATCTTTGAAATTATTTAGTAAAAGATTTGAAGAAAAATTCAAGTCAAATTCGTCCTTTATAATGCAAACAAAGACTCATGTCTCGTGGTTACTGTTTGGTAATTAGGTGATCTTAAAGGGGACCTATCCTAGAGTAATCCGAGATTTATTCTTACAAAATTGCAGTTCTTTCTGTGCTCAGCGTGGATACCATGTTTCATGATATATTGTGACATTTTATGGGTGACGGTTTAGCAAAGGTGACCTGAATATTTCATTTGTAAGTGACTGGATTGCCACAGAACAACAGCAACAAAAAAAAGGGCCTTTGTTATTTTTTCCCCCCATCAGCGAAAGAGGGAGGTCTGTCTTTTCTTTCCTTTAGAAATTATCCGGTAAAAAAATCTAGATTATGAATACTAAAAGTGAAAGATCACCCCTCAGGCACAGGGAAAGCATGTGCTCATCAAAAACTGCCTGAATGCAACGTGGTCCTCATTCGGAAGGGGCTTCCACCCCATCACTCCGCTGCTCGCAGGATTTACCACCAGATCCTCTCTGCCTTCATCTATCAAACGTGCTCTGTAACTGTTCTCCAGAAATATCACCCGTATGTGGAATACGACAGTAACAAACGTTTTTATTGCAACAGGTTCGGCAGAATGGAAGGACACCCCCGGTGAGTAACCTTCTTATTTCTCGTAGAGTTTGAGTCGCTTGAAAATCCTGTTCCGTCCCTTCCGACCGGGAGAATTAAAAATGGTGTGTCCCTGCTGGATACTGCTACCCCAAAAAGGACTGTGTCAGCATGGGAAGGCTCTGGTGGAGTCGGTTTGTGGTACCATCTCATAATCCTGGCTGGCGTTGAAAGCAGAGGTGCAGCCCCCTGAGGGTTCATTCTGGGGCTGTACAGGTGTCCTCCTGCTCTTAGACACTCGGAGGCAATCGGCAGCGTTTCCATTTTAGTTCTGTGGGACTGTAGAGCGCCTCCCCGTGCAGATCCGGGACGGATCACGTTGTGTCCCGGCGCCTCAGAACCTTGGCTACTCCCCTTCTTTTCTCCAGGCGGGATTCGCAGCACTTCTGGAGGCTGCAGGCTCCGGCTGGCCGGGTCCTGAGGGGCCGTAGCGCTCGTCCTCTGCTGCTGGATGTCTCCGGGCAAGGGAGAGCCAAACGTGGATGTAAATGTGAAGGCAGAGAGCGTAGGAGGGCAACCTTTTACCGTAGTTCTCGCCCCCCCCAGGATGATCCCGCAAGAGCAGCCCTGGGGGGAGCGAGAGGAGGGCACAGCCCACTGTGGAGAGGGAAACGCTGGGGAACCTTCCTGGCTGCAGGAAGGAGCTGAGCGCGTTAGTCCTGGTGCTTGAGGCTGAAGGTGGCTTGTCTCACAAACAGGAAAAGAAAGCTGGGGATATCTGGAGGTTCATTGGGTATGCAGTGCCCTCCCTGCCCCTGCCAGCCTGGCTCTAAGCGGGAGCGCGCACAGCAGCGGAACTGCGTGTGTTTGCATTTCCCCCTGTTTCCTCTCCCTGCTCGCTGATAAATAAACTCTTTCACCGCCTGTGCCAGGCTTCTCCTTCTCTGGTCGCCTTACGTTGTGACACTGGCGTTAGAGCTAAAGGATCGCCTCCAGCCTTGCAGTTTTGATTGTGTTCCGTAGGTAACTTTTCTGACCCCTCCAGCTCAACCCCACCCTGTGCAGACGCCCTTGGCATTTTATCCCTGGGCTGACCCTAAATGTATGGATTACTTGTCTTCTGCCAACGTACGTTCAGCATGCTGATTATGAACCAGAAGACAAAAAGGCTGATAGATCAAAAGCGTTTCGTATGGGCAGTTGAACAGGAGGTGAATATATAACGCTTTTGTTCATCAATAACTCTTTGGCTTTGACCTGTCTGAGCAAGCCGTGCAATAAGGTGAAACGCAGGTCACAGCGTCTAACAAATATGAAAATGTGTCGTATTAAGCAGAGCAGGGAGGTGCTGCATCCCCAACCCCATCTCCTCTCCCCGGGCGGCTCTCGGTGGGCTCGTCCGCCCCGGGGGCTCCCCCGAAGGCGAGTCCCCTTTGGGGGCGGGGTGTCACCCTGTCCCTGCAGCCGGGTGGCTGAAAACCCACTCGGGGAGGATGCATCCCCCCCCTCCCTTCGGAGAAAGGAGGAGAAAGCGGGGCGAGCGCTTAAAATAGTTGGGTGGAGATTTAAATAACCCAGGATAGGGACAGGAAAAAAAAAAGACATTGGGGACAAAAAGTCGTTTCGAGTTGCACTTGCTGTGAAGAAGACATCACCGCAGTGATGAGAAAGCAGATGTTTAAAAATAGCATCCCCCAGATCAGGCAACTGGGGGTTGGAGCCAGGCGAACAACCCGATGCGCATCGCTCGGGTAACCGCAACACCCCCAAATCTGCCCTACGCAGTGGTTGGATGTACCGCACCCGCACCATTATTTATCCTTATGGTGCTTTTTTCTTTTTTTTTTTTTTTTTTTTTTTTTTAAATAGTGGAAGGAGAAGAGGTTGACTGCAGGACAGCAGCGAGAAGCTGGGTCAGACACAATTCGTGAACTTTTGTACTCCTGTGTGCCGCTGTCGACAAAGTAAAAATAATGAAACTTTGTGATCTGTTTGTAAATGATTCCGGCTGACCTCTCGCCCTGCCCTTCACCATAAACCTACGGAGGGAGAACCTGGGAGGGTGCGAGGCTGCGGCTCGCAGGCAGCTCGCGGGGATAATAGCTAAACCAGCATAATGGGATGAAGGTAAATTTGGAAACTCTCTTCTTCCCCAGAGCAACTAACTCCAGCCTTTAATCTCCTCTTTTTCACCAATCGCTGTTTCTGTTGTCGCCTGTTCTACTTCTGTTTCCCTTTTTTTTTTTTTTTTTTTTTGTTTAATTCTTTATGTCTGAAGGGGGCGGGAATTTTTTTTAATTATGGAGGACCTCTTCAGATTCGTGTTAGCTTAAATAGATAAAGATTCTTTTCTAAATTATCTTAACTCTTATTCATCTAAATAGCGCAAATTGGCCAGTAAGGTCCATTTTCCGTAGCGAGGAGGTAAACGGCAGAGCATTTAAAGTGAGCAGCAGGTCTTTCTGAGAATTTAGTAGGTGAAATTCATGGCTACAAATTGGTGAAGAGTGGCATAGCCCTGTTGCAGCAGTAATAACAAGCGTGAATCTTATTTGAAACCCCACCTTCCTGCAAATCCGTATTTCAGTCCCAGCAGAATAGTTTGCATTCTTCAGAAGACAGTGAGAACTGAAAGAATTGCAAAGACCTCCTATATTGTAGATGAAAACAGAATGTTATTACGTTGTCTATATATACCCTGTAGAACCGAATTTGTGTGATATTCATATAGTCACAGATTCGATTCTAGGGGAATATATGGTCGATGCAAAAACTTCACCTTTCTGCAAATGGTTAGAAGTTTAAAAACTGGCGGATTCAAAAGGCATGTGCGTGCTGAACACCCAGAAATTGTAAAAGTTTTACTGCCTCGCTCCTATTTGCCAGGTTTTAGGACGTCTCTTAAAATTTCAGTTGTTGTTCAGTCGTAACTGTCACTGACAGACTGTGAATTTAAACAGTTAATCTCACCAGAAGTCGTAATTTTTCTGAAAAAAAAAAAAAATTATCTACCAATCGGTGAATGAATCTTTAAAAAGATGCTGGCAGATTAGCTAGATGTGGCAGCCGTTAGCAAAATTTGACTGTCAAGGGTTCAGATCGAATCAAAAATATTTACGACGGCAGCAAAAGCACCATTCTCCTCACTGGAATGTATTTACTTGTGCTCCAGGAATGATATTGATGAAGGAAGAGCGAATTTGTCTCATGAAACCCGTGATATTTCTAAGCTAATTAAATGCCATCTCCAGTTCAATTGATTGAACTTTAGCGGTTTAAAGCGAACGGTTTCTTGCCATCTGTATGATTTTGCACACGTAAGTGTGCAGATTTACACACCGACGCGCGCTTTTGCGCCTGTGCGCTCATACATACGCGCACGTACATATCGAGGCTGAATGAGAAGTTACTGATTGCCTAATTTTATTCAGCAGAACTAAATTCTGGTAACTTTTGGATGACCTCTGCTAGACAAAGCCAGGACAGATCTATTGTACATCATATTACCCTCTTCTTTGACGGCTTTTTTTTTTTTTTTTTTTTTTTTTTTTTTCTCTTTTCCTCGTCTCTTTATCGGTTTCCTCCCTTTTTAACCCCACTTCAGCTCCTGGCTCCGCGTGGTTCGTGCGATATTTTATTCGAGGCGAGGTGACGAGCCCCGGGGGCGAGTGCGGGTGGCGGGTCGGGTGCGGGGTACCCTCCCCGGGGCCGGGGGAGGCGGCTCAGACAAAGGGCTCGGCCCTACCTGGGGGGACGGGGAGGCGAAGGCCGCCCGGGGAGAGACCCCCGAGCCTCCGGGACCCGCTCCGGGGCGGGGTGGGGGTGGGGGGGGTGGCGACCCGCCGGGGAGGGGGTCGCTCGGTTACGGGGATGTCACGGAGCGAAACCGGTGGAAACGCGGAGCGGCGGAGAAATCCGGTGAGCGGCTGCCGCCTCCCGATTGGCCGCGCGGGTCACATGGCCGCCTAACTTTATTCAGTTGACAGCGAGTAGGAGGGTCTATGGCGAGGGGGGAAAAAGACAACACGAGAAAAATTAGTATTTTCCACCTTCAGAAATTAATGGCCATGAGTTCGTATATGGTGAACTCTAAGTACGTGGACCCCAAATTTCCTCCTTGCGAGGAATATCTGCAGAACAGCTACCTAGGCGAGCAGGGGGCCGAGTACTACGGCGCCTCGCAGGGCTCCGATTTCCAGCACCAGGGGCTGTACCCGCGGTCAAACTACGGCGAGCAGCCCTTTAGCTGTAGCAATGCCCCGGGCTCGGCCGGGCAGCCGCGGGGTCACGGGCAGGAGGCGTCGGGCCCGGCCGGCCGCTTCCCCGGCCCCGCGGAGCATTGTCCGCCGCCCGCTATGTCCAACCCGCGAGCCTGCGGCCAGCAGCCGGCCCTCAAAGCCCCCAGCGGGGCCGCGGGGAAGCAGCCGGCAGTAGTTTATCCCTGGATGAAGAAAGTCCATGTTAACTCGGGTAAGGATCCTCTTCTTACTTTGCCCTTCTCCCCCTGCTCCCCACGTCCTCGGCCGCCCTCGCCCGAGCCCCCCCCGACCAGGCTGGCGTTCGGGCTCTTTTAAAGCCCGAGTAAGCCAATTACACTCGCCATAAATTTTTATTGCTGAGGAAATAGGCCCTCGGCCGTGCGGGGCTTGGCCGCGCAGGGGGAAAAACTCCATTTTCGAAGCGTGCCGGAGGCTCCGGCCGACCCGTCCGCCGGTGCCCGCACCGCCTGCCTCAGCCCGGCCATTGTAAGCCACCGGGACGGGTCCAGCCGGCCACACGCTCGCAGCTCCCGAGGTTTTTTGGTTTTTTTTTTTTTTTTCTCCTTTTTTCTTTTGTAAAGTCGAAGCGGCAAGTCAAGATTTAGCTTTGTAAAGTTCTCCGTGTTTTCTTCCCAGTGAATCCCAATTACAACGGAGGGGAACCTAAACGCTCCCGCACAGCTTACACCAGGCAGCAAGTCCTAGAACTGGAAAAAGAATTTCATTTTAACAGGTACCTGACCAGGCGCCGCCGTATCGAGATAGCCCACACTCTGTGTCTCTCTGAGCGCCAGATCAAGATCTGGTTTCAGAACAGAAGAATGAAGTGGAAAAAAGATCACAAACTGCCCAACACGAAGGGCAGGTCTTCTTCCTCTGGTTCAAACCCCCATTTACAGACTGGTTCCAAGGACCATCAGACTGACTTGACAACTTTGTAGAAGAGGTGAAATTTTCCATTTCATCCTTCGCTTCTGACCAGTACTGTACATAACTGACACTGCCCAAGCAGAACCTGCATGTAGCAGCTAAGGACTCGAGAAACTGTCATCTTTCTTTAAGGTACTGTTGTACAAAGGAGACAAAATGACGCTACTTTGGACTTTATTTTATTTGCCTCTGCTAGCACAACCTAAAAAAAAAAAAAAAAGGAAAAGATGGGGGGAAGGGAAAAAACCCACCATCATGCAGGCAGTGGGAATTGGGAAAATATTAAACAAGACCTTCTGTCCATAAAAAGTAATAAATCATTGAAAATGAAACTGTCCTGTGTTTCAGTTTTGAATTCAAAAGTGAAGGTTCGATGCTTTATTCTGGGATTTTTGCTTTTAATTGTCTTTTTATCCCGTGCAGTTTCGGGAGGTTGCGTTTTGGCAAGTTGAGGACTGAAAATTTACAGCATAGTCTTTTATTTGAACAGGAAGACTAGTAATTGTGAACTTTTTTGTGCTGCTTTACCTTTCTTGGTGTAATTAAAATACTTGCTCATTTCCATAATGCCTCAGAAGGTGTGCGTGAGATTTAAGTGAAAACGGGTTATTTTATGTACTGGTAGTGTTAGCGTTATTTATTTATTTGTTACGTAGGAGAGCGAAGATAAAAACAAAAATAGTCAAACCAAAAATGAGGAAGGGGAGCTGAAAGACAGTATTTCTCCTTCCCAGTCTCGTGGACACATGTATAATGTTTACTTGTCTTGAACGTACACAACTTTCTTGTCCTTTTGTTTTTTTGCCCCCCAATTTCCTTCTTTGTGAATAGGAGAAGGGTCCCTGCTCCTTACCATGTGCCATACAGGGCTAACAGGCTTGAAATCTTTCCAAAATCTCCTCTGCTCAGCGCTGTGCTGCAAACCATAGATACCTCGTTTAAAAATGGAGAGGAAAAAAAAAAAAGAAAAAAGAGAAAAAAAAAAGAGAGAGAGGGAAACCCCAAACATCGACCTCCCCAACAACAAAAAAACTAAAAAGACAAACTCAGAGTGAAAAATTATGGAGATTTCTGATATAATCTGAGACTTTAAAGGCTGAAAACTGAATGCATTATTTCTATCAGATTTCAGATTTCTTTTCTGCCCAAGAGAGAGAGACAGGCTGTGTGAGTTACTGCTCTGTTTTCTTTGGGGGTTATTTTGGTCTGTGGGGTTGTTTTGGGGTTTTGTTGTTTGGTTTTTTGTTTTGGGGTTGTGTTGTTTGTTTTTTTTTTTTTTTTTTTTTCTTCCCCTGAAGAACTGTGATTGCTTTCAAGCAAACCATGACACATGAATGCAATGGTTAGAAATCTCAGCAAGTTGCTTTCAGGGAGAAAGGAGAGGCTTGGATGGAAACAGAGCTGCCAAAGTTTTAGTGCGTTCTAACTCCCAAACTCACCCAAGCCAGCACCCTCAGCCACTTACACCCCCACTTGGGCGATTTTAAAGTTCAGCCCTTGCTTCCTGTTCCCTAAGGGCAGGGAGAGGGACCATATAATCGAAATTGTAACGAGGTGATCCCTTTATTAAAGAGAAAAGGGGCAAAGAAGGAAATCCAGAGCAAACGCTGGAGGGAGGTGGAAAGAGCAAGGGATGAGTTAACGTGCCCATCTCCAGGCTGGGTTCTTCCCACCGAGGACTCGCTGCTCTCTGGGATGGTTCGGGAAAACCCTGGCCAAAACGGGGCTTGAATGAATTCAAAAATAAAAGGGAGCTTTTCAAGGGTAGTGTATTCGGCCGCATTAATTGTGGCCAGCGGTTAATTTCTGCCCTTTTCTCATCCCTAGAAGTCCGCAAAGTGTCTTGTGAGACTTGGTCTTTTGTTTTAGAGCCTGGAGAAAACTCTTTGTTCTTCCTTAGGGTTAGCCCAGTTCTCAGACTTGCACATGGCAATACTTGAATATCTCCACGTCGTGATATTAAAGATGGATATTCCCGCATTATTCGCATCATTGTTTCTATGACAAAAAGCACCGAGTTCATACATAGTAAAGACGTCTTTTTTCTGACGCCTTCACGTTGAGAAGCTGAAAAGGTATTTCACTGAAGTTCGGCTAAATTGCAGGAACAGGTTCACCCAGAGGACAAATTTTCTATTCGATTAGTTGTATTTCAGCCGGGAAGAGTGACCTCTAAACCCTTAACCTTTTGGACCCAAACTACCCTTCTCTTTCTCTGGCATGGAGAGCAGCTAGCAACAGCGCTTGAGGAGGGAATTCCTGAGACAAGTTTGCAAGTTTTGTTCCACTCGGTTCCTGTGGTAGGGGCCTTACGTCTCCAGAGCTGTCCAAAGCCCTTCCTTTGCTCTGAGTACTTATCTAGGGAAAGAAAGGAAAAGAAAAGAAAAAAAAAAAAAAAAAAAAAAGAGAGAGAGAGAGAGAAACTTCTCTGGCTGCATTTCTTGAAAATCCCCCTCCCAGACCCCCGCTGTTTGCTTAAAGTCTGTGATAAGTTGGCTGGGAGCAAGGCAAACGTGTTATTCGAGAGTGAGCTACCAACTTTGGCATCTGTGGTACAGTTCTGAAATATAATGGCCTTGGATAAGCAAATCCTCGCTTTGTGCTTCTTATCGACAGAGATGGTTTCCGAAGTTGAAGGGCCAAATTCTGCTCCCATATTTCCTTCCCCGCCCACTGAAGTCAAACAGGGATGTAGCTGCGAGCAGAATTTGTCTCATTGTCTTTTGAAATGTTAATATCTCCAGGACGAGTGTTGGGTTCAGCAGGCACAGCTCTTACAAGCCTGTTTGCAAGTCCCCTTTGAGTAAGGCTGGGACACTGTAAGTTTACATAGTTGTAAATTGAGCTGTAAGCTCTGAGGATACGTGAACTGGAAGGAGAAAGTGCCAAAAGAAATAGTTTCTAGCTGCCAATGCCCTCAAGGGTCGAGAATGCCTGTAATAACGACCAGAAGAACCCACTGGTCACTGGTCTCTGGTGGAAAACAAATCTGAGGTTTATTTTTTTTATTGGGTTTTAGCTCTCCTCAAGATTTATCTTGTGTAGGAAGCAAAGCTGATTGTTTTTGTTTTTCATGGGTGAAACGTTGTGCATTGGAGCCTTTGTTAAGCGGTTGCATTGTCCAGCAATACTCTCATCTCTGTTAACAAAGTGTGATGCTTTTTATAGACTTAAGCAATGTTTTGCTGCCGTTGATTAAAGCGTTATTTATCCTAACTGTCGCCTGTAGTTTTGATGTAAGCCCTTCATATGCCTTTGAAATAATAAAAGGTGTAGAGAAATAGATTCTGGTTTGTACCTTGAACAAACAGTCCTTACAAGGTGGGTCTCTCTCCTGTGAAAATGCTGGTCCCTCCCATCATTACAGTGTTAAAAGATGAGTGACTCCGCATAGCATCCTTCCAAATGTCCCTTTGAACAGGTTTGACGATTGCCCCAGCCATAATGGTGTGACTCTAGGCCAAGATGGAGTTTATATTTACATTTAGGCTGCAGTTAAAAGTGCCTGTCATCCATTTGCTACTGCTTTGCATTTAACAAGCCCTTCTAGAATGACTCCTGGATTTATGCATGTGTGGTAGGAAGCAAGGAGCCACACCTGAAGTCACCTCGATCCCCACACGGATGTTTTACCTTTAGGTGAGTCCTGGGAGGAATCCATTCAAAAAAAAAGGAATGGAGATTTGAAAATGAAATGTAGCGAGTAGCTTTTCCTGAGCATTAAGCTTCACTTTTTTTTTTTTTCCCATCCGCTACAAACGAAAGATCACAAGAAAACACAAACTTCCAGAGATTAAACTTTCCCTTGTGTCTAAGGCAAACGTATTTCTTTTATCCCCTGCCTAAGCACCTCAGACAATAACACGCATCTCTGGCCAGGAGGAGCCGATCGCACTATTTTTGTCCTAAGTATTTGTCAGTGAGGACTTGCCCTCTCCTGGAGTGTGGTCAAGGCACGAGTCCAAAAAGACAGAGTCCAAAAAGAGTCCCAGGCTTATCCCAGGAGAGGAGCGTGGAGCACAGAAGAAGGCATGTGCCCTGGCTGCCTCGAGGGCACGGAGGGGAGGGTGAGGGGTGCTCTTCTAATCACACACTCGCTAAGTTTAAATATCGAGGCACACTTTGTGATGGTACTTTCTCTCTCTCTTTCCTGTTTAATGGCTCCTCCCGTTACTCCCGATACATCAATACAGTCCTGTATATTATATCACCACTAGTCGTTAAGGTAAGAATGGAGAGGAAAGGCAGAGTCAATAGCGAACCCCGCTCACTGTACAGTACAGTAAATAGGGACCTCTCTGTGCAGAGCCACATCGCTTCCACCGGCCATGTTTGTTAGCCCTTTCCCCTGATTCCTTTTCCTTTTTTTTTTTTTTTTCCTCCTTCTCCCCCCCTCCTTCCTCTCAGCCTAGAGACCAAAATAATCTTGCTAGGAACAGTCATAACAGGCAGAATTTCAAAGTGCGAGGAAGATGATAAGAATAGATTTCTACAAGTCCTGACCACGTGATTTGCGAAATAATTAATTCAGCACGTCCCTTAAGAAACACGGAGTCGTCATTAATCTGCCAAGCAAAGGACTCTATCAGACTCGAAAACTGAAGAGATCCCAAGAATATAATATACAAAGGGTGCAGTCCCTCTCTCTGCACACCTTGCTCGTTGGTAGCCGCCGAAAAAAAAAAAAGAGACGCCCGGTACGTAAACGTTTTTTACTTTTATTCCTTATTTAAGCCTTAATGAACTCAGCTGTCAGAGGCTTGACAAATAGGGCACGGCGCTTCCCCATCTCCGGCTCGGCAGCGGCCGGACCGGGCGCTAAGCTGTGACCTTTGCTTCCCAGGGAGCGGGGTGGGGGGAGAGGGCGAGCGCGGAGCCTCGCGGAGCCCCGCGGAGCAGCGGCCGGGGCGGCGGCCGCCCGCGCGGAAGGGCGCGGAGGGAACAATGCGGCTGTCGGGGCGGCCGCTGCCCGGTCCCGGTGCCGGGGAAGGCCCGCAGCTCCTCGGCCGCCGGGGTCGTAAATTTTGCCTGTGACGGAGGGGCCAGCGCCGACAGCCTCGACACCCCTCCCCCCAGGCCCCCGCACAAAGGCCACCCGCACCCCGCACCCGCACCCCGGCCCCGCACCCAGCCCCCGGGAGCGAGCGCTGCCCCTTCCCAGCTCCCGGGCCACCGAATCGGGGAGAGGGAGACGGCATCGGTGTCTTTGTACAAAGCCACTCGCGACGAACTCCCCGCAATATGGACCACGAGGCTGAGATTTCGCTGCGAAATCCCAGAGTCAGCTGGAAATGCTTTCTGCAAACAGGATATTCTTTATTGTCCCTTGCCGGAGTAATTTCTAAAAACCCCTAGATTGTAGCTTTTTTATTGCTTCCGTTTCGGTGGCAGGACAGAGACAAAGTTTCCTATGCTATGAATTATACATTCAAACAATAACACATTAATTCAATTATTCAAAGATGACAAACGTTTATGTGCTTCGGCAGTGACTAAAGAACAGATCTGCTACTTCGCGAGAACTCCTACGTTTTTATCAATGAAGTTTTTTTTATTATCCCGTTGGTCCGGGAAAGAAACCAAACTCCACCAAGACGCGCGGTAAAATGGACCCGAACATAAATCGCAGCCCTTTCATAAGAGCGTTTATTCCCGCATATAACTTGGGCTATTTTATCAGTTTGACAATTGCCGGAGTTGTTGTTATAAATCATCATAAGTAATTCCTGAAAGGGTGCGAGGCTGCTGGGGGGCGGGCGGAGACTGTAAATCTTTCTGTTTTATTGCTCTATGAACATATGCTCCGATTGAAGAAGTCTTAGATCCTTTACTGGAGACAAATTCACGCGAAGCTGGAGTCCCACCAGCCAAAGGATTAACATTTCCTTAGTGCTTTTTCAGTCTCCTTCACGACGTTCTCATTCTGGTGGCGAAGGTGCTCGTCCCTTCCCACCGTCCTCCATTTTCACTTTAATTTTCGCTTTTTAAATTTTTTAAACATATTTTTTTTTTTTTTTTTTTTAGCTGTAGACTCTGAAAAGACACCCGAGGGCTGTGGGGCTTTTCCCAGGGGGTTCCGAAGTGTCCTCCACAAAAAAAAAAAAAAAAAAAAAAGGCATTTTCTTCCGAATCTTCCTCGTGCCTTTGCTCGACCATTGCCCAACTCTTCCCTCGCACTTTTGTGTAGAAAACCAAAGACCTCTCCGGCCTCCAAAATGTCTAAAGAGCGGCCAGAGTTATGTTGGGCTTTGTGTGTCAGTGCACAAACACACACGCACACACAGGACACGCTGGGTGTGTGTGTGGGGCTGCTGTATGTACACAGAGACACGCGAGCTGAGGAGCTACCCGGGCGCCGAAATGTATGGCTGACGGAGAAAAGGATGTAAAGAACCATCACCTCTTACTCGAGGCGAGATTTAAGTGCATCGTTTCGAAGAAATATAGGATTATAAATCCGAAGCCGCGCGCAATAATTTACATTGAACTTACGTTTCCATCACCGGACTCCAATCTTTTTATAACTGGTTTGCAAAGTCAGGAAAAGCAGTGTAATTTAGATAAATGTTACAATGCGCTCACGGTTAGTATTGTAAGGCAATACGTTACTGTCACATCCCCATGCTTCGGATGGTAATGAAATCATAGCAGATGTTAGATTAGGTGTGGTGTATTTATAGCTACAGATGCGTTAGAAAAATCCGACAGAGGAGCTAATGTAAATTTTTTTTCCTGCCGAACTGGAATTGTTGGGGAGCTGTGTGGGCACCCATGACGGATACACACGGGTTTGCTCTGTGTCTCTTCACACACGCGGAGAGGGGAGGCAGGCTCAGGGCAGACACACACACGCACTAATGTCATGAAGGTTTTTTTTTTTTTTTTTTTTTTTTTTATCCAGCTCTTCTTTAGCCTCCAGACTCGGGTAGTTCCCTCTGCCCTGCGTCTTCCCGGTATGGAGAAGGAGAAAACAAACATTCTCACCCGCCAGTGAGCCCCAGCGCCTTTCGGCCTCTGCTGCGCGGCCGCGGAGCTGCCCCCGGCTCGCTCTCTGCAGCCGGTCCCCAATACCTCCCGTTTCTCCGCCGGGAATTGCTGCGCCCTGGGACCGTCCCGCGGCATTCACCTTTTCCCGGCCTCCGCCGGTCCCGCGGGGCGCGTAAGTGCGGGTCGTGCGGCGGGAGGAGCGCGGAGGGGCAGCCGCGCTGCGTGGGGGCGCGGGGAGCGCCGGCCCCGGTAGCGGCTCCCGCCGTCACGTGGCCGCCGACCCTCTATTTTAAGGCAGAGCCTATATTTCTGATTATAAAGGGGTTCCTCCCGCTCGCCCCCCAAATTCATCAATGGCCGCACCATTTAGAACCAAAACATAACATGAGGTGGCCAGTTGCTGCCTCTGGGTCCGGGAGGCTTATGGCTAAAGGCTCGTGTGGTGATTTTTTTTTTTTTTTTTCTTCTTTTTCCCAAGCCCAACAAATTCCGATTTCCACTCGCTCTCTTTTATTGGTAGTTGAGCCTGAGCCTGTTTTCGTTCTATCTGGAATTCTGGTGTGTGGAAATATTTGTAAAACTGCAAGATCAGGTTTAGGAGAGTATTGTCTGCAGACAAAGGGTGAAGGATGTGTTCTAAGAACTGCAAGCCCAGATCCTGAAAAGTGAGGAGCCCAGGTTTATGATAAATTGATACACAGGTAAGCAACTGCATGACAAAATGGGACCTTTAACCACAGGGGCTGCATTATCTCCTTTCCTCAGAGATTGTCTGGAATTTGTTTGTAATCTCTGCCCATAACGGCTGCAAACGCATGGAGGGGGTCTTCCACCTCCTTGGACGTTTTAAGCCGTAGCTCCTTTTATTACGTTCTTTAAATAAAAAGTGAATTCCTTCCCAAAGGCTCGGGGAGGGTGTATATCTCTATCCTGTTCCGATTTTTCGGTGATTTCAGGAAGAGAGTTACAAAAAACGAGGCAGAGGCAACTTTGCTGGATGCTCCCGTTGCCAAAGTAAGATTGAGCATCACGTTAATGCGTTACCGTGGCTAGCTGGGCAGGGGGTAGCCGCGTCGATTTGCAAAGGGCGACTTAAAATAGGCTCATCGGTAACGTAGCCCCTACACAGGGTCTTTTAAATATTCCTGCCAAGTGCCCTCCAGCACCTTTTCCCCCTCGCCGTGCATTCGTGTTCCTCAGTGGCTGTTGTTTTCCTCCCCCAGTTGTTTTAGTGTTGATATTGTTATGCTCATGCCTGCGAGTTACACACGCTGTTTGAAGCACGGCTTGATATTTATCTCCCTACAAGTTTCTTGCCCTGCGTTTGTGCGGGTGATCAATAAGGCGACGGGAAGGTGCCTGGGGTGGGGGTGTGTGTGGGGGGGCCGGTGCCTCTTTGGGAGGACTTCGGGGGCTAGAAGCGGCCACGGGGGCTCCCGGAGAACATTTGCAACTCTGCTTCCTCTGGGGCTCTTGCAAACAGCCCAACTCTCCCAGGGCCGCCTGAAAACACTGACTTGTGGCCTGCCTGGAGCCCGAGTGAACTCTCGCTTATGTCTGTTGGAAAGGCTTTGTGCTGGAGAGTAGGAGCGGGTGGAAGGGACCCTGGACCCCCAGAGTGAGCCTGGAGAGCCCTAGCCCCGCGGGAAGCGAGATGAAGGGGAGAAAATTGGAGTGGTGGGGTTTTTTTTTTGTCTGTTTGTTTGTTTTTCGGTTTTTTTCCTTTGCGTGTTGCTCTCCTCGATCAGAAGTTAAAGGCGGTGAACATTTTTCTTATCTGTTTGCCTCCAAGCTGCTGGGCTGCCAAGTTAGTCAGCTGAATCCAATTATTGCAACCAGCATTTCATTTGGCTCGATGGAAGCACTCACTTATAACTTCACCTAAAATTTCAATAATACTTATATTGGGCCCACGCTTGAATAATTCTAAAGATTTCTCTGGGTTTAGGTCTGGCGACTTCTTCTCCGAGGTCAGCTCTGCAGAGCAGAGTGCCCGGGGTCCCCTCTCCACAAGAACAAATTTTGGGGGCTATTCCTGTGGCCGTGAACATCTCGGTGTTTGGCCAAGCTCTCGCCAAGTAAAGCATGAAAGGGCATCGCTTCTGAGGCTGAGGAGCTGTTTCGGAAAGGGATGAAAAGTCGATAATTAATTAGGCAAAAAGTGAAAACTTACCGTATTAATCAACAGAGGCTAACAATGACTCGGTTTGAAATATTATGATCTCTCGGCTCAGGGTCTAGGGACCAACCCAACTTACGCGGCCTTCATACACTCTGGAAAGTGCTGTTTCTAATGAACTCTCTTAAGAAAAATAAAGCACTTAAAGTTGAGGTACACCCACGTGAATATATTATGTAAGATGTTATCGGGACAGGCCCGGGCCGAGAACCAGCGCGAGCATCATGTGTAATCATGAAGCTCCATTTCCCTAACTCCAATTTGGCAGCATAAATTAAGGTGATTTCGAAGGGGAATGTTGCATCCTACTGGGTTTGCGTAGGGAGAGGGAAGACTTGGTGGAAAGTTGTGAGATCTGGTGTGTCGGGAGCTATTGGAGGCGCTTCCGTTGGTTGTTCATTAAGCGGTGAGTTATTGCTACGCGAGCCAAAGGTCATTTCAAAGGCTTATGGCGGCTAGATATCGTCTTTATATCGACCTGGGCTTCTTTGCGGGGGGATTTTCTGGCACTCGAGTTTGTGAAGTCCCGAGTCCCCGCGTTACACGGCCCAACGCGGAAGGCTCGTTTCGAGACGCCGATACTCGCGGCGCGTTTTCGGCGCTGGGGATTCTTCGCTTTATCTTTCTCTCTGCCTTACGCGGGGTGAGGTGGGGGGGATGAAGAGGACGAGCCGCGCTACCTCCGCTCCCGCTTGGCTCTCCGCGGGCCGGGGGCGCGGTGGCCGCCACCGAGGCGGGTGGCGGCGGGTACCCCGCACCGGGGCCGGTGGAGAGGTTGCCGCAAGGCCGCCCCGCACGCTCCGGCCGCCTTCGTCTCGGTTCTTCGCTCCCCGCCTCTCTCAAAGCGCTAGTAATAAATGAAGAGAAGCGTCTGCCCTTTGTCTGGTAGGAGATGCGAGGCGGACGGAGGGACGAAGGTGAGGGGCTGCGGGCGAGAGGTGCGTTCGCTACCAAAGTCCCGGGGCAGTAAAAAAGTCCAAAACCAAAGCGGTTTCCGCTGAGAGTTCTCGCTTCTGTTGCAGGTCCGTGCGCACGGATCGTCCTAAGGAACCCGAAGATCCTACCCACGCAGTTAAAGTCAAAAATCAAGACAAAACATAAGCGCGGTGAGTTCTCTACGTCGCCCCTTCCCACCCGTCCCTCGCTTCCCCAGGCCCTCCGGGCCCTTCGCAGGGAACGGGGACGCCGGGGCTGCCGTCGAACCGGAGCCCGCGGAGCCAGGGCTGGGGAGAGGGGGGCTCCCCGGGACGGCCCCCCCTTCCTTCGTCCCCTCCTCTCGCAGCCCCCCGAAGGCCAGAGCCCCCCGAAGGCCAGAGCCCCCCGTGCCGGTGCCCGTCCGGCTCCCCCGGCCCTGCCCGGCTCCGGCGGCGGCTCCGGCGCGTCCCTTATATACGGGGCAGCCCCGGGCCGGCGGCCGCCAAACGTGCCGAGCGGGGGATTCTTTCGCCGGGCTCCCTCCTACGCGCTGCTTTGCACTTCTGACAGTGCCGGCGCTTGGGAAGCATTTTCCTTTTCATTCCTGGCCGGAGCGTTTCCAGCCCCGGCGCTAGGAGCCATAAATTTTGTTAGAGGCCGCACTGACAGGTGCATTGATATGCACCCCGAGAGCCTCCCTGCCTTAATAACCGCTCCGCTCCCCGCGCTCGCCGCCTCTTAGCTATTCCGTATCATATTAGGTATTGATCCCGAGCAGAATTAAGTGCGGTGGAAGTTTTAGTGGAGAAGTGCCGAGCGCGGAGGGGTCGGGGGGAAGGCGCCTGGCGGTACCAGGCGGTTCGTGGGCTCCCGGTGCGCCCCGGACACAGCCGGGAGAGGGTCGCCGACCCCAAAAAAACCGCTGGAACCGGCGTCGGGACAAAGAACCCCGCGCAACGCCCCACAGTTCAGATGAGGTTAACCTTTCTGGAGAGGAGGAAGGGAAATCTGAAACACAGACGTGGATACTTTGCGGTTTCCTACCCTCGGTGCCTTCAAGCCCACCGCCCGCGGCTCGGCCTCAACACTTGGATGTCACTTTCCTTCCACCACCCCCCCCCCCCCCCACCCCCCGAGGGCTTTTCTGGCCAAATCACAGCACTGTCGAGCCCCCGCTTTGGTAGTACCTATAAAAACATCACCCCGGGCCTCGCACTCGTGGAAAATCAAAACCTGGAAAGGTCCCTCTCTCCCTCTTTCTCTCCCTCTCTCTCTTTTTAAGATCTAAAGATGAGCCACCAAACAGTTGAGCATTGTCCATGTGATTTATGGCCCATAGCCTCCTTTTTAGGTTCAAGCAGAGTTCACAAGCAGTTGGTATTTCAGAAAAGAAATAAGGCTTTTAACAGCTTAACAGCAATATTCTTTCTTAAGATTCTGCGTATTCTTTTGGGAACTGTATTTTACAAGGCACATAAAAGCCTACGCTTAAGGCTGTGTTGTGCTAACAAAAGTCCTCAGTCCAGGCTCTCCTGAAAATGTAGATGATAGAAGTGGAATACAAGCGACAGAGTTCTTTTCCACAAAAATACTTTCACGAGTCGTTGAGATTTTCACACCATATAAAAACTCCTCTGAATCCCCACCGTCCATTTCCAGAGACTTTTTCCCCCCCACCTTTTTTTTTTTTTTTTTTAAACTAAAAATTTCCAGGACAGGAAAACACCTCTTCTCCCATTTCCATCAGCTTCGCAGATCATCCCAGGCTTTTGTTCAGGGAAGAAAAGGATGGCGGAGGTTTGTGACGGGGGATAAACCGCCGAGAGCCGCCGTGGAGGGCAGCTCGCTGAGGTTATTCTGAATTACACAGACTCCTCTCCCGGTGAATTTTTAAGAACAGATCAGCGGTACTTGGCTGTAGGTACCGATTGCTGTAGGAGAAGGAGCTGTACTCTGCTAGTATTGCTTAAGTATATGTTGGAGAATGATAATAATGGAACACCGTTCAAAAACGTCCAGTTACTCTTCTCTGGTATGTTAAAAGGCTTAAACCCAGAAGAAACACAAAGCACTAAGACAGGCCGAGTTACAGATTTATATTGTCAGGTGAAGCGTGGGCTAATTTACAATATTACCAAAAATGTCGGAGGAAATCCCTATCCGACGAGAAAAATAGGAACAAGGAAGGTGAAAAAGACTCAAGAAAATTGCAGAAGGGTTTCTAGCTTGCAACAAACGCGGAGAAGTTTCGGGAGCAGCAAGGGGAAAGGGAACAACGCTGCCCCAGAGCATCTGCCCGAGGGGGACCCTGCGCTGTCAGCCCGAGCAGCCCGATAGGGGGGCGGGGAGGGGAGAGCCATCAGTTTGCAAGCTGGAAAAAGAAGAGAACCCCCTAAAATCGATCTCAAACGTCTCAGATTCTTTCTACCGGGGACAAATAAAAGGGACGAGGAGCGTCGGGTGAGGGAATTTAATTCATCACGGAACTAAAATAGGGGAGCTGACCTGAGGCTTCTTTTATAGTGCAAAGTGAAGGGAGTGAATGGCCCCGGTTATACTTTAACTCCGGAGGAATCCGGGGAAAGAAGGAGGCCGGGTTTACAAAGGGGACGGGGTTTTTCTGCCGCTGCCCGGCCGCAGCCCGGCCTCCATCCATCATGTCAGCCGTGCGGGGCCGTGCGCACGCGTGCCCGGGAGGGTCTCGGCTGGAACGGGCCGGAGGGGTCCCCGGGGACACCACCCAGCGGGCCTCGACGGGCTCGGGGGACTCGTCCAGCCGAAGTCGTGCGGGAGCGGCTCAAAGACAGAACAAAGCAACAGAACGTCCCCAAAACGCCTCAAAAAGTGGCCCCTAGGAAGCCTCAGCAATGTGTTCCTGTTCTCCCCAGCACCATAGTTCTTGGCGGTTCTCTCCTGGTTGTCCTCTAGCTCATCCCTAGTATTGCCCTGCTCTCTCCCTGGCGCCCCGGGTCCCTCTCGGGTTTGCCCTGGCTCCTGCCTGGTGATCTTTGCTCCTTCTCTGGAAATCCTTGCCTCCTCCCTGGCACCTCTAATCCTTCCCTGGTATCCCCTGCTCCTTCTCTGGTGTCTCCTGCTCCTCCTCCAACACCCTCTGCTCCTTCTCTGGTGTCCCTTGGTCTTCCTCTGGTGTTCCCTGCTCTTTCATCGATGTCCTCTGTTACTAATCTGGTGTTCCCTGCTCCTTCTCTGGTGTCCCTTGGTCCTTCTCTGGTGTTCCCTGCTCTTTCATCGATGTCCTCCGCTACTAATCTGGTGTTCCCTGCTCCTTCTTCGATGTCCCCTGCTCCCAAACGGGTGTCCCCTGCTACTTCCTTGACGCCTCCTGGTCCTTCCCCGGCGTCCTCCATCCTCTCCCAGGTGCCCCGGCTCCTTCCCCGCTCCCATCCCGCTGCCCCTGCTCTGGGGGTTCCGGGGTGCGGGGCGCTCCCAGACTGTATCTCCTCACTGAAGGTCTCTTTTTTATTGTTTTTGTCCCCGCTGTCCCCTTCCCCAGGTGGCTGCGAGTGGCCCGGGCCGACGACGTGAGTCGCGGGGCGGCGGTCAATGTTATTTGAGCGGGGGCCTCGGGCCTCGGCGATCGCAGAGCGGAGGATGCAGAAAGCCGCCTACTACGAGAACGCGGGGCTCTTCGGGGGCTACGGCTACGGCAAGGCCGACGCCTACCCCTACGGCGCTGCCCACCAGCCCTACGGCCAGGCCGGCCTGGACGGCGAGTACCCCGGCTCCGCCTGCTCGGTGCAGGGCTCGGCTCCCGGCCGCGCCCCGGAGCACAAGGGCAGCGAGCTGGGCGGCAGCTGCATGCGGACGGGCGGGGGCGGCGCCGGGGGCAGCCAGCCCCCCGGCATGGGCGACCGGCAGCCCCCGGCGCTGCCGCCCTCCTCCCCGCCCAACCCTGCCCCCAGCGCTCCCCCTCCCAAAAAGGCCAAGGGGGGGCCCAACTCCTCGGGCTCGGCCGCCGCCGCCCTCGGCAAGCAGATATTCCCCTGGATGAAGGAGTCCCGGCAGAACTCCAAGCAGAAAAGCACCTGCGCCCCCTCAGGTAGCCCGACTTTCCCCCCTAACCCCCCCTCTCCACCACCGGGTGTCCTGACGGGCGCGGGGCGGGGGGTTTCCGAATGCAGAGCGGGGAGGGGTGGGGGCTCCGGGGAACCCCGCGGGGGCTTTCACGGGGAACCAACGGCTCTTCGCGCCTCTTCCCCCCCCCCCAGGAGAGAGCTGCGAGGACAAGAGCCCCCCCGGGCCAGCATCCAAGAGGGTGCGCACAGCCTACACCAGCGCTCAGCTGGTGGAGCTGGAGAAGGAGTTCCACTTCAACCGCTACCTGTGCCGGCCGCGCCGCGTGGAGATGGCCAACCTCCTCAACCTGACCGAGCGGCAGATCAAGATCTGGTTCCAGAACCGCCGGATGAAGTACAAAAAGGATCAGAAAGCCAAAGGCATCATGCACTCCCCCGTCGGACAGTCCCCGGACCGCAGCCCCCCCCTGAGCGGCCCCAACCACGTCGGCTACTCCGGCCAGCTCCCCGGCGTCAACAGCCTCGGCTACGACGCGCCCTCGCCCACCTCCTTCGCCAAGTCCCAGCAGAGCATGTACGGGTTGGCCGCCTACACGGCGCCGCTGGGCGGCTGCCTCCCGCAGCAGAAGCGCTACGCGGGCGCGGAGTACGACCCGCACCCCATGCAGAGCGGCGGCGGCGGCGGCGGCTTCGCCAACCCCGGCCTGCAGGGCAGCCCCGTCTACGTGGGCGGCAACTTCGTGGACTCGATGCCGGCCTCGGGCCCCGTGTTCAACCTGGGCCACCTGCAGCACCCCTCCTCGGCCAGCGTGGACTACAGCTGCGCCGCCCAGATCCCCGGCGGCCACCACCACGGACCGTGCGACCCCCACCCCACCTACACGGACCTCTCCTCTCACCACACCTCTCAGGGACGGATGCAGGAGGCCCCCAAGCTCACGCATCTGTAGCTGGGTTTGGGGGGGGCGGGGGGGCGCTCCCCTCTCGATTACCTCACTTTTCGGACGGGACGGTGTGACTTTGCTCTCGAGTGCCGACAGCGTTAGTGGACGCGTCTCCCCTAGCGGCTCCCTCCCTCCCTCTCTCCCTCCCTTCTCCCGCCGCCCCGGGCGGGTCCGCGAGCGGGAGCCTTTCTCTTAGAGCTGCGCTAAGCGTGACGGTGCAATATACCGCAAACCGAGGGACTGATAAGCTGGTAATGGTGTGTCGAAGGTAAGTCTTAGAGATGCCGTAGAGTTAGCAGCGCGTCATGCTGAGGCGTTTTAGAGCAGCCGTGAGCCGGGGGGACCTCGCCCGCGCCCCAGCTCACGTCGGAGAAGTTAATTTATGGATCCTTCCCTAACGCGAGGATCGCGTTGGACTAAACGATACGTATTTATTATTTTAAGCGAGACATTTTTTGTATCACTGATTATTTATCCTCGTCTTTAATGTATTTATGTGGGTATTTGTAGAGTTTCTTCACCAATGCTTCGGGAGAGCGATCCAGGTCCGCGGTGACTGACATTTCACCTATTTAGTATATTCGGTCTGAGCTAGTTGAGAGAGTAGTCTTGAACAGTTGTAACAGTGGCTGGTGTTTGTAGTTTATGTAAGGATTAATTAAGACAGCGAGTTGTAAGTCTTTAATAGAGTAAAACAAACTGTGACATCACACGAAGAGCCGTTACACTTTTAAAAAAAAAATCGGAAATATTTTATAAGTATTTATTTCTGAGCTCCCAGGCTGGCAGTGGCTCGGCCGGGGGGAGCCTCCTGGAGCTGGGGGCGAGCTACAAAGCGGGACGCTTGGCCATCTTGCTTCAGATCAAATCCTGCACCCAAAAACCTCGGTGGGGTTAACATTTATTTATTGACTGGGTATCTATCGCACGTATTATTATTTAGGTGGGGTATTTTTTTTAAATTTTTTTTTTTTAATTACATGCTGGCTATCTGAAATAGGAAAGAAATTAGAAGCTTAGAACGCAAAAAATTAGAAACCCTCTGATAGTGCTAATTTCATTAAGGTCTCCATAGCAATCCGCGCAGCAGCTGCCGCCTCCTTTGTTATTTATACCGTTGTCTTTATACTAATCATAAATCAAATTTGTAGACATCTTTGGAAGCCCGAGCTTTTCCTCTTGTGGTTTTTTTTTTTTTTTTTTTCATAAAAATAAACTTTGAAAGAAAATTGACAATCAGCTCGAAACAGCCGAAGGAAGCTGCCGAGGCAGAGCCGCCTGCTTCCCTGGCGAGGACGGTCCCGTCCCCTCTGCTCGCGGCACCGGGAGCCAGAACGGGACGGGCAATACGGGGAGGACGAGGAAAAAATCATGAAAAGAGGAAAAAAAAAAAAAAAGAAAAAAAAAAGGAGAGAGAAAAAAAAAAAAAAGGAACGATGCTCTGAACCCTCGTGTTTCCTTCTCTCTGGCTGTGTTGAATCCCTTGCTGGATTTAGAGTGGTACTTCTTTTGTAAACGTTGTCATTAAAGTCTCTTCCTGATGGTACGTGTCGCTCCGAGAAGACTGTTCTTATCTGTTTCTAAAAGTGTCGACTTAAAGATTAATCCGAACTTCTGCATTCCCCACCAAACCCTCTGACGTGCCACTTCCCAGTTGGACAAACACTGCAGCTCCTACTCCATCCTTAATGACAGGACCTGGCATTCCTATTGTGAAGGATATTTTAACTCCTCCAATTCTGGTCCACACAGACCAATTGTCTTTCTCCTCTCCTCTCCTCTCCTCTCCTCTCCTCTCCTCTCCTCTCCTCTCCTCTCCTCTCCTCTCCTCTCCTCTCCTCTCCTCTCCTCTCCTCTCCTCTCCTCTCCTCTCCTCTCCTCTCCTCTCCTCTCCTCTCCTCTCCTCTCCTCTCCTCTCCTCTCCTCTCCTCTCCTCTCCTCTCCTCTCCTCTCCTCTCCTCTCCTCTCCTCTCCTCTCCTCTCCTCTCCTCTCCTCTCCTCTCCTCTCCTTCCTCCCTCCCTTCCTCCCTCCCTCCCTCCCTCCCTCCCTCCCTCCCTTCCTCCCTCCCTTCCTCCCTCCCTTCCTCCCTCCCTTCCTTCCTTCCTTCCTTCCTTCCTTCCTTCCTTCCTTCCTTCCTTCCTTCCTTCCTTCCTTCCTTCCTTCCTTCCTTCCTTCCTTCCTTCCTTCCTTCCTCCCTCCCTCCCTCCCTCCCTCCCTCCCTCCCTCCCTCCCTCCCTCTTCTTATATGTCTCTCTTTGTCTCTTTCATTCTTTCTTCCTTTCTTTCTTCCCCACTTTCTGATATTTGTGTTTGGACAGACAGTAATGATTTAAAATATTACTTAGGGTTTTATTTTCCCCTCTGTGTGATTTTAACAATGTCATGCTACCTTGAGAAGTGTATCTTTTGTTCAATTTCACTTTTGCCCAAGCAAATTTGTGTTGTAGATCTGTAAGCAAAACAGAACAGAATAAACTACTTTGTTCGGAGACATATTTTAACTATTTTGAGCCCAAAAATTGTTTTTTATGGAAGTTTTCACACAAATTATTTCTTAGAACTTCTGTTCAGGAACAAAGAAAACATAAAAACAGTGCAAAAAGTAAGGCAAAACACCACTCATTAATTATACCTCTCTAATATTCCATATTTATATGTTTGTATATCCAAAAAAATTTTATAATCATTGTGCCCACGACCAAGATTGTCCATGTAGGTTTTTTTTTGTGTGTTCTTGAAAACACATTTTGCATCACCTACGAAGTTGCAAGGCATCACCATTGCTGCAGGTCTATCCCTGGTGTAACCCAATGTGCTTTTCCTGAGTGCTTTCCATTTTGGTGCTCTGTAGGCTGTTCTTCAAACTGCGTCTGCTTTAGCTTACGCCACTAGTCCTTCATCAAATCTGTTAAAAAAAGAAAAGACCATTTATAGATAGTCCTTCCCTAGATCTGAGGAAGAAGGGGGTTTCAGAGGAACCCTGACCACAAACACAGTGTCGCTGAAGCACACTGCTCTGAATTATTTTCGTAGTGCAGAGAGATGGGGTTTGCAGACTTGGTTGCCACTGGGGGAGGAGGAGGAGCATGTGCGAGGGGAACCTTCTTGTAAATAAATTCACTTTCTTCTCTGTGACTCTGGCACAGGCGTCTCGTTTGTAATGTGATAGAAGTCCGTGATGATAACCTAATTATTAGAAGTAATGTTACTTTAGTGAGATCACTGGCATTTTTACAATGTTTGTACAAGCATCAGCAATCTAGAGGAGAGAGACATTTTGGCACAAGCCAGACTTTTTCTTGGCCCATCATTTAAAACCCATAAATTATAGACAACCCCCTTTCATGCTCAGTACTAACTCAGCTTCTTTGGAACTGCATCTGATGTGTTGAACTCCGGTCACCCATTTAGAACGCAACTTGTCAGCCGAGGCCAGGCCTGGGGCTCATTCCCAGCCTTGCCTTTCTTTGCAAGCAGAAGCCATATCACCCTTTCCTCTCCTTCCCTGCTTCCTCCATATGTGGTTCCATAACAGGGGCACTAAGCCAGGGCCTCTATATGCCAGCAGCACTGCAGCAGTGCTCAGGCTGACAAGCTGCTGACAGCACCAGTTAAGAGCTGCCAGAGGAGCACTGAGCTTCAGGGAGTTCATGCAGGTTCTCCTGCTCAGATCAGGGGGTTTTGGGTCTCTGCTTGTTGTCTTGGCTCTTGCAGTAACCCATAGTTTAATGGGGCTGCAGTAGTCTCCCCACTGCAAAAAGGAGATGAGGCTTTGTGTTAGCTCCTTCTTCTGAGAGAGGTTCCATCTGTGTCCCCCTGCTCAGGGCCTGGTGAGCAGCACCTGGGCAGGAGGACCCAGGCAAGTGCAGACAGGAGCTCCCAGGGGTACCCCTGTCTTGCAGGTGCCACTTGTGTAGGGCTGGCAAAACCAAACCAAATGCCTCCAGAGAGCAAGTGCTCCCTGGGCATGGCACCACAAGGTCCCAGACATGCTCTCTGAACATGTTGGGGAGGAACTCAGGGACACCCTACATGGCTGCCACACATGCCTGAGCCACTAATGACTGTGGGGAACCTTGTCCATCAGTGAAGAGGAGGGAGCTGGCTCAACACCCAGGAGGCAAGGACAGCTAGGGAAGAGGCTGGCTAAGAGCAAGGGAATCGACCAGAACCAACTAGAAGTCCCCTGAATTTCTTAGGGACCAGCTGAGTCACTGGAGCTCCACAGCAGGCAGTCTGAAGGCAAGACTGATCTATGGGGTCTCTGCACCCCTTCAGCTATGTGACAAGCCCTGTGAAACAGCCTGCAGGGAGGTCCAGGCATGGAAGGGACAACTCAGCTAGGGAAAAAAAGAGGGTAAAGGGGATGCAGCTGCTGGCCTGCCACTGGGAGGGTGCCTTGCTGACAGCTGTTGGACAGGGAGGGAAGGAAGGAGCAGCAGGGTGTGACACCATCCTTCTGCGTGTCAGCCTGTGGTGTGTACCCAGAGGCTGCACACAATGGCAGCCTGGCGAAGGCACAACATGCTGTGGGTTGGAGAGGCCCAGGCTTACGGCAGCGCTGCTGCAGACCCGCCTGGGAACAAAAGCTGAAGCCAGACGGGCAGCACAAAGGGGCTGGTGCTGCTGGGACAATTAGGGCAACAGTGGTTGGCTGGGCACCACGTGATGTTTTATATCAATGAACCAGCTACCTCTGCTTCTAAAACGCCAGAGATGGGCTGGACAAGAGCCTTGTTGGACAGTCACTTTCCAGGGGCCGAGCAGCAGGTTAATCCCTGAACAGGCAATGGCTCTCCATTCCATGGTACCCTGTGGTCCTTGCTGGGAGTGGGGCTGGTGGGGAGGGCAGGGACTGCTCCATTAAGGATTATCAATCACATGATGAACACTTTCACTAGGCAGTGGTTCCTCCTGCTTCTGTTTGGGCCTAAGCCAGCTGGGACTCAACCAGAAACCCAGGCCAGCAAAGTCAGAGCCCAGTCCAAGAGCCCAAGAGCCCAAGAGCCATGGAATTCGGACAGGACCGAACCCCTTCAGTCACAAAGGCTGCACTGCAAAAGCAGACAGAGTAAGATGGCTGTTCCTGCACATCTCCAGGCCTCCACACATGCTGCTTGAGAGCAGAGATGAGCCTTTGTCTCCAACTTTAGAGTCCAGGGTCCTGGTGCTCCCTGAACTACTCTAGGATGACTCCCAGACAGGTTCAGCTGCAATGAACATAAGCACAAAGCTGAATAAAATTAGCATGGGTCTGTGCTTGGCAGGATAGAAGTCTTCCAGGTGAAAATGCTCCAAAATGTACAATTTGAATACTTGGGTTCGTTTTTTCTTTCTTTGCTGATGTGTAGGGGTTTTTTTGAAACAGCAGCAATTCTGTGAGAGAATGGACCACCCCACACTGAGTGAGGTGAGTAGCCTCCATCTTTTCTCCAAGAACCCTGGGCCACCTTTTAGGAACTTCAGGAGCAATAAGGACGAGGCAAGGCAGAAATTTTGGCTGCAAATCCTTTGACATTTTTATTTTGCACACAGCAGTATGGCTCGGCTCACCTTGACTAGGTTATCAATACACATATTTTTTTCCTTCCTACCAACTTCACGGCCACAGGACAGGAAACAGGGCATTACATGGCACAGGGGTCTGCGTGGAATTGCTCTTGGAGAAATCCTTGCAGAAGGAGGGGAAGAATTCTGTTTTCCCTGTGTTCATACATCGGATCTTAGTAGCTAATCCCATGTACTAGGAGAGTAGAGGTCCCTGGTCCAGGCTTGATGAAACTGTCACAGAGGTCATCCAGGAAAGGGGAGCTAGTGTCAGGGAAATATTGATGGCTGAAGGAAATACACCTTCTGCAGGAAGAGCATGAAGTGCCCTGACCACCTGGAAGGGTTGTGCTTGTGTTGATGCTGAGCTTGGCTTCCCTAGAGTGGCAGGACAGTTGCCCTTCTTTGCTCTGGAGTCTCTGTACATCTCTAGTTTTATTCACAGTACAGAAAACAAACTCCCCAGAGCTTCCCCTCCTTCTTCTCTGATAGCTTTCCTCACAGGGACCTTTGATGGTTTACCTGTATTAACAGGGTCCCTGTTAAGCCCCCAGTGTCTGCTTCCCTCTCTTTGGGATGCCCATTCACACCCTGGCTACCTCCACACCATGGATATGCATCCCCATGTCCTGCTGAGAACCAGCTCTCCCTGTCTGGCAGTGTTGTGGCAGCAGACGGGCAAGGACAATGTCGTACTTGAACCCAGACCTTCCATGTCATTTTCTTAAGGGCTAGGGAGGGATCTGTTAAATCTCCTGTGTTTTAGTCATTATGACAAGCACAGAAGGTGGAGGCTTCCTCCAGAGAGGAAAAGCAACATGCTCCAACCTCCAAGTAGTTTCCATGGCTTAGGGTTGCCATTACCTTCAAATTGCATGCCACTCAAGCAGACTCCTCAGGGCACAGTTGGTAAGTGTCTGCACCCAACAGGGCTTGGGGCTTTTTGTTTTGGCTTGTTTCTACATTGTGTCCTTATTTCACAGTGGCTATCTCAGGCTTTTCAGCAGCCTGTATGTTTCCAGAAGCGTGGTGGCAGAGGGGCTGGTTTGGTCTGTTGTTATCACAGAGGTTTCTGCCCTAGCAGCTCCACTACCCGATGCCATCACTGCACTGCTTGCACAGGCACCCAGTCTCAAATTGCTTTTGACGATGGCAAAGTGTTCCTCCCATTGTCTTTTTAACCCATTTCTATTCTTCCTCCTTCGACTTCCAGGGATTCTTTCTCACTATATGTCTTGCAAAAAAACAGCTGCAGTTGCTAAACTTCATACCACTACGATGTAGCTATGTAAGTCTTAATATTGTGAAATTCAGGAGCGTATAAAATTACATCCCCTACAAAAGCCAGAGCAGCACAAGAGATGCTTTGCCTGTGTTTAGCCACTGATTTCTGCTTTCCTCATCCTTAAACAGTCCTGCAAAAACAAAAAGGTAATGAATGAGAAACTTGGTAACAGAATCCAGCTGGGTGAATGAAAGATCGTGTGTTGATGTGAACATGGACAGCTCATCTACTGTCTAAACCACAGCTTTAGGTGTAATTAAACCCGTCGTGTTCTGCAAACAGAAGATTCAAGTCAAGCAGCAGCCCTCCTCCAGAGCCAGTGCTGTTTGCTTCACTGTGGGCAGGAGTTTTTACAGCAGGGGAAACTGAAGGGCACAGGTGCTCTCCTGCGTGGACAGACGCCTTCTGCTAAAGAGAAAGCCTGGTGTTCCTAGGCTCCTGTTTTGTCAGAAGATGGCTTTTTCCAAACTGCTCTGATTGCCATGAATGTGCTCAGCAAGTTTCTATCATCCAGAATTTAATCCCTCCCTCAAAATGTAGGTTTCCTTACAAGGTATATTTGATTTAAACTCTTCTTCTAATTTATTCCTCCATCCTCTGCAAATGGAAATGTAGGTGATGCCCCATCATTAGCACAGCAAGGCTCGAGTTCCCATCATTAGCACAGCAAGGCTCGAGTTCCGAGCACATTAAACCAGTAATTTGTATAGCCAGCCTTTACTCTGTAACAGTTGCTTTATAGCAGGTGAGATGGAGTTGCTGGGAAGAAAGCAAGGTGAATAGAAGACCACAATGTTGCTCAGAGCCCACATGCAGGGAAGAACTCCCATACCCTTGTGTGTTTGTGACTGCTTGTCCCAGGAATGTGTCCTCTCAGGGCTTTCGCAAGGAAGAAAACCAGGCCTGCTCTGAACTGCCAGCTGGGGCTGAGCTGCAGAGCATCAGTCTCCATGGGAAAAAGTTGAGGCTGAATCAGTGAAATGGTCTGTATGCGTCTTCCCACAGCATCCCTTCCCTGCCAACAACAAATCTCTGGAAATCCACAAAAAAAAAAAAGTGAAACTTTTCCTTCTCTGGGGATCCTGGTTACCCTTGGGTCATTGGGATCATGTCTGGTCCTTGTAAAATTTGTGGCCTCTTACTGACCACAAGCAGCACTTTGACCAAGAGCTTTGGGCTGTTAAGTGGAAGACATGGGATTACTGATGAAGGCATTTCAATTTCATGCTTTTATCTAGAAATAAACTATGTTTTGAATGAAGTATCAACCTTGTGTTTTCCAGCTGAGACCACACCCACCTCCTAAGACTTAGAAGGTGACATGTCTCATTCAGATCAATGTGATATAGTCCTTCTTTGTGCTCCTTGTCTGTCTGGTCCCAAGTCACCAAAGCCCTAGTGTGCTCTCCCCTGTGCATCCTTTTGCTGTTCTGAATGGCACTGACAGAGGTCATAAGTTGACAACTTTGATGAAACTCATCATTAAGGGCCTAGGGGTGTTGGTTGACAGCTGACTGAACATGAGCCAGCAGTGTGCCCAGGTGACCAAGAAGTCCAATGGTGTCTTGGCTTGTATCAAAAACAGTGTGACCAGCAGGTCCAGGGAGGTTATTCTCCCTCTGGACTCCGCACTGGTGAGATCGCACCTTAAATACTGTGTTAGTTTCTGGGTCCCTCACCACAAGGATTGTTGAGGCTCTGGAGTGAGTCCAGAGAAGAGCAACAAAGCTGGTGAAGGGGCTGGAGAACAAGTCTTGCGAGGAACGACTGAGAGAGTTGAGGTTGTTTAGCTTTGAGAAGAAGAGGCTGAGGAAAGACCTTATTGCTCTCTACAACTTCCTGAAGGGAGGTTGTGGAGAGCAGACAGTTGGCCTCTTCTTCCAAGTGCCAGGGGACAGGACAAGAGGGAATGGCCTCAAGCTCTGCCAGGGCAGGTTAAGGCTTGACATCAGGAAAAAAAAATTTCACGGAAAGGGTCATTGGACACTGGAACAGGCTGCCCAGGGAGGTGTTTGAGTCACATTCCCTGGAGGTGTTTAGAGGACAGGTGGATGAGGTGTTGAGGAGCATGGCTTAGTGATTGATAGCAATGCTTGGACTCGATGATCCAGTGGGTCTTTTCCAACTTAGCGATTTTGTGATTCTAGAATTATCCAAATCAAGCATACATGCAGCTCAAGACCGGACGATTGAACATCACTTGGAATCATTTAGAAAAAGATGATCCCTTTTGGAGTCCAGGCTTCACATCCTCCACATTTCTTCCTGTTCCCTGCCATTCTGGGGCTGGGAGGGATGAAAACCAAGAGAGAGACAGTTGGAGGCTTTGGTTGGGCAGTGCAACTCAATGGGAAAGGCTCTGCCAGCCTCCAAACTCCGGGAGCGCATCCCCGGGGGTCCTTGTGGCCACCGGGCTTCCCCAGGAGCCCTGGTGCGGACTCCCCCTGCCTGTCTCCTACTGGCTGTGGGGCAGAACGTGCTGCCCTGCTCCTGGTCCTATATTAAGGCACTATTGCCCAGACGGGGCAGGGGACTCCAGCTTCAGCTGCCGGCAGCTGCCGGAGCTGGAGAAGCAGTTCCACTTCTGCCGATACCTGTCGTGGTCTCACGATGCCCAGGTGAGGGTCTGATTCCATCTCCTCCTCCTCTCGCAATTCGTTCCTGGTTTTCCTTTGTGAGGATTCAACTCTTCCAGCCCTTCTCTTCTGTCCCACTCTTTATGAAATCTCTGCAAAAGAAGAAGCTGTTCATGCTTGCGTTTATTCCTTGTTACTTCTCATTCTTTTTCCTGATGTGACTGATTTAGTCCAAAATCTGTTTAGTAACTTTGAGGGAAAGTTTTAAAAGCAATTAAGTCTAAGGGTTGCTCCCAGTCAAACCACAGTGGTGCTGGGATTTTCTTTGCAGAGCACAGAGCCCAGGGCTCTGGGCTGCTCAGGACCAGCTAGCACTCACTGTGCTGGCTCCAGCACTTCTCACACGTACTTGGGCAAAGATAAGGCAACGTAGAATCAGAGAATCACCGGGTTGGAAAAGACCCACTGGATCATTGAGCCTTTTATTGCATCCAGGGCCATACTCAGCTCATCCAGCTCTTCCGGACCTGATTGTATCTTATTGTTAAAGAAAGCATCATATTAAATCGTTTTGCAACAAAACTTACAACATGCAAAACCTCAAGAGTTGTTGAAGTGCAGGAAGATGCTTGGGTTTGACCACAGAACTCTGCCAGCAAAAGACCAAGAGGATTCCTTTGTCTTTTACTTCAGATACTTGTTCAGAAAGAGTGACAATGACTGATTACCTGACACGAGTGCAAAAGCCACCAGTCATCCTCACTTCTCAAGATTTCATCTTTCCCAGAGATAAAGTATCAGTATCAAAGCAGACAAAGGAGCCAAATTTTTACTCTTTTTCCTACATCTGGTGTGTGACTGGGAAAATGTAACAGCAATGCAAAGAATGATGACTTCTGAGTTTACAGGAAGGTGATTTTATTTATAGTACAAAAGAATTTTGCACAGCTCTGTCTTTGCTCTGGATTTCACCTGGGTGTGGGACTTTGGGATGAAGAACAAATTATAGAACAAGGGAGACGGATCTCTGCAGACCTGTGAACAGTCAGTCCCATCTGGAAGTCAGCCTAAGACACCAACAGCTGTTGGTCTTCACCGGATGTTTGCTAGGCAAAAGAAACTGAGGGAAGATGGTGAAAACGGACATCACAGGTCAGAAAGTCTGCGATGCAGGGAGCTCTTATTCTCTGTAACACCTTCTGTTCGTCAAGTAACTCCTCTGCAAACAGGTTTTCTTATGAAGACTTCTGTACAGTTGAGGGACTAGGTAGACACTGCTGATGGCAGATTTAGCAGAGCCTGGTGGGAGCCCCAGGAAATTGCTCATGAAGCTGGGCAGGTATGTTGGGATGATGCTGCGGCAGCAGGTCCATGGTGAGCAAGGGCAGGAGGCCACCTTGGCAAGGAGGTGGTGCTCCTGCAGTGAGCATCTGAGGAAGGGGACCTCCCAAGACAGAAGTGTTTAGTTACACATCATACCCTGACTGTACCTGGGAAGTACAATAAAGCTAGAGGCTCACAGTTGTGCATGCACTCAGCAATGTTTTTGTTCTGGGTATGTTCTTACGGTTCACATCCCACTGTCTGGTTCACCTTGTGGGTTATCACTGAAAAATTCTCAGGACTGAAGTACTCATGTGAAAATAGTTGCAACCAAAATGTATGGTTTGCAGTTTCTTATTAATGACACCAAACAAGTATTTACACTGCAGGCTGATCATTGATTGAAAAATAGGAAATAATATTTCTGCTACCTGTTTTTGGGAAGATGCTGTTTAAATCAAAATAAAGCAAAATCTGGTAAAATTAATGACAATTCAAGTAAACAAAATTTGTTTTGCAAGCTGAATATTAAAGGCAAGTTGACTGCTAACTAACCCTTTTCAGCTGCTTTTAATGTACATTTTTACTAGGTCTCCTGTTAGTACTCCTTGTTTTTTCAAACAACAAATAAGTATAGACATGTAGCCAGAATAACCCGTCTTTCTAAGAGCATATGGTTCACATGCAGAATTTAGAAAACAGCTGTGTTTTCAAGTGCCTCCAAATTTGCCACATGTCTACGAAATTTCTGGTTTGTCAGCCTTTTATTTTGCTAATGATTTTGACATTTGTGCTAGGCACTTCAGGCCAGAGGAACGTTTTTCCACACTGCTGGCATGTTCCTGTGCTACCAACTTGGAAAGAAAGGTTCTCATTGATTTCAGTAGTGCAGGATCAGACTGTTAGAGCACACTAAGTCTTTTATAATGGATGTTTTCATGCCATATATTTTCCTGAATAAATAATTACCTGTGCCAGCCTTGTAGCAGTGTACAGTTCTGTATCCATCAAGATGACAAAGCCTGAATATATAGAGATTTACTTGAAAATTAAGATAGAACCTTACAACTCCTTTATGGCAGTCTGAATCAATTTGCTTCTCTGAACACAACTATATACTGTCTTAAGAACTGGTACTTAGTGCAAAGTGTAATTTCTGCTCACACGACAGGGCTGGCTTAATAGGGCACTACTTCTTCACAGTCAGTTTTAGCTGTATGAGGATTAGATATTGCTCCTTTCTGCTTTTCTGTCAGTAAAATACTCAAAGGAAGAAGCTAATGCAAGTTGTGCCAGTTCCTTAATAAAAATGCCTGTGATATACATGGGTGCACGCATGAGACAAATAAATGACAGATAAGATCTAAGATTCACTCATTTAACATAAATCCCAAAAGTTGTCTCACACATGTTCAATTTGATACCTAGCAGTTGGAGAGAGGTTTTAGGTTAGGCAGGTAGAGGTGGGAACACAAGGTGCAGTTCTCACAACCATTGGAACAAAATATTGCAGACTTACCTCAGTAGATACCCACCACCATATGATTTATCATGAATTAAGAAAACACCATTTCCTGGCCTTATTTTCCCTCAAATACCATTAGAAACCACAGCAAGACCATTCTATTTCAATCATATATTTGTTTTTGCCTACTGACTATTGCTCAAAGGGCTACAAAGGGATATGAACAAAACAATTTTTACTTTGTTCCTGTTTTGCCTGGAACAGAACAAAAATATTGATTTGGAAGGCTTCCAAGGAGAAAAAAATTGTAAAATTACTGTTCCTATGCGGTATATGTGAATGTAGAGATTTAATATCCTTCGGACAGGTAACAGAAAATCACACCTCTTTGAAAACCAAGCTGAGGCAAGAACCCAGGCTTGCTTGGGAGCCTGGCTTCCTGCTCAGAACTGAATGAGTATGTTATCGCTTGCAAATACAGCATAGGAAACACATTGCCAAGGGTCAAACCAGCAACTCCAGTTTATGGTATGAGCCACATATACAGTTTTATTTTGAGCATGAAAGAACACAGCAGTAAGCCAGAAAACAAAAAAATGCAACCCAATCACCACACTTTAATCTCCTTTTAAAAGTGTGCCATTTCCTGTATTTATTGGTAAAACCTGGAATGGTAGCTTACCCATGAAGTGGCATGGATTATTAGTAGAGCAAAATCTTTGCAGTCAAAATTGCAAAATGCAAAGACCTCCTTGTAGTTCCAAGCACTTGTCTCTAACAGCTAATAAATGATACTTATGTATTATCCTGCAATGCTCTGTTAGTCTGAATTCCAAGGAAATCCTGAGAATAGCTGCAAATCTCTAATGACCAAAGAGAAAGAGGTATGGACAGAAACCTCAAATATGACATGGTTTTTAGCAGTTTACCATCAAGAGGGGACTGAAGTTTAGGGGAAACATGTTCTTTTCTGTTGGTAATATGTGATTATATATAGCCATATGTATATGTGATTCGCTCAAACATAATTTTTTATGACTTTTCCTAATGTTGATGAAGTGGAAGAGCCTTTGGCCAGGAAATGGCACCCTGTTGAAAGAAAGAAAGGTGAACTAAATGACAAATCATTCTACTCCCTATTGTAACAATGTTATTTTCTTCTCCCCCCCCATATCTTTAAGATGCCCCCTAAATAATTCTGGGCAATATAGAGGAAAAGACAGTTGCCAGAGCCAGTGTCTTATTGTGTTCTAGTTTTATTCAGAAATCATATGCTATTCTTGAGCCCCAGCCAACTGAACAAAGTAACCCGCAGCTGTGCAACATGTGAATCTTCCTTGACTTAAACTTATGCCTGCAAGGAGTGCTAAAATCTCAGATAGAGATAGAAACAGTCCTGAGAACTATTTGTAAGCAGTACAAAGCCTGAAATACTGAAAAACGTAGACCACTGGCCCACAAAATAGCTTTTCATAAACAGTTTTGTTTTTCTTTTGTTTTCATTTCCTTAAAAGGTAACAGCCCCTGGTGATCAGCAGATTGAAAACTAGTGTTATAGATAAACAAACAAATACACAAACAAATACAGTCACTTCCTTCTCTACCAGCCTACTTCACACCACCTGGAAAACAGATCTTTTTACTACACTTAATCAGAAAGCACAGTGTTGCAAATAATAAATGACAAGAAATCTATGTTTATTCTGGAAGCTGAGGCATATTTAACCAGGATGGCACATCATGTCTTACAAAAATGTTAACAGGTCTAAATCAAGCAGCATGGCCCATGGCCTTGGCCTTAGAATGAGACCCCTGCACCTACCTGAGTGTGGGATATATTTAACCAGAGTGCTTGTGCCCTTAACATAGAAAGCAAATGCCTTTGCAATGCATGCTCCTATGGGCCTGTAAAAAATTACACCCACGTGTGAATTCAGTGGATCAGGAGGGCTGCTTCAGCAAGGCAAAAGCAACTATTCCTTCTACCATACAGCCTATGAAAAACATCTATGTCCCAGTAATATGATTTTGGTGACATTAGTATAGCAGGAGAACCTGAGAGCTAATGCTTTGCAGCCATTACTCTTCATCTTAATGGCTGCGCTACACTAAATCTGCATTCCTAATGCCCCTTTTTATGTTCCTTTAACAAGCAAGCTAGATTAAACACAATAAAGTTTAGAGTGGTATTTGAAAATAGATAAAAATCTCACTACAGTTTTTAATGACTACTCAGATCACATTTTGTCCAGTTACTGTTCAGATAATGGAAACAGTTTCTAATCCTGACAATCTCTAGTATCAGATCCATACATTAAGTGTAGATATTGGAATAATTATTTTTAAATGCAACACATTTATGGTTTTATAAATTATACCTTTTATGTGGGGTGACATTTTATTCAACATCCAACTGTATCAAATCCAATTATAATTATCAAACAGTATTAAAAGCCTATCAATAAGGCCCATCTATCTTTCCCTTTAGAAATTCAGCTGAGTAAGTGTGGTAGGGACTTGACACCAATGTGTTTTCTCATGCTGGAGAGACTAGACCCCAAAATAGTGCACGCAGCAGGTTGATGTCTTATAACAGATACCAGATATTATAGAATTTTGTAATTGCAAGCATCACTGGGAGCACTGTGACTTTTATTCTAACGTGAGCAGGCAGATAGTTCAAAAAAATGAGACAGGACTGTTGAACACTCTTAATGTCATGTCTTACCTAAGAAATGGACCACCTGGTGCTTCTGGTTGCTTTTCAAATGTGGCACCAAATCAAACAGATTTGGTAATACAATTTGTAACTTCACAGGCGTGAATTTTACAAGAGCAGCATGAGAAAAGGACTATCACAACCTTGAGGCTAAACATAAATGTGAAAGAAAAAGAAAATAAAACCCAACAAAAATAATCATTACATCCTATCTGTATGTTGTCAGTGTCATCTCTGTCTTGTGTCTGTCACTTGTGGTCTAAGGCCTGCGACAGAGCTCACCCACCCTGACATAGACAGTGCTTTGAAAGACGTACACACAGAAAGAACTGGAAGAAATGGCCCTGGCCTGTTCTTCTGAAGATTTTTTTTTTTCCCTAAATGTAAAATCTGTTGTATTTAATGAAAAGTGATGGCATATCTGGATGTTGTTGGCAGCAGTCGTATCCAGACAAAGACACCCAGATCTGTGGTCACTGTGGTATGTGTTTTTTTTCCTAGAGCCTTCATCACCTGCAGGCTAGCTTGAGCCTCACTGGTGGTCACACAAAGTGCAAGCAGTGCCACCAATTGCTCCCATTTCCTCCGTTTGTCAATCTCAGGGCTTGTTCTGCATTGATCCTGTCTGCATTCAACTATGGTGATAGCTCAGATAGACTGGCCATCTGATTCATCAGTGTAAGTCTTCTGTACCAGAGCTGAGGTATATTGGCAAGCCCAGACATTAATTTTACTAAACACATTTAATTTTGAACATCTGACTAAGAAGGATTCAAATCCTAACAACATTACTCTTGTAACTTTTGCCAGCCTTCAGGGAACTGAGAGGAGGTAATGGATAGGGGATGTCATGCTTGCACACGTCTGCTGGCTGGACTAGGCTGGAATTTATCTAGCCTGTGCTCTCTGCACACTCATGGAAACTGAATCTGCCTTGCGTGGCTCAAAATATTTCTCAATTAGGCATTCCTTTTCCATGTCTCAGTGTTGAAAAAGCTTTGAAGTGTATATTCTTCACAAAATTTTCTGAAATCATTGCTGCACTGCTTTTCATTCCTGACTGCTTAGTCTGAAAAAATACCAAAGGAGAGACCTGGTGCTTTTCTTACATTGTTCTACTGGTGCCAGGAAAATGATCAACCTGATCTGCTATACCTCCCCACAAATCTCAGGAGGTACTCAGCCTCACCAACTCATACCCACTACTAAAAAGACCGTATGTTTTTAATCTATATACATTCAAGTTATTGCAGTCGGCACAATTTTTTTCCTTACCACAGTTGTACCCCAGGGAGAAACTATGTAAACCATGAACTTCTACAGCTGTAAAGAAGACATGGCAAAGCTTTTCTTGTTCCTTTTATGGAACAAGACAATGGTTTCAGATGGAGTAGGTTCAACTTCTGAAGTTTCTGCTATGTTATATCCAGTGAATCAATTCTCATCCTCCATTAAAAATATAGCAGGACACTCCTGTATGGTTAGGTCACATATCTAAACTGCAATTGTTCACAAAAAAAAACTAGAGAAAAACTTCTTGTTTATAAGACACGTGTGGGAATTTTTTCAGAAAATAAAAAGTCACTTCCATGTAAGCTTTTTAGAAAAGGAAGTTTCCCATGTGGAGGCAAAAAAAGGTCATTCATCTCTGCAGCATTTTGCTATAAACAATGGACGGCTTCTCGCAGGACCAAATAATCAGATAGAACCATCTGTGACTCTTCTGCTGAAGTGAAATGGACAGCACAAAAAGCCAAGAGCTAATCCCCATCCTGGCTCAGAAGTGAGATCACGTGAGATCAGAGCATTCATGTGAGATCAACACAGTCTGTGTCCCTGATACAGCACAACAGTCTGCTTCTGAGAGCACTCCTCAAGGATATGGAGGTTGCATGGGATGGTTTGGTGCCCATGAAATCTTTACCAAACTTTCTCCTTTGGTGTTAAAATTTTCTTGGGCTCTGAGCTTTCACATTTCAAGGGTCCCACACATATGACTGATGAGGGTTTTTTGTGAGTGGTTTTTTCTCTCTTTTTGTTTCTAAGATTTTTTAAAGGGGTTTTGGTTTTATCCCAGTGTGGAATAGTAACACATTCTTGATCTCAAAAATCTTTTGGGACAAGGAATCCATTTCCTGCTCAGCTCTACAATTAATTACAGCACATCCTTCTTATAGCGCACTACAGATAAATAATTCATTACAGCTGCCTCTAACATCCATGCAGGGTAAGCAGTTGTGCTAGTTTCTACAGGAGGAAGGAGAAAGTTAATTCTCTCTATGCTGGCCTTCAGAGAAGGATTTAGACCCTCTCAGAAGGAGCTCTGATGAATTAATAAACCTCCTCAGTATTTACCACATTTGTCTAGAAACCAACTTCACTTGCAGCTCCCTAATTTTCCAGATAACATCTTCAGAGTTTGAGAAGACTTGCCTAACCAGTGCCTACAGTCAAACTGTGAACAATTATATTTACTTTCACTAGCAAGATGGATCAGGACTTTGCTGTAGTATGAGCTACACAAATATCTGGATGAACCTTTACAGCTATCACTACTGCAAGTTAGAGTAAGGATTCCACTTTGACATTCATGCTGTTTTGAAAATGCAGCCCTGATCCATCCTTTAAAAAAAGATTAGTTGGTGTCTGGTCAATTAGGGATTAAAAATAGATAGACAAGTATAGACAGTCTGTTAACACAGGCTGTATCCAAGGGCATCAAAGTTAGAGAGAGTTTGTCAAGGAGGATAAAAGAAGGTAGTGTGGACCTGTGCACTAGCACAGGCAAGGAAACCAGGGCAAAGTCCTGTTGGAGCTGCTGTCTCCCTTCTGGGAGCTCCTGCTTGCAGATCCCTCTGATCTAAGATTTTGTTTAAAGGCCAAATCTTACTCCCATATAACATAAGCTATGGGAAACTCATTGCTTTAAACGTCCACTTGTGTGGAGAAACATGCTCCATGTGCAGCTGAGACACTGCTACAGTCCTGAGAGCATTGATGGGCCTGACTAGCCTCACCTAGAACCCTCACCACACCCTGCCCATCAACCATGGGGATCTATTTAAAGCTCAGCTCAGGCCAACAACCATCTTTGCCTAGCAATGGTTCTTGCTTGGTTGAATCCTGACCTATGGAGGTGCCTGATGACCTGACCTGACCTGAGCTGAGAGCAGTAAGATGGGCTGTGGCTGCAGCGGCTTTGCCCTGCCAACCTGTGAACCTCCACATGAAAGGTGAGGTAAAGCTGGGAAGATTTGGGCCTGTCTTTAAGAAGGTAACTCTTACAGAGCATGGGGAAAGCTTCCTCAGCAGCTGCTGTGAATGACAGGATATGCAAGAGCCTGGGGGCCAGTAATGCCTCCAGTGAGTAAAATAGTGAAGCTGGAATTTCTGCACAACTGCTTTGATGCCTGCTCAGTGCAGCTGCAAGGATGACAGATGTGCTAAAATATACTCAGCACCCCTGGAAATCCTACCCTGCTGAATAAAAGAAGGTGAGGAAGGGAAGATAAAATTATTCCTCTAATGGCTTTCATACATGGTTCGAGATCCCCTGCTTGCTTTCAGAAATGCTATTCTTATGCCTCTTAAAACTCTATGAAAATTCTTTCTATCCTCCTGTGGGTTGTTGGAAATGCATCAGCATTAATTGATTTGTCAATTAAGTATGCAGTATCATCCATAAGTGCAAAGTGGTTAGCATTGATGCTCTGACTATTGCATTTTTATAGAAGCATATTGCTAGAAATCATACATTACTTTGTTATACAAATATCAGACCAGAATTTGTACCTGCCTCATTATGAAAATAAAATACTGTTAACATGAGCCTGATTTTATCCTAGTGTGAAAATATATTGTAAGATGCACTTGAGCTCCCTTAACTTCTTAGTCATGGATGCATGACATACATGCCAGATTCCCAAGTGAGTGCACAGGAGCTGCAGATGTGAAAGTTTGACTTCAATTTTGAATTCAGGTTCTTGTATGAAATGGTACCTGCTTAGTAAACTTGCAGAACTCTGTGTGTGATTGAAAAAATTGCAACTTGGCTTAAACCTGGACAATTCTGGCACCATTCCTCACACTAAAGAACAGTGGATTGCAGGGAAACAATTGCACTAAAGATATACTGAATGCCCTGTGAGATCCATTTGATCATGCTAGTCCAGATTAATCTCTTTTTGTTGTTCTGCATACTTCACCAGACTGTTTAGCATACAGAGAACCTCTGGCATGAAGTCATGCTAAAAATACCCTCCTGCTGCTGCCTGGCACTGGATGTGTTGGCAGGGAAGGATTTACTCAAGTCTTCCTTCATTGCCGAGATTCCCAGCAGCCATAATAGCTTTTTAAAGACTCTGACAGGCAGCATAATGCAAAGCAGCTCCCAGGATGTCCCGGATCTCACCAAAGGGGTAGACTGGCTGTGGGCCAGGTGAGGAGGTGTTTCAGTCCTGGTTTGTTTGCTGCCTCTTGCTACTACTTGTCCTATTGATAAATGCCAGCTGCACCACACAAGCAGTCCTTAGAGATTTCACTCATGGGTGACATTTCTGCACAGTTCTCTTTCAGAGAACCGCTTCTAATTGAATCTATGACCATTGGCACTCCTCCTGTGTCTTGGAAAGGTCCAATGTGTTAGAGACCTGCTCCATGGAAATGGAGAGCAGCAGTTTGGGCAGAGCTCCCCAGTCATGTGCTGTGAAAGTGCTCTGATGAGGTCTGTTGAGCAGCATGTTGTTTAAGCTGGTTTTATTAGGATGAGGAAAGGTCATATCACACCACAGAACAACTCTGCAGCGTCCTATACTTCAACAGTATTCAGAAGAGGAATGTTTGCCATCAGTGTTTGGTGCGCAATATCATTATATCCACCTTAAATTTGACTTAGCCTACAATGTGCTTCATGAACTTGAGAGCTGTATGTGACAACTAGCAGAACTTGACCTTGAAGAATCTCATGCAAATGCCTCTGCTTTCTTGTGATTTGTTTAGTCTTACGTCCTACCAGATGTTTGGCCAGCTAGACTGTAATTTAAATATTCAGCAATGGTGGATATGTTAAAAAGCGTGCAGCTCAAAAAAATGCAGGAGACCAAGTTTTCCATTGTCATCTCCCAGTGCCTTTTGTAAAAATATTCCAAGTGATGCTACCTGCAAAGGACTTATACTGCAGGTGTAAGTATGTACTATTGATAGTCATACTTTTTATTAAATGTTAATGTGGAAAAACCAAAGGAAATTAAACAAATTTAGAAACTATCTAAATAATATTAAGGGAACTAATAAGAATAGGTATTTTTTTCCTAGACAGAAGATTAATACTATTTAAGATTCCATTTTTGTTTAAAATGGAGTGTATGTATCTATGGCCTAGGCCCGTTTCTCCAGTGGACAGTTTAACCCTGGCAATCAATACCTTACCTGGTAAAGGCAGCCCATGTGGAGAGTTGGGCTATGAGAAAACTGTACTCCATCTTTTGGGCATGCCTGTGTAAGATTAGACTCTCATCATGGGTTGATAGATCTGCTAGATCTACTCTAGTTGAGTTTATTCTAAAATGCAAGCCCCAAGGGACAGTTTAACTCTACCTTTTGGTTTCCCTTGAAATCCTATCTGAAAGTGCATCCTTTTCTCGGCACTGAAATCGGAGGGACTATTGCCTTGGGAACTCCTGTTACGCCTTTAAAATCTGTGCAAGCTGGAGAGCCTTCTATGGTGTGGAGCAAGAATTAACAGAGAAGTTTGTTAATGGTGTGGTCAGCTGAAGGAATTATTTGCATGCAGGTCTGGCAGGAAGCCAAGGTCACAAGAACAATTCCTTTCCTTAAGGAGCTTTTGGAGGAGAAGGCATATTGAATAGAGGTGAAGATGATGACACAGTCAGTTTCATTGCTACTATCTATCATCACTAGAGATCTCCCTGGAGGACTTCCTACAAGATACTCGAGTAAAACAGTCCTTTCAGTGGAACTAGGGAGGATGACCTGGAACGCAGAAACAAACAAAACAACCTGTATCTCCTGTTCTAGAGAAGGGAGCCTGAGCATCTGTCTTGCCATGTGTTGGAAGTGTGGGTCATGCTCCAGTCCTCCTTCTATTTTGGCTAATTGCTTGGAAATTAATAGATTTCTATTAGTATGTGTTGATACTTAGTGGATTACTTCACGATTTCTGTTCCCTGACTTGGTTTGCATTGTCCTCCTCCATTTCTTGAGATGAGCTCTCTGTATCAAGGTCAGGTCCTCAGAGAAATCGTCCACCTCAGTTAGGTCCTAGCATGGGTTTGACCTAGCTCATGCCTCATTCATGCTCAGTTTTATCAGGGCAACTTTTCATAGAATCATAGAAACATAGAATCACCAGGTTGGAAGAAACCCATCGGATCATCGAGTCAAACCATTCCCATCAAACACTAAACTCTCAGGACCTCGTCTACCTGTGCCTTAAACATCTCCAGGGAAGGTGAATCAACCACCTCCCTGGGCAGCCTATTCCAATGCCCAATGACTCTTTCGGTGAAAAACTTCCTCCTAATGTCTAGCCTAAATTTGCACCTTTTGCACCACATCTTGTGCTTTTAGCCTTCTAAGTACTGTTGGTGATGAAAAAAACTCAAATAGGATGCACCAGCTTAATTTAGACTGTTGTAATCTCCTAATACAAAGTCAGTCAATTGCTCAAGACTGCTCAGAGTTTCTGTAATTGTGGTGCTATTCAATTTACAACTGTAACTAGAAATGTAGCTTTCATCAGCATTTTTAAATAACCACTCCTCTTCTACACCACTGTTTTCAGCCCTCAGTCCATTGTTCAAATGTATTAACTGGCTCTTCTGTTTTTGCTCTTGGTCTAATAACACGAAGAATATATTTAGTAATGATTCTTAGTGGTTCAAAAGTCTTAGCAGAGGACTTGCACATACTTTGCTAAACTCAATGTGTTGCTGTATTTGGTCCCTATCTTCTAGTACTTATAAGATTTGAGATCTTACCTTACAAGACTGAAATATCACTGTTATGTCCTTGACAGCAGAATAAGCCTTTTGATAAAAGGGTGATACTAATTCTTAATGTGTGGTTAAAGAAATGAGGATCAAGAGGCATTGCAGAATAACAGAACAAGTCTTTCACACACCCACTATCTTCTCTGCAATCTACATATTGGACACGTAATTTAATTTTATGGCATTTTCCTGCACTTTGGATTTTATATCATAGAACTAAGAAATGAATGGTTGTTTAAAAGTAAGTTGTACATCTCAAAATACAGAGTATGTCTTCTGGGACCTTTACTGGGGCTGAAGAAAAGGCAGCTGCACCCTTTACAGAATCCCTTTAGTTATAACTTATTGTCCCCAAGACATTTTAGCATTTTAGTACCAGGGGGTTGAAAAGAAGATAATCAGTATGGTGAGTAAAGGAAGTTCTTAAGATTTTCGGAACAGCCTCCTGTCAGGTTCAGGAGGCTTTGTATCTACCTTGCCTGTCCCCATCACCTGTGTTTTAAAGGTCAAAAAAGTAATAGTCCAACAGGTACATCATTCTGAACCAATCCAAGGACTGATATATCGCAAAGCTGTATAGCTAGGCATTTTCGGTCATGTTTACATCAAGGAAGAATTCTAACTTGTGATTAGCATGGCATGGTGTATTAACATGCACAGGCTTAGTTTTTGTTTCAAGCTAAGACCTAGTTTATTGTTACAAGCTCATATTTATGCCTTACTAAAAATGACAACAATGCTCCCATAAGTCCCTCCCCAGGATGTTTTTCTCATTCCAACCTCCTTATGACCACTGCCATTGTTTTCATGACTTCTTGTTTCTGCCTGTGATGTTTACTCTTCTCAGGCCCATGGCTTGCTGGATATTAACTGTTCTGTACTCCTGTTTCAGAGGCTTAACAACACTTGTGGCTATCTCTTGCTCACAATCTCTTCTGACAGTGTGGCACTTGCAGACAGTCAGAGGCTGACTTCCTGCCTGCTTCCAGGCTCTAAGCCATATTTAGTAGTTTCTGTTATCTTCATTAATGGGATGAATCATAGAATCACGAGGTTGGAAAAGACCCACTGGATCATCAAAGTCCAACCATTCCTATCAATCACTAAACCATGTCCCTCAGCACCTTGTCCACCTGTCCCCTAAACAACTCCAGGGAAGGTGACTCAACCCGCTCCCTGGGCAGCCTGTTCCAGTGCCCAATGACCCCTTCTGTGAATTTTTTTTTCCTGATGTCAAGCCTGAATCTGCCCTGGCAGAGCTTGAGGCCATTCCCTCCCATGTATCGGAGCTCTGCATAGATGAGCGACGAAGGATGGCTTGACTGGCCTTTCTTGGGAGAGTCTGGACTTGGTTACAGCATTCCCAACAGCTCTTTCCAGAGGGAGTTTAAAAACCCCAAGCAGTCCCTGGAAAGCCCTGTGGTGACTCTCTCCTAGAGGATACATCAGCGGCCTTGAGAGCCCATTGCACTGCTTGGCGTTACAACCAATGCTCCCACTGCCCTGATGCCAAAAATGCTAGCGAATAAAAATCTCCAAGACTAATTTTGGAGCTGCAGAAAGCGAGCATCCTTTATGTGGCCTCAGTGACATGAGAGAGGAATCTCCATTGATCCTGTGCAGCGAGACAAGAGCTGGGGACAGAATGCATTCCCCCCACTTAAATTCACGTGTATAAATTTTCTCGGAAATCTTATGCATATTCTACTACTTTCCAAGGTTTAATTTTGATGTTATGAACTTTGCAAGGGTCAAATGACACAGATGACATTTGCAGATGACACAAAGCTGTGTGGAAGTGTCGATCTGCTGGAGGGTAGGCAGGGTCTGCAAAGGGACCTAAACAGGCTGGACTGCTGGGCAGAGTCCAATGGCATGAGGTTTAACAAGGCCAAATGCCGGGTCCTGCACTTGGGGCACAACAACCCTACGCAGAGCTACAGACTGGGAGAAGTCTGGCTGGAAAACTGCCAGGAGGAGAGGGACCTGGGGGTGTTGGTTGACAGCTGACTGAACATGAGCCAGCAGTGTGCCCAGGTGGCCAAGAAGGCCAATGGCATCCTGGCTTGTATCAGAAATGATGTGACCAGCAGGTCCAGGGAGGTGATTCTCCCTCTGGACTCAGCACTGGTTAGGCCGCTCCTTGAATCCTGTGTTCAGTTGTGGGCCCCTCACCACAAGAAGGATGTTGAGGCTCTGGAGCGAGTCCAGAGAAGAGCCACGAGGCTGGTGAAGGGGCTGGAGAACAGAACCTATGAGGAGCGGCTGAGAGAGCTGGGCTTGTTTAGCCTGGAGAATAGGAGGCTGAGAGGAGACCTCATTACTCTCTACAAGTACCTGAAAGGTGGTTGTGGAGAGGAGGGAGCTGGCCTCTTCTCCCAAGTGGCAGGGGACAGGACGAGAGGGAATGGCCTCAAGCTCCGCCAGGGTAGGTTTAAGCTGGAGATTAGGAGGAGGTTTTTCACACAGAGGGTCATTGGGCATTGGAATAGGCTGCCCAGGGAGGTGGTTGATTCACCTTCCCTGGAGGTGTTTAAGGCACGGGTGGATGAGGTGCTGAGGGACATGGTTTAGTGTTTGATAGGAATGGTTGGACTTGATGATCCGATGGGTCTCTTCCAACCTGGTTGTTCTGTGATTCTATGATTTCTCTTGCGATTTGGAGCTAGCTGCAGCTGCAGCTGTGCCTGCCCCTGCCCTGGAGCCGCAGGCGGTGCTAGCAGCAGAGCCCTCAGCGCAGCTCCCGCCGCACTCGAGGCGGTGTCACGTCCCGGGAGCGACCAGCGCCCGGGGACACACGGCTCGGGAGGAACCCGCGACCCGCGGGACACCCTGCCCGGCGCCCCCAGGGCCGGTTCAGCCGTTGGCCGCTGGGCCCCGCCCCGCCCCGGATGCAGTCGCTGCCCGGTTCCTGCGCGCCCAGCGATGTCGCTCGTGGCCGAGGCCTTCGTCACCCAGCTGGCCGGTGAGGGGCTGCAGCGGGGACCCCCGGGCCGGGAGCGGGGCCGGTGCCTGCCCGCCGCCGGGGGAGCGTGGAGGGGGGGCTGGGGCGAAGGGACCCTGCAGCCCGAGCTCTGCCGCGGGGACGCCTCCCGCCGGACCTGGCCGGGAGCTCCGCGGGGCATCCACCTCTTCCCCCGCAGCCTGTAGTGCCCCAATACCCTTGTTGTGAAGAATTTCTCCCTACTCTCTGATCTAAACCTTCCCCCTTCCAGTTCAAAGCCGCTCCCCCTCGTCCTGTCGCTCCATGACCTTCTGAAAGTCGCCAGCTTTCTTGCAGCCCCCTCGAGTGCTGGAAGGTTGCTATAAGGTCTCTCCAGAGCTTTTCGGTTCTCCAGGCTGAGCAGCCCCAGCTCTCAACCTGTCCCCAGCTGTGCCAGGATGTATTGGTGCTTTGGTTTAACAACTCCGCTGACTCAAAACCTATTTACTTTGCCACTGTTTATTTCTGCTATGAAGACAGGCTGAGAGAGTTGGGATTGTTCAGCCTGGAGAAGAGGAGGATCCAAAGACACCTTATAGTGGCCTTCCAGTACCTGAAGGAGCGACAGGAAAGCTGGGAAGGGACTTTTCCGAAGGCATGGAATGATAGGACAGGGAGGAACAGCTTTGAATTCGAAAGGGGAAGATTTAGATTAGATATTAGGAAGAAATTCTTCATGATGAGGGGACTGAGGCACTGGCACAGGTTGCTTAGGGAAGCTCTGGCTGCCCCAACCCTGGAGGTGTTCTAGGGCAGGTTGGATGGGGCCTTGGGCAGCCTGGGCTGGTGAGAGGTGTCCCTGCCCATGGTGAGGTTGGAACTCTATGATCTTTAAGGTCCCTTCCAACCCAAAACATTCTCTGATTCTACTTTTCTTCAGCAATCAAAAAGCCCACATCATATTTATCACAGCAGCAGCTGGAGGTGACTCATGCTCTGCAGGAGAGCCCTGCTGGCTCCCCAACAGTGTGCTGCATCTCCAGTGTTGCTCTTGGGAAGCTGAGAAATGTAATGGGACTGTTTGTTAGTGCTCTTGTGATCCGCTGCAGCTAGGCCACGTACACTGAATGTGAGCCTTGCCCCAAAACAGAACTGTGTATCACTGTGGAGGTGTTTAGTAAAAAGTGATACTAGTTTGCTCTCAAGTTAAAAGAAAACATGCACCTGTGATAATTCCTGGCTAGGAAGTTCAAAATATATTTAGTATGTTGCACACTGAAATAGACCAGTTTCTACTTGTTCTCAGTTCCTGATTTCTTGCTGCTACAGAAACTCACAAACAGTATATATTGTAGGAAAATAGCATTTTAATTGCTAGTGGCCTGTTGAGGGGGAGGCTGATGTTTTGTCCCAGGAGCTGTTTTTTCTGTTGCTCCGTAGAGATATTGGCAGAAGAGTCCAAGTTGGGTTCCCTGCTATCAGTGCACAGTTTCCAGAGCAGGCTTGCCCCTGACTGGTAGGTAAAGTGGAGGTGGTGGATCTTGAGTCCGGATGTGTAGAGGTACCCGTAGACAAGCTGGAAGGTTGTATTGGGTTCTTTATTAGTTCACAGATGGTAGCACAAGCCATGCTTATGTTCTGGGGCCCAGAGTCCTGAATCCTCGGGATTTGTGGAATACAGTCATAATCAGCATTGCTTCATGCTATTTACTAGTCTTTATGATACAATGTATTTTATTTATATTGTGAAACACAAGGATAATGATGTATTTGAGTAGATGTTGATTCTGCTGCATTCCTCTGCTCTGTGACCTTTATGAATATGCTAGAGTGACAGCTTGCCGATATGTACTTTATTCCTGGAATTACAAATACAAACTCAGAACTGTATTGCATATAGGCATCTCACTGCTTTCTTGTTGAAAGTGTTGGGTTTTTTTTCACAACAACCTCCCACTAAACAAGCAAATTGTGTTGGAATACAGCAATAACAGGATGGTTGGCAAAGTCTCATGGGAGACAGTACTTAAGGGCACGGGAGCCCATGAGGGCTGGAAGCTCTTCGAAAAGAAGTTCCTAGCAGCTCAGGAGAAAACCATCCCCATGTTCTGGAAAAAAAGCTGGCAGGGGTAAAAACCAGCTTGGTTGAACAGAGAGATCTTGAGAGGTATCAAGAAGAAGAGAAATGTTCATGGGCTCTGGAAGAGAGGACAGGCCTCTTGGGTGGACTACAGGAGGGAAGAGAGATTGTGTAGAGAAAAAATCGGAAGGGCTAAGGCTTAACTAGAAATCAGATTGGCAAAGTCTGTGAAAGATAACAAAAAAATCTTTCTATAAATATATAAATAATAAAAGGAGAGCTAGGGAGACCATACAGTCCCTATTGGATGCAGAAGGAACAACAGTGACAGGGGATGAGGAAAAGACTGAGGTAATTAATGCCTTCTTTGCCTCAGTCTTTAATTGTAAAGAAAGTTGTTCCCCCTGTGTATAAACCCAGGAGCTAGGGGAGCAAAATGAGGCTCCCATGGTCCAAGAGGAGGTGGTCAGTGCCTTGCTAGCCCGACTAGACACCCACAAGTCTATGGGGTCAGACGGGATTCACCAAAGGGTATTGAGGGAGTTGGCGGATGTGCTGGCCAAACCCCTTTCTATCATCTTCCAACAGTCCTGGAAGACTGCGGAGGTTCCACTGGACTGGAGGCTGGCTGATGTAGTGCCCATCTACAAGAAGGGTCACATGGAGGATCCAGGGAACTACAGGCCTGTCAGTCTGACCTCAGTGCCAGGGAAAGTCATGGAACAGGTGATCTTGAGTGCTATCGTGAAGCACATGCAAGGGAACCGGGTGATCAGGCCCAGTCAACATGGGTTCACAAAGGCAGGTCTTGCCAAACTAACCTGATCGCCTTCTATGACAAAGTGATTTGGCTGCCTCAGGAGGGAAAGGCTGTGGATGTATCTTCCTGGACTTCAGCAAAGCCTTTGACACAGTTTCTCACAGCATTCTGCTACGGAAACTGTCAGCCTCTGGCCTGGACAGGCACACACTCTCCTGGGTGGAAAACTGGCTGGATGGCCGGGCCCAGAGAGCGGTGGTAAATGGTGTTAAATCCAGCTGGAGGCCAGTGACAAGTGAGGTTCCCCGGGGCTCAGTGCTGGGTCCAGTCCTGTTCAGTGTCTGTATCAATGACCTGGATGAAGGCATTGAGGGTGCCCTTAGCAAGTTTGCAGACGACACTAAGCTGGGTGGAAGTGTTGATCTGCTGGAGGGTAGGAAGGCTCTGCAAAGGGATCTAAACAGGCTAGACCTCTGGGGAGAGACCAGTGGCATGAGGTTCAACAAGGCCAAATGCCGGGTCCTGCACTTGGGGCACAACAATCCTATGCAGAGCTACAGACTGGGAGAAGTCTGTCTAGAAAGCTGCCAGGAGGAGAAGGACCTGGGGGTGTTGGTTGACAGTGACTGAACATGAGCCAGCAGTGTGCCCAGGTGACCAAGAAGGCCAATGACATCCTGGCTTGTATCAGAAATGATGTGACCAGCAGGTCCAGGGAGGTGATTCTCCCTCTGTACTCAGCACTGGTGAGACCGCTCCTTGAATATTGTGTTCAGTTCTGGGCCCCTCATCACAAAAAGGATGTTGAGGCTCTGGAGCGAGTCCAGAGAAGAGCAACAAAGCTGGTGAAGGGGCTGGAGAACAGGCCTTACGAGGAGCGGCTGAGAGAGCTGGGCTTGTTTAGCCTGGAGAAGAGGAGGCTGAGGGGAGACCTCATTGCTCTCTGCAACTACCTGAAGGGAGGTTGTAGAGAGGAGGGGAGCTGGCCTCTTCTCCCAAGTGACAGGGGACAGGACAAGAGGGAATGGCCTCAAGCTCTGCCAGGGGAGATTTAGGCTGGACCTTAGGAGGAAGTTTTTCACGGAAAGGGTCATTGGGCACTGGAACAGGCTGCCCGGGGAGGAGGTTGATTCACCTTCCCTCAAGGTGTTTAAGGGATGGGTGGACGAGGTGCTGAGGGACATGGCTTAGTGTTTGATGGGAATTGTTGGCCTTCATGATCCAGTGGGTCTCTTCCAACCTGGTTATTCTATGATTCTGTGATCTTAAGTATAGTGTAAAGAAAATGTGTGTTTAAAAAAATGAAAGCAAGGAAACAAAGTTCTGCAACAACTGGCGCTTTCCCTCCTTGCTCAAGCATTCTTCCTCTGTTTCTGGAGAAAGTCTTGCCTCATTTTCTAGGTACTTGCATACTGCTTATACTGATCTCAGACTCTTGTGTTAACAACTGTACTATTAAGGTGGTAGTTTGAGACCATCAGAGCTGCTGGATATACATACAGACAAGGGAGTGAAAGGCTAGAGAGCAGCCTTGCGAAAAGGAATCTGGGGGTTTTGGTTGATGGCAAATTGAACGTGAGCCAACAGTGTATCCTAGAAGCCAAGAAGGCCAACCATGTCCTGGGGTGCATCAAGCATGGCACTGGCAGCCAGCTGAGGGACATAATTGTCCTGCTGTACTCTGCACTGGTGCATCCCCACTTTGAGTACTGTGCGCAGTTTTGATCACCATGGTATAAGAAGGATGTAAAGCTACCTGAGAGTGTCCAGAGGAGGGCCACAAAGTTGTTAAAGGATTTAAAGGGGAAGCCATACGAGAAGTAGCTAAAGTGACTCGGTCTGTTAAGCCTGCAGAAGAGCAGACTGAGGTGAGACCTCATGCAGTTTACTGCTTCCTCCCAAGGGAAAGAGGAGGAGCAGGCACTGATCTCTCTGGTGACCAATGATAGGACTCAAAGGAATGGTGTGAAGTCGGTTGCTTTGTCATGGCAGTTGCAGTAAACTACTGCTACTCTAACATGTAAGAGCTGTAAAACATGGGTCTTTGCCTGCAGGTATTTAAAGGCAATCATCCCAGCATAGTTCATTTTCTAGAAATATTATAAAAGCTGAGGAAAGAGTTTTAGTAGAGAACAGAACCATGACTGATTTTTTACACACTGACTTGCTTGTTTATAGCTTAGAATTTTTCTCGCTTTTTTTTTTTTAAGTACTACCTGTCTTCACCTTTGTGCACCTTATGCATTCACTTCTGATGTGCCTGTTCACTGTCTGGGCAGAGATTGAAACACAGAAAATACCATATGAATGTTAGAAAAACCTTTCTTTTACTGTGGGAATGGATTAACATTGGAGCAGGTTGCTTGGAGAAATTGTGGAGTTTACTTCCTTGGAGATAGTAAGCAGTCAACTGGAGATGGCCCTGGGCAGCCTGCTAGTTGACCCTGGACCAACAGGAATGCCTTCCAGCTTCAGCCGTTCGGTGCTCAGCTTGCTTGTGCTTCTGGACTAATTCGGCACCCTCTCTGTGCATTCATTCACTGAAAGATGTTGAATGCAGCCTGCTGTTGTAATGCATTAAAGATTAAATACAAAATAATGACTAAATTACTTACGTGGAATAAAACACTTTAGTGTCACTCAACTTATTCATAAAATGTAAAGCTTATTCAGTAATATAAAGAGGTTGATGCTTTGTCTCAGGGAATAATAAAAATATTTCTATAGCTTCATGAATTACAAGCGTGTTATGTCACATTTTAAATCATCTATTTCTGTACTGTAGGAAAATATTAATTGGATAATATGGTAGAGAATTTGTTTAGAGTAGCTCAGCATCAATCACATATTCACAGGATAAGAAATGAGTGTTTATACTGTAAGAAGAATTAAAAGTGCCAGCTTTCAAGTGGTCCAGAACATTAATCTTTCTAACTGTAGTAGTTTTGAGAAACTGACTGCTCAAATCATCTATAAAAGACTGTTGAAAAGATATTTAATTGATCACTAAATTACTCAATATGCTTTATTCTTCCCCCCTCCAAAAAACCCATTAATTTTAGATCCGTGATCAAAAGAGAGAAAATAATATCCTTGTTTGTCCTTTGATCTTTGGCAAATGATTTCTGTTTATTGCTGTTGAGTGACGTCCAGAGAAACTAGTTTTGATACTAAGGAAAATGAATACAGTTTCAAAAGCAGATGCCCTTCTGCCTTTAGATATTTTACATTCTTAGCGAGCCTACCTCCAATATGACATGCCAGAGCAAAAATAACTCTGACGCATATGTTTTATGTATTGAGACTAGCTGCAGTTTGGCTGCAAATGAATACATGGGGAATGAAACCTAACCATTTAAATAGCTCCTGCACATAAAGACATAAAATTTAAACTGAGAATGCATTTTGTGCATCAGAATGTGCATGAGTAAATGTTAACATATCCTGCACATGTAAGGTGGAAAAAATAGTCATTCTTAATAATAGGTTGTCTGCAACACAGATTGTTTAAGCTGCTTCAGAGGTGCTTGTAGTCAAAAAGAGGTGATTTGAAAATACCAAATTTGTCAGGCTGTATGATTTTGCCTCACAGTGTTCTTTTACATGTGCTTTTTTTTTTTTTTTGGTGATCAAGCTAAAAGGAATCCCTTTGACTCTTACTCAGTTTCAATAAACAAGCCTCTTGCGAGTTGGTGCTCAGACACGTGTTTTATGACTTGATTTGAACCAGTTCTCTTGAGTTGATTGCCTATGTAATCTTTCTTGTAGGCTGGGGAAGAATGACTTTCACAATTATTATAGTACAGTACATCTTTCAATTTGAGATATTGTTATTTCTTGGTTTTAAGAAGCAATATAATTACAGTTTATAGTAGAGTATGCTTCTATAGTTGTTTCTGGCTCCATTAACACCAAGCAGTCTTTCTTTAATCAGCATTTTATCGTTGCATATTTTCTGTTAAAGTAATATCTTCTTTTCTCATGCCAGAAATGAGATTGCCCTAGAAATAATGGTAACAAAAGTAGTAAAGGAAAAGTAACACATATTTTGATATTGTCCAGCTTGATTTGCAAGTGAGCTTTCATTAATTGCAGAATGATTCCAGATATAAGTACGGTTTAGCAGCCTAACTGTTCAGCTCTCAAGAGGTCACAGAAGAACAACTTTGGATAGGAACCAGATTTTTCTTTTCTTTCTCTCTCTGTGTTCTCTCTGGTCCTTGGATGCTTTTATCTCTTGGATTGTCCTCAGTTGCTGACCTCGTCTCTTCCTGTTGTTTGGACCCTATGAGCTGCTTCCTTTTCAAAACGAAGTAGCATGGTTACTGTTCTCTTTTGCTGTAGTTGAGCAGGTGTTGCATGTTGCTGCATTGCTGGGTGTTTTCAACTGTCTCTCTTGAAAGTAAGAATGAACCTGCAGCTGCATGCAAGCCATGGAGAGGGCAGAGAAAAAGACCACACCAGGTTCTGAAATTTTAATTATTATTATTTTAAAATCCTGGTCTTTGGTTATTAAAAAGACGACATAGATGTCATGGGAATATGGATATTTTAGTACAAACTAGAAGAAGTTCCATGCAGTAGTAAAACCTATGAAATAGGTAGGAAGGGTTGGAAACATCAAAGGAAAAAATTACAGTGGTGCTGCAGAGAATGCAGGAGAAATTGGTACCAGTCTCATTTGGGAGGAGAAAGCCCAGCCAAAACCCCAGAATGTGCATGCTGAATTGGAAAATAAAAATGCTGAGAGCTGGGAATTTTTAGCAGGTCTGCCTTCTAGCTGTTGTGTAATGAAACCAAACCCAATGTAATGCTTGCATCGCTAGCAAGAACCTTCAAAGTGCAACTCTATGTGTACTTTTTTTCATTTTTTTTGCATTTGAATGCCATTTTGGAGAAACTCTGCATGCATTGGAATATGTTTGCTGATAGCTTTGGAAAAGCTCCCTCATTAGGAAGACTGTGAGGATATGATTAAGAGAACGGGATAAACGTTTTCAGATTTTGAAATATGGAGTCTGTAGTGTTTCCCAGAGGTGAGGAAGAGCCTGAGAAGTGCTATTGCAAATAACATTGTCTGATTTGGGCTGACTTAAAAGCTGCTAGCCCTAAAGCAGCATCTTCCCCCTTGCTAATGGCAATGCTTGTCTGACTGACTGCACCAGCGCTAGCTTTTTGCACTTCTACCCTGGCAATCGTGCCTAGAGATATGTCTCTTCTTACTCCTTTGCAAAACTGGCACAAAGAGTCTCTGTTATCATCACATTGTGTCTCCTAGTACTGCTGTGCTTAGGGCTATGGGCAAGATGGGAAAGAGAGAATGAAGAGGAGCCTGGACAAAAGGCCAGAGGGACCAGGACTGGGTGAGCTGGAATTGTGTGTGTGGAGCAGCTTTTGGAGCAGGTATGGGATACTGAGGTCCCATCTGGTTGGACAGATGTGTAGGATCTGTTTTGTGGATCAGAATAGGGGTGCTGTGGATGAGAAAGCAGCAAGCTCCTTGGGGCACTTTGTAGAAATGATGCTCAGACTGCCTGCCAAATATCCGTAGGGGAGGTGCGAGTTCAGACTACCACAGACAAGAGGGTTCAAGAGAGCTTTCAAAGTGTACAAATGTAGATAGCACAACTAAGAAATGTCACAGGGCAGTGAAGCACTTAAGGCATTTGTGAGTATCATACCTCCACTGCCCTACTTCTCACAGCTCCTGTGCTTGAAGTTTTACTTCTTGAGTCAGAGCCAAAGTGGGGAAAAGGGCTTAAGTAGCACAAAGGAGAGGGATTGATTTAGAGATCTATAAAAAGCTATAATTAAGAATTACAGAGCTTCTTCAAGACGGAGCATTTATGGTGACTATCAGGAATAAGTAAAACGGCTCCAGCTTGTCAGGTCTTTATAAATAGCATCTTTTTTGATATCATTTAGCTGGCACACTCTCTGATTTTTCTGAAGAAATCCAGATGTTGATTTAGGAACAACTTTTATTTATGGATTTGATTTGGTTGAGATTTTTTGGCCTCCTCTTCTGATGGGAGGTGTAATTCTGGGATTGTGGAGATGCTGAACTATCTCCCTCCCGTGGCCTCGCCTAGCAGTGAGAGCGCTGAGCACCTTGGAGGACTGAACCACAGATGTGTACACTCTGGAAAGCCAACTTGAAGACAGTAACAGAATTGGACTAATGCTGAAATCTATCCAATTAATAGCTTTCTTGGAGGGTGAAGAAGCAGACTATGTCATGCTAGTGCAGTAGTCACACACTGGCTCTCTTAGTGGAGCAGCCATAGGAAACTCAAGTTTGACAGATGCTGCTGAGATTGAGTCTTTACGTGGACAGTCTGTTTGATCAATAATTACTGAACAGTCATGATTTATCTGAATTGTAATGTCGCTACAAAAAAGACCTGGGATGGATTTAAGCAAGTGATGTAATTATTTGATACATGATTTAATGCATGCTGTTTAACTTATGTGAAAGTCCGTTTTCATTTGGCAAGGCAGTACGAAACACTTTTTGGTCCTTTGTCAGCAGAGCCAGGGAGTTGCTGATGTGTTCATTTTTTCTTGGCCCTTGTTAGTTTACAGGATCAGGCCAATTACATGCAATTGATCTGTACTCAGGGTGGGTGGGGTGAACTGGTGGGTCTCAAGGCACCTAATTCACAACTTTCTTGTGCTTCCTTTATTGATCATCATTAATGCAAGAGATGTATGTTTTTAACTGCTTTGGTTCCAAAGTGTCTGCAGCTTCACCCCTCCACTTATTTCCTGTAATAAGGATATAGAGGCACATGAATTCCTAGCATTTTCTTTTTGAACAGTGTATTGTACTTTAAAATGTGACTGATTTGTATTAGGAAAAGAGAAAGAAGTGATCATCTGTTTCTTTTTGATGCATCTTAGCATCAAACAGCTTATAATCATCTTGCCTTCTGGAGTTTGTGGGATAGCTTTCTGTGTGGTTTTCTTTGAGTTAATACATCTAGAACATAGTGAGCAGCAGATCCCACCATAGCACCAGTCCTGGGAAACTTTTCCTGTTGATTATGGTATTTGCTGCATAATGTTTGGAGACTTGTAAGTAATGTTGTTGGGATATGGATGTTGCCCAGATGTAAGACTAAGCTTCTTTTTAGTGTTTACTCTCGTGAGAAAACAGTTTTGAGGTATCTCATTATAATTTAATCAAATTTGTACCTAGGGAGAGGCCAAAGGAAGCTATGTGGAAATAATGTGTAAGTTAATCTCTCCAGCTGTAATATTGTAGTACAGTGATTCAAATTGACATCAACTAATTTTTTTTTTTTGCTTTTAATAGCCGATATCTTGCCTCTTGGCTCTTTTAATAGGCCTTTAATGCCATGTGAACCAAACTGGTAAATACAGATGTTTTAGTTTTTTTATGCAAGTTTAAGAAGAATATAACAGAAAGGAAACTGATCCATGCAAATGTGGTGACTTTAGAGAAGGAGTAGTCTTCATTTCTATATGATTCTTGAATAAGTTTTTAATGTTCCAGAAAGGTGCTCTTTCTGAGAAGATGAGATGTTCCTGGGCCAGGTCCTAGCCTTAGCTGCACAGCAGCGCGCAGTGAACAGCGTGGAAGAGTTTTTTAGTTGACAGAGTACTTCATTTACAGAAGCAGAAAGGAGATATCAAAGGATGACTTGCTTGCATACTGAGAATTCAGTAAACATTAGTTTACAGGAGATTTGGGGCAGAGATTGTTTTGATTTACTTCTCACTGTTCTGGTACTCGAGAAATAATCAACAGGTTAGTAACGTGTGGTGTTGATTCTTTAGCCTTGATTTATATTAGGCATAGGCTATTTCTATAATAGAAAATTATTTCTATCTGCATTGCCTTCTGGAAATATTCTTGCCCCAACAAAACTGTATGGTATTACTAAGAACTGGGAACAACCTGATTTCAAGTTGAGTGTTCTCTTAGAAAAACTTTGAACTTGTTGAGAACTTCATTTCCCGTACAGGAGGGAATACTTGATGCCTGGATCCACAGGTCTCTGGCATTTGCCTGATATTCAAGAATGCTGCAGCTTGACAGCAGGTGTGCTAAATGAGTGGCAGAGCAGCAGGGCAGACCATGCTGCATACTCTGCTGCTTGAAACTAGCTATTCATACTAGACTGCTGAATCTGCTAAATTACTGCTTAGCATATTCCACAATTTAACATGCAGAGTATTTCTTGCCTTCTCATTTTCACAGTCTGAGTCTTATTTTTTTTTTAAATAACAGGATTAAAGGCATAACTGTAAACCATTTATTTCATTACCACTCTTTCATCATTGTGAAGCTGCTTGGGAAGGGTGGGTGAAAATGTCTGTTTCCCTCATTGTTCCAGGCAGCACTGACACAGGATGAATAGTTTCTGAGTAATTCAGAGTGTAGGAGTTGAAACCAAGTTTTCTATCATTGTAAAAAGACTGAAAAGCCTGGACGAGGAATTGGTGGGATTGAGGCACTGCAGAGTGTCTTGGGAACATGGTGCTTCCTCTTGCACAGACTTCACTGGGGAAATGTTATTGCAGCCTCTCATTCTTTGAACTGAAATTCACCTCTATGCAAGTATAATATGTCCTGTTTTGAGAGCATTAGTTGGAGCTGAGATGTGCATAGACCTCAGGTGAGCTGCTGATCCCCTGCCGACAGTGGGGTTCAGTGCTCTTAACTATCTCTTCCTACAGCATATGTGTGTACTTCTCTCTTGCTGTCCTGAAACTATTTGTGTGGATAAAGTCTTATTATTGAAATGACAGTGTGAAACATCTGGAAACGCTGAAATAAAAATGCTAATCGAATATCTGTTTCCAACCTTAAGGTTGCTCAAGTAGAACATTTCACCACAAAACATGAAAAAAGCACCTAATGCAAGGCATTCTTAGCGGTAAAGAATTTGACTGTTATGCCTCATTCTGTGTTTTGGAAGTGTTTTTGTAAAAGCAGAAACTGTGTCTTATCTAAGTAATTTTCTCTCCTGACATTTGAGAAGTCTAGGAATTTGTTCTAATAGATAGTTACAAACCTGAGTAATTAAAACTCCACTGGGAACATGCAACACACCAGTTCACAGAATTTTCTTCTGAAAGTCTAATTTCACAGCTAAGAACCCTGTTAACCCTTTGAAACCTGCATTTTTTATGCTAAATTGTTAATAAGTAAACCACTTTGACTAACAAACATGTTGAACATTGTGAAATTTTCATGTCTTTTTAGTCATCCACAAAACCAAAGAAGATTTTATGTAGATGGTCTACTTGCCATTTGACTTCTCCGGTTGTTGTGAGGCTGCATCTGCTGAATTCTCTGCTCATGGGATAACGAGGCTTATGCCGTGATGCTTTCTGTGTCTCTCTCCCTTTAATCCTCATTTCCCCGTAATTTTTGAACTCAAAGGTCATTTCAGACAAATCTGACGGGGAGGACTGATCCCATATTGTGCAACTGGACGGGGAGAAGTAGGGAAGGACAACAGCATGACGTTGGCTTATCCTGAACAAACTGCATACAGTCCACATGAAAAACTAAATATTTGAATTTGTTCAGCATGAAAGAAGTTTCAGTAGGATGGGAGAACAACTTTCAGGAAGGAGTGCAAGCCTGAGAGGCAGACTCATGGAAAACCACACAATACTAATTCCTCTGATTATGGAGGCAGAGGGAAGAACCAAATAGTTCCTTATTCCCAAGATATGTAGAGGAGTTATTCCTGTAAGGCATACTTCCAGGCAGTTATTTCATCTTATAAGCAGCTAATGGTAGAAATGTCTGCTGCATAGGATCTAAGACATAAATGTGATTCTATGTTGAAAGCTTCTGAAACTGAATAGACATCACATTTTTTAATATTCTCCTTATATACCTAGTGCGACAGTTGCCGTGGTTAGCACTGAAACGAACATCTACAGACCAGAAGATTATAGTTGCCGAAGGATAAACTGGATTTGACTTCATTAGTGCACAAATGATAAGTTTGTGAGGAGTTATTATAGCATTAATCAACTTGATGGATTGGAAATATGACAGAACTGAAGCAGCGTGTAATATTAGTGCCTATTATTCTACAAATTATGTCTTCATAAGGCAAGAGTCATTGCCGTACATTAAAGATGTTACACACTTCTCCTCTTGTGGAGGCATGTGACATCCCTTCAGCGACTCCTCCTCCTCCTCTTTTCCCAGTAGGATTCTGGTCTCCTTTAGCTGTGTTTTTTCACCTTACAACTAATCGAAGGCGGCTTGGGAGCTGGTGTTCGAATTTTGCTTGCACCTTATAAACCTGGACCTCTCATGTAGCAGTGTGTATTAAAACTTCTTGCTCCATCAGAAAAAGAGTATTTTATATTCTAAACATCTTGGAAGAAGAAGAATAGGTGGAAATTCAAAGAAATGTGACAGATAGTGAGTAGGTATTTAATTCCTTGATCCTAGAGATTTGCCAGGCTTTGGCATTGCTGGAACAAAATCTGCTGTGTACAATTCTGAATGCATGATGCAGAGTATCTCTTTCTAGGTTGTAATAGTATGTGAATCTTGATGCGAAACTGATTTTTTTTTTAAAACCCTGCCTGTACAGTGCTTGCTAAAACAATGATCTTTTGTCTGGCCTGCAAAGAAATTAAGACCTCAGTTCAAGGTTTGTGAGCATGTGTCCACCTCATTCAAACACAATCAGAATTTTGACCTCCCTCTGTAGACCATCAGGTGCCAAGTGCAAGGGGTATTATTCATTCATTTGCTTAGAAATGCTGGAATCTCAAGTTGAAGGTGTATTGATAATGAAGGCTGAGATTTTCATTTGACTGGTTGTTCTTGTTTCATTTACTTGTCGGAAGACATTTATTAGTACACAACTAAATTGTGAATGAGATAATACAAAAATTTTAAATGACTCTTGTCCTTTCTTTCCCTGAAGTTCAGTGTGTGTTCCTGTTTATACTAAGACTTCATATCATGACTAAAGAAAATAGATTCAGCCGGTATGGTTCATGAAAATTTGTACGTGGTCAGTAGAATGTGGAAGGAAAATTCAAGCTGATAAGGGCAAACAAATGAGAAAAAATATTCTACTTCTGTTTTGGTTTGTAGCATGGGTGTGTCAGCCCTTAGCAGGAGTGTGGGATTGGATTCTGTGTGCCAAGATGCTGTTAGATACGAACATATCCCCTCGGCTACATAGCTTAGTGCCAAGATCAGACTGGAGTTACTATTTGGATTTCTTGAAATATACCTAGAAGTTTTGCTAGAAAATGAAAAGTTCACTTGATGTTTGTGGACCTGAAATATTTCAGCTGTGTGCTTGTGTCAAAATAGACCACTTCCAGTTTGGACCAGAATCCAGAGATTAGATTTAAGTCTGACCTTCTAGTCTTAACAGGGTCAGGAAAAAAAATTCAGTAGAAAAGAGCCCATGCAATTTGAAGTCCTCTGTACCATTTTGGGCATGTAAAAAGGATGTATTCACTGGGTGGCTGGAATATTTACAAGATCAGTGTACCTTTGCGACTTAATTATTTCTGTAAATATCTCAGAGTCCCACACTAAGTTTGCTAAAGTATAGGAAGAGTGTTCTTAATTCTCTTGTTCCATTTGCTTTTGCATCTTTAGTGGACCTCAAGAAATGTATGTTAGATAAATTATTTTGAGCAGTTAAGGCTGTAGTACTGCAGACTCTTATCTCATTCCCTTTTTATTTAAAGAAGTGAATATACTTCCACCTCAAGAATTTTTACTCCAGGGCAGAACTTTAATGGAGGGGTGTAAAACCAGTAACTACTGCAATAAAACATAAAACATTTTTTGATGCCACTTAAATGTGATTAGTTGCTTTCTTGTGCCCATACCAGTATAGCTGTGATAGGCTCTGTGCTTTAATGTTCGACGCAGTGACCTTTGCAAAACCATGTACAATGTTTTAAGCTTCACGGTTCTAGGTGACTTCCATAAAGGTGAATACTTTGTGAGTATCCAAAAAAAAGGATAGTTAGAAAATCATGCATTTTTTTTCTCTTGGAGTTCTGTGGGAAAGACACTAAGAATGACCTTACTGAAGCCACTGGCATATTTCTGTTTGAATGACACAGTTATTTAAAGATATAAGATAGTCTTAAGAAAAAACGATGTGATTAGAACTTTAATTTTGTTTACAAATAACTATTTTGGGTAGAATGCAAAGTTTAAATTGGTATTTAAAAAAGATCTTTTAATCAGACAGTAGCAAGGGATTTAATGGAAACAAAACAATGTGGTGACCTGTTATCTTAATGCTATTGTTAGCAGTAAATTAGTACTGATTGTACTTTTGTATTCCCATAAATTCAAATGGTTGAGTGCAGTGGTTCTCAAGTGGAAGATGTGATTCTTTTATTTCCTTGCTTTTGAGAACTATTCAACTATTTTGAACAACTGATGATGCAGTTTTTTTAGTACATATTGATATTCCCATTTTAGGGTTGACCAGTGCATCCTGTAAAGCGAGATAGTCTCAGCTGTTCTGATGGGTAGGTTTCTGATGTGCCTGAGCACCTGGCTTTGTGCATGTTATATAGGACCACTGAGGACCAAACTTTAAAAGGCAGAAAGCTTTTCCATTTCCCCAAAGTATTCTTCACACTTGGCTTGGAGGTTGATGCTTCTTTCCTCTGTGTCTTGTTCTATTATTTCCAGAATTCTTTGTTTAGAATAAGTAGTTGCTCTTGAGAGTGGCCAGAATTGTGATGGGAACGTGCACAAGGATGTCATTGAATCGTAGAACAACCAGGTTGGAAGAGACCCACCGGATCATTGAGTCCAATGATTCCTATCAAACACTAAACCATGCCCCTCAGCACCTCGTCCACCCGTCCCTTAAACACCTTCAGGGAAGGTGAATCAACACCTCCCTGTGTAGCCTGTTCCATTGCCCAATGACCCTTTCTGTGAAATTTTTTTTCCTAATGTCCAGCCTAAATCTCCCCTGGCAGAGCTTGAGGCCATTCTCTCTTGTCCTGTCTCCTGTCACTTGGGAGAATAGGCCAGCACCCTCCTCTCTACAACCTCTTTTCAGGTAGTTGTAGAGAGCAATGAAGTCTCCCCTCAGCCTCCTCTTCTCCAGGCTAAACAAGCCCAGCTCTCTCAGCCGCTCCTCATAGGTTCTGTTCTCCAGCCCCTTCACCAGCTTTGTTGCTCTTCTCTGGTCTCGCTCCAGAGCCTCAACATCCTTCTTGTGGTGAGGGGCCCAGAACTGAACACAGGATTCAAGGTTCAGTCTCACCAGTGCTGAGTCCAGAGGGAGAATAACCTCCCTGGATCTGCCGGTCACACCATTTCTGATACAAGCCAGGATGCCATTGGCCTTCTTGGCCGCCTGGGCACACTGCTGGCTCATGTTCAGTCACTGTCAATCAACACCCCCAGGTCCTTCTCCTCCTGGCAGCTTTCTAGACAGACTTCTCCTAGTCTGTAGCTCTGCATAGGGTTGTTGTGCCCCAAGTGCAAGACCCGGCATTTGGCCGCGTTAAACCTATGTCGTTATGGTACTTTAGCTACTTCCAAATTACAAGTCCCTTCTGTAATTTAGCTTGAACTTTAGCTTTTCTTGCAACATTAAATTCTGGGACTCAGTTTTCTGCTCTGTGTGTCCTATTGTGAGCAGCACAGGAGGAGAGAGTGATGGTGGGACATTTTTAGGGCAGGTTAAATTGTGTATCAGCATCTTTGTAGTCTGAGTTCCTACTGGAGCTAACATTTGTGTTCTATTAGCATCGGCAAGCACATTGTTGTTTGGCGTGCTTAATTAATTCCTTTTCTTTCCACAGCCGCAGAGCCTTGGCCAGAAAATGCTGCATTGTATCAGCAACTGAAGGGTACGTACACTTGTTTTTGCAATCAATAATCACTTTATTTTTAGAAAACACATTAAATATGCACTAAGATAATTAACTGCAAGGAAGCACAGAAACTGTTAAAAGAATCCTTTGTGTTTGTCTGGTCAGAGGTTTTAGCTATGCTTGCATCTGCCAGTATAAACCAGCTATTCAAGGCCTATAAGGTCCTTGGTTTATTATTGACTCATTATATTGGCTGCTGTAGGCAGTGTAAAATGATGTGGTTGCAGGCACAGTTGGCAGATTTACTGCACCAATAGCTGAGGCAGCAGATTTTTGAAGTCTTGTGGTAAAGTGGGCTCTCAGTAAAAAGGAACTGTTAAAATGTATGGGCTAGGATGGTTCAGGTTCCCTTTAGCAGCTCTTCATATATCATCAGATCACATTATGGCCCCCATTTGGGGCTCAACAGCCTGCTACAGTTGTCAGAAGACTGCAAAGTAATGAAGACTAATAGGTAGCAGCCCTAGTCTTCTAAGCATGGAATTTTTATTGCAGTGAACTTGTCATCTTTCTTTTGTGTGACAGACCTAGACACAGTGTGCAATATTAACTGCAAGTTGCTTTTATACGTTTCTGAATGCTTTTACTTTTTAGCCAGAGGAGTTATGAAGATGCAATTTTATTTAACTTTGATTAGAAGAAGAGTAATTGGCATAAAACTCGAGCATTTGGGTTTTAGTTGTGAGCATTTTTATTGTACATTGTTGGTAATGTATGATAAATGCAATTGCATTTGCAGGAGAAATATTCCTGGTATTCTTTTTTTTCTCTTTATTTTTTCTTTAATATTCATATCACAGTTTTTCTAGACCAGCTGCTTAATAATTATATATGTGCTCCTTGCTTTACGTGTAAGAAATTCGACCCAGAATGGCTTACAGTTACAGGTCAGTAGCTAAATAGGCACTGTTTTTTGTAATTGTGTTTTTTATCTGTTTTTTTTGTTTGTTTGTTTGCTTCAACAGATGAACAAATTTTGCTCTCTGATAATGCATCTTCCCTTGCTGTTCAGGTAAAATATCATCTTTCTTAAGCTAAGGATTTTAATTCTGGTTTATTTTTCTGATTATTAACTAGCAAAAGTAACTGTACTTAGCTAAATGAATAACTGAACAATTATTTCCATCAAAATCAATTACTTTGCTTCCTCCATCTGATGTGCTTTACATTGTCATTCAAGTACCAGCACCTAGAGGACGGAAGGATTTTGAAAATCCTATACAGACTGCTGTTCCATGTACTTGTATTTATACTGGTCTGTGTTTGTATGGTATCTGCTTATCTACCTACTCTGGGAACTGTGGAGAGTTCCCATCTTCTGTCACTTGGTGTGCTGGTTTGTCTTGTAACGTCTTGCATGATGCTTTGCTGGTTATTTAATTCGCAAAGCTGATACTGCTGCAGACTCCAGGCATATTTGCTTCATGCTGTGGGCGCCAAGTCTGTATGTCTCAGATAGGTTTTCTCAGTTTCATTGTGTATACAGAGTTGAGATCCAATGTGGTTTTTAGAAATAGTCCATATGATTGACAAAATTGCATCTCTAGTTGATTTAAAAGCACCTCTGTGGCTGTGAAGTCCGCGTAAACTCCATTAATCTGTTAGTTCAGTAACCCCAAATCTCAAGGGAATGTTTTCCCTGTTAGCTGAGAGGGCCTGGCTGTCAGCAGTAGTGATGAGCAGGATGTCTGTAAGCTTCTTGTTCTTCAAAGCAACTTTGTTGCTGCTTTGCGTAGCAGGGAGTTGCACTGTTTCCCTGCTTCTTGCTTTTTGGATGTGGTCTCTGTGAGAGCAGCTAGAGCAGGCTGCCTCTGAGGGCTATCCAAAAAGGTCACATCTCATTTAGCCAAAGTAGGGCACTTGGAGACTTTAACTGACAGTACTGGTAAAAATGTTGGTATCATTTGATCATGATAACTGCTTCCAGGATCTCTAACTTCTTTCCTTCCAGTCTGGCAATCTAGGAAATACTGAGTAAATTTTGTTCTAGCAAGAAGGTACCTCTATAATTTGCTGGTAAGTTGAGTAATCTTTGATGCACCAAATAAATGGGGCATTGTTTATTTGTTTGGGCAGTGTGTTTTGTATTGTGCTGTACATTAATACAAATAAGTGGTTTTGTTGCTCATTTGATCTCCATGTTCCATTTTACTCCAGCAACTGTATTTTTTGTGGTTCTTGTGAATTTTCTTACCATCTAACCAGACATATAGGTGTGGCTTGTATTTAAAACACAAAGAAAAGAAACAACGACATAATCTTAAAATTTCCTTTTCTAATGCATCATTTTGCTTTACTGTTTCTAGTTCATTGTTATCCTACATCTGTCACTTAGATGATAAATTAACTATAATATATTAAAAATGCTTGTTTTCCTTCAGTATTCTCTAGCTGGACAGCTGATAGTAGCCATGACTATAAATATGGCTCTGGTAGATATCTGATCTTAAACTTTATAGAACAATTTTATATTGGGGAATTATATCTGTTTTTGAGAATCTGTGTAACATGGTGGTGACTGCGAAAGAACAGCTATCCTTGGTGTCTTTGATCCATTTTGAAGTGATACTAGGATCTATAGAGTGGTCACAAAGAATTAAATACACTGTTTTGTTTTGGATAAGGAAATTGCCAAGTTCCTCTGTTTTTTACCTTTTATTCTGATGAGAGCCTGTTTATCTTTTTACTGGATACATTTTTGCTGGTGTGGGGTTTTTTATAGGGGGGAGAGGTTCTTTTCCTGAGGAGGGAATGGGGAGTAGGGGGAGAAATAGGAGCTAGTATCTGAGACTTTTTGCCTGCTACTGTCATTCCTTTTCCCCGTGTTAGTGGTTTGAGGCATGTGAGTGTCACCAGGGCAGATACATAGCTTGTTTATGGCTTGCTCAACTTCCTTGTGGTGAAAAGGCATCAGAATTTTGAGTCCCTCTGATCAGAAGAGCATGGGGAACCATCCACCATCAAATATTTAAGGGACATAGTTCACCATAAAAGTCTAAATGTACTACAACTGGTCTTTCAGATCTTTGTGAAAATCTCTTTGTAGCAAATCTTCGTGATGTGGCTCTGGAACAGCTCTCAGAGGACATATCAAATTAAGAATAAAATCCAATGTTGTAATAAGTGGTCAATCAGAGTAAAAGTTGACTTTTAAAATTGGTGTCCCTGCAATGCAGTTGACATTTTTTGTACCTCTTCTCAACAGAGCAGGTCAAGCAGACAGCAGAGCAAGTTACTCTTGGTATAGGTGTAACAGACTGTTGCAGGCATTTTGTGTGAATGTTAATAGAGTAATGAGGGCTGCAGATTTAACACAGGAAGTTTGTTGAGTCTTGCTGTTTTAATAATTATTGGACTTAGGACTTCTCATTGTGCAATGAAATCTGGACTCCTGACTGTAGCTGCATGTCAGGTAAGAGAGGGGGGAACAGAGTCTTCTGGGAATTGCTAAATAAGTATGGTGGTGTCTTCAGTAGTTAAAACTGACTAAACTAACCAGAAAAACCAAATCCCTCTCATCTTGTGGAGCCTCTCTGCCAATTCTGCTTGTGTTATTTTGTTGTTGTCGTGTTTTAAGTTCTCTTCTGCCCAATGGACTAAATTACCAGTTCGTTAGTCTTTTGCTGGATTCAGATTCTTTATACTTGCTGAAAATGCAACATAATTTCAAATGAGGTAGTGTATTCTCAAATATGTCACGGTGTTTGCACTCCTTGTTTTTTAACATGAAGTAGTGTGTTACACAGCCCTGTTGAAAGTGAAGCCCATTTGATCTTAGGCTGCAAAATCTTTGTACTGAATGAAGTTTGATTTACACTGCGAAGGAATTAAAACGAGGGAAAATACTCATCAGTAATGGTTATTCAGCTACACAAAAGAGAATGTTGTACATAGAACGAAGACTGTGTTCTTCTGAGATGTTCAGCCCTGTTCCCATTAAAGCTAATGAAAACATGTACATCTCCTGGGTATCGTGACTCATGGTTAAACCCATTCTTCTCTTATTTATTGTACAGCTTCCCCTGTGCAGCATTCCTGCTTATGAGTCTTACCATAGCATAAAAAGACACCAGTACCCAGAGATGAATACACAGCTATATTCCAATAACAAAACAACTTCACAACTTCAAGGAGGGAACAATGGCAGTTTTAAATGGGTTAAAACTGAATTACCACAGGAGAGCCCTGTCTCTCTATGGGTGCCTGATGCAGGTAAAGCCTTCATGTTTACTGTCTGGGTGGAAGTAGTATAGCTGAGTAGGAGGGAGGGGGTTAATACAGCTGCACTGTGCCAGACTTCTTGCCTCAAGTAGCAGCAGAGCATCTCTGCACTGTTACAACTTGTAGGGAGGAGGAATGTGGATGTTGAGACTGCCTCTGTTATTACAGGTTCTTCTGAGATCTTTATGCAGGCAGTCTGAGTCTTGCTTAAAAGGCTGTCTGAAATGTTTAGGATTGGGGGAATTTCCATAGCTATCCTGAGGTCATAGAGACTACAGCTCATTACGTTAAGATATGTATTAATTGCTTGTGCAATTTATGTCCTTCTAAATGGTCTTAATGTATTCCAGGAAAGTGCATTTAGTATTGTCTGTTCTTAGTCCTGAATGACAGAAGGATGTTTGGACAATTTAAAATTGTGTTACACAGACCAACTGCTTATTTACTTCAACAAGTAATCAAATAAATGTGTAAATCACACATGATTAATTACCCTTGGCAGTTCTGTGATTTTTTTTTTTTGTGCGTGTGTATGAATTGTGGTTTGGTTTTTCTCTAGACAAAACATTAGCAGAAAATTGAACTTGTTGCTGAGGCTTGAACAAAGGCGTAGTACTGAAATGAAAATCTTACAATCGCTTTTTTTAAAATAGAATAAAACCTGGAATTCTTCATGATGAGAAATGCAGTATCAACGTAATCAATCTAGTAGCATTGCATTGTGGCTGAAAACATGCTTAAATCCCAAGCCATACAGGTACTGTTTGTGAGTGAAACATCTTTCATATAGTTCTAAGATGAAATTACCCCTGAATGAATAGCATCTTCATTTATCTTCAAAACCTCTGTGCTACCAGTGAATCTACTCTTTCCGCATTCTACAACAAGAATTACATTATACCAATAGAGCAGTGTTGTGCTGCAGTGTAAAATAGATTGTTTTGGAGAATGAACGTGGCTTTGCTATAAATTATGTTCACAGGTACAAAGGAATTTGTTATTTTGTTTAAAATAGTCACAAATATAATTAAGCTCTTAATTTATGTTAAACTACAAATGTGACCATTACCATAACTGGATTAAGAATTTAATCTGTCATTCAAAGAATGATACTGAACAGTTTTCATTTATAACCTTAGACACGCTATTTCAGTTACAGGGTCTGCAACTGTTTGATATGAAAACTGAATTATTCTGTAGAATTGTTCATGGTTTTTAATTTTAAAATGTGTTCCTGCAATAAAGTAGAGAATAAGTCTTTAGTTGTCATCACATATTGTCCTTTGTATGCTCATGAAATTATGGAAAAATGAAAATAGAAAATGCCTTTCACTCTTTCTTTGCAACCATATCCTACGAGTGGTTTTAGAAGTGCTGCTGAATGAGAGATGGCTTGGAATGGCTCGCTCTTTATTAAAAACTAATCATGAATATATCTTTTTCAAATGAAGCCTAGAGTGTGCCATCTGAAAATAGCGTTCCTCACGTGGGAATGTAAGTTGTGAACTATTTGAATCTTGGCATAAGTAATTTCATTCTTGACTCTGATCTCCAAAACTGCAATCTGGGTATGATTTACATCAAGCTGTAACTCATTTTTAATGAGTATATGTGTTTGCATATATGTAGTATTCTGAGATGGGACTGGTGGGGAAGAGAAGGGCCTTGTGATGGAGTCTGTTTTATTACCAGCTGAGGGTGTCCAAACAGCCCTTCCTTATCTGTGGAGGTTAAAGAGGATGGGAGAGGATGGGAGAGCAAGAATGAAATAGGCTCCTAAAACAATTAACTGTAGAAATAAATGCAAATCTCCTCCTCCCTTCTCTTATTCCTTCCCATTGTATTTCATGCACAGTCATTTTCCATCCTTGTCATCATAGGAAGACACAATGGCATCACTTTCTTGCATTGTTTTGAGGGCAGCAGCAACAGAGATGGGAATGTCAGACATGAGAAGAGGAGGAAGGGAAGGGTGGAGCAAATTTCCCTGTGCTTAGCTGTGGTTTTGGGGCTCTGAGCTTTTGAACTGTGCTAAAGCAGTGCAACAGTGATTGCTCTGACTATTTTTTTAAGATAATTGAAATCCAGTGTACTACCTACGTTTTGAATTTGAAATTGTGCAGGCTGTAGGAAAACAAAACAAACCTTAAGTTGATTTGTCCTTTAAGCAACGTTGCTGTTGTAAATGTACTCCCTAATTCTGTCAGGAGGTGTCATCTGCCATGATTGAAATGAATGATAGGCATAAGATTGTTGATTAATTTTTTAACAAGTGTCACCTCAAAGCTTCCTGTCAGCCCTTTTCACATAGCTGCTGTTATATTCTGTAGTAGCAAAAATATGAACTGACTTGTTCTGTGCTGGCTTTAAAAACAGCATGGCTTGTACTGCTCTCTGGGATAAGCCAAGGCAATGCAATCCATGATCCTGTGTGGATCAGTGTGCAGTAAGGCAGCAAAAGCACCAAGAAACTTCTCCAGACTTTTTCTTAAATTCATTGTACTTACTCCCACACTCTTTATTATAACAGTAAATGTTGGAAGGGGAGGAAAGCACAGACATAATTCATCTGGTAGCACGTTTTTCTCTCTCCTCTGTTTCTCCTCATGGACTTGCAGGAATTCTCTATCTCTCTGTCTACAGTAAGAAGGGCTGAAAACAGAGTGTTCAGAGGTAGTAACAACTTTATAGGTTCAATGCTTTCAGTCTGGGAGAAGAGAGGTGACTTTGTTAAAAATACATTGTTCACATTTCTCCCTTCCCAAGTGACAGAAGAGTAAGTTGTGCTACAGGTAGAGAGGTGGAAGAACATGAGAGGGGAAAACGGAGCCAGCAGGGAAGAGAGGGAGAGAGCATGTGTGGGAGAGAAGCTGACACAACCTATTAAGCTGAATCTTTATTTTTTAATGCCTTTATCTGTTTCCCAGATGAATCTCGCCCAAAGAAAGGACACACTTTGTTCAAGAAGTAACTTAGAGAAAGTGTCCCTAGCATACATTATATTGATCTTAAGTTATCGAACTGGGTAGTTTTCCAGGCATCTCCTGTAGTCATTGACCAGTGCCCATGCTGCACAAGAGCTTGTAGCCCTGTTTTTAAAATTACAGAAATGGAAATAATCAGTGGGAAATACAGCATTCCTGCTGATGCCAGGGGAATAAACACAGTTCTTCCCAATCTGACATTTCATTACCCTTGTTTTATGCTACATTTTCTTCTATGAGCCATGAAGTTACTCATTCTTTTTAAAAGCTTCAGCATTTTGGTTTGACGTCCTTCAGTTGTAGTGAGTTCTGCATATTTATACTCAAGTGTTTTCTTTATTTGTGTAGTCTATTGGGCAGTCATCTCTTGATCTTCTGTAACACAGGCAAGGGGATATAAGAATGTTAATCCCTCCTCTTTACAAGTTGATCCAAATGGTTAACTTCAGTGTTAAGCATAAAAAAAAAAAAGTTTGTCCTTTCTAGTAGGAATCTATTTTTCCTTTTTCTGCTTAGAGTTTGTTTGGAAGAGTTCTTTTCAAAGTAGGAGTAAACATATTCAGTGAACATCTTTAGAATTAATTTGGACTGGAAAACTTTAGGTGAAGTAATTTGTATCAATTTTACTATAGATGAGAGCTATGCTTTTTTTGTCCTATTCAGCAACTGCTTTGGTGTTACTGTGTGAGAATCCTAGGTGCTGGAGGGGATCCAGGTCGTAGCCTAAAGTAGTCACCCTGTTCATTCTGTGCTAGTACACGTTTTTTCCCAGAGGAGAAGTGGGAAATTTAATGCTGTTCTTTGGAATTACAAGCATCTTTGCAAGGTATGACAGGCTGTGCTCACTGAAGTGTATTGTTTCTAATTTCTCTGTTACTGTCTTGCTTACCATTTTTTGATGAATTTTCACAAGAGCTTGATTAACTTAATTAGCTTATGTGTTGTTTGGCATTCAGTTGGCTCCTTTCTGTCCCCTTTTAAAGTTGATCAGCCAAATTTATGATGTTAACAATAATCTCTGATGTACTGGAATAAGCCTAGGCCCTTGATCTTTCTGATTGCTCAGCTTTCAATGCTATGTCTTTGAAGGGGTGTTGATATCTTCATAAATCTCAGCAGAACTGCACCAGGGTGGTTTCAGCTTTTAGTCTTTCGCCCTTTGCTCCAAAAGCACTCAGAGGAGCTGAGCTCTCTCCCATTTGTTGATGATTTCTCTCACAAGAAAAGCAAGGGTTTACTTGGCTGCTCAAATATATGTGAGGTACCAAAAGGGAAACGAGATGCTCTGAGCTGGGATAATCAGTGTTCCACTGCATCTTTTATTAGAGTTGGAAGCCATGGTGGGCTGATACCATCTGCACACCAAATGTGCTGATTCTTGACATTCTACACAAGTGGTCAAAAAGGGAACAAATCCTTCCATGATCACTGGGATAAAGTATTATATGAGATAAAGACTCACAGGAATTGCTGCTTTGTCCTATAGTCTATCTGTAGGATTTCTTTAATCTGTGTCAGCTTCAACTATTTTGATAACAGTTGATGCCACTTACTGTCTAACATCAGGTCTTGTCTAAAATCTAATCTATCTAGTTGAATGCATGAGAAAAAAATAGAGTTTTTCTGGCAGTGGATATTTGTAAGAATGCATTGGTCACAATATTTGTTCATCTCTTTTTCTAAAAGTAACCATAATTTCCATAAATATGAAATATATTCAGTGTGCTAAAAAGTCAAACCTACCTGTGTTGATAATGCTAGCCTGTCAGTTACGCGAAAGAATGTGAGTACTCTCATAGCAATGCAAGGGCTGAGCCCTCACTGTTTGTAATAGTATTGTCTCCTCAGTTGACAAGTGTTTTATGGTCAGCTTGAAAGCTATGCAGTGGACCATTCATTTAACCTGAATCAAGAAATGAATACTGCTCACTTCCTCAGGTTACAATTACTTCATCAGCATAGATCCAACAGGGATTAAACCTCTCATTTAGTGGAGCTTTTCCTCTTTTTCCTGCAGAACAATAACTAAGGAACACTTAAAATTCAATAGCTTATGCTTTGGATACAAATTATAGCATTAGGTATTGATCTTTAAATTCCCTGGGCTTTTATCTTATAAATACGTAATAGTGGTATTTAATTATTTTTAAAATATTTTTTTATGTTTATTTTATGGCATTAAATGATTTGTTCTTCAACTTTTTCAGTGTTCTGTTTGCTCTTTTTATGCTTTGCTGCTTTTGCCCCACTCATCTTAAAGCTGATCTTAAATATAGACAAGGACTGAAGTGGAATAGGTGTTGGCTGGTGGATGCTGAAGGGGTTGCTGGAACAGGCCTTGTAAGGCTGCTGGAGAGTCAGCTCTACTGGTCAGTGGTTCTGAGCCTTGCAGGAGCACTGCTGGCATGAATGCAGAACCCACCGGATTTTCCCAATTTTAATCTTGATTTCTCAAGCTCAGTCCTGGTCTTCTGTCTGTGAAATGTTCATAATTAGAGATAACTATTCCAAGGAAGTTTCCTCAGCTATTTGATTTGGTGTTTACTTGAAGGTCTTTTCTTAAAATTGAAAAACAAAAAAAAATTAACCTCGCTGGGTAGACTGATTTATTTCTAAGCTTACTGGTATCTGTGCCTTGTTATGCAGGGTAGTGAATATTTTTATTTAGTTAATATTTGTTCCCACATCAGGGCTCAATTCTAGTTCAACCTCATCATTCCTCTTTTCTTTATGAAGTGCAAAACAGACGTATGGACCCAGTGTGTTTGCATTTCTGAGATGTCAAAGTGGGAGTGTATTCTTAATCTCCTTTGCACTAGGCCAGAAACTGCAGTAGAACGTCCCTGCCAAATATAATAAAGGTTGATATTCCTTGGTCTGGGGATGTTTATTGAGGGGAAGGAGAAAGGGAAAGGTCAGATTCAGGTTTTTGATGGAAAATTGAATCAATTCTTTACATTAAAAACTAGTTTAGCCTCTGGTGAGGACTGTTTTTTACTGTCATGGTCTGTGTTCTTGATAGAAACTTTGTACTATGTAGCAGCCAATGTATGGTATGAAGTACAGTAGGCAATAATTTCCTGAAGCAACTCATATAACCGAAGTGTTTTGTGCCACCGTGTCTCATTTTTGACATACTGATATGAAAAAGTGAGAATAGTTCTGTTTCAGCTGCTTTTGCTTAAATATGTCTCTGCATTTACCATCTATTCAGTTATTTGTATGTTGCCCTGACTCCAGTGCATTTCAAACTTATTTTCTTCTGAACTTGCAGTTGGAATGGTATCTGACCGTTAAAATTAAAATGCCCTAATGGATTTTGCAGTTCTTGGATTTGTTTGGAACAGAACCAAAGCTTTTGACTTTTTCCCCTGGATTGCGTTAGGGATTAAAGGACTTGAAGAGTGCTGGAGAGAGGAAAGGCTGTTTGAGTTATTTTTGTTTACCTGAAGGATACTACATAAGCCACTAAGTTAAGAACAGGGCTGATACCAGTGTCTGTTCATGCCTTATGGTCTCATTTGGTGCAGAAGTGAGTAATCTAAAGGTTAAGGTTTAGGTTACTTTGATATCTGTGTTTAGGGTCTGAGCATCTGAAGCTATGAGAGTGCAGTTTACTGCCAGATCCTGTGATCTGAAGGAGTCTGTTGTAGGAAATGCCATGTTACAGCAGCATTTTTCTTCATGGTGGTAGTGGCCTTGATGCAGTCTTTTTCACCCCAAAACTCCGAGGATAAATAGGTACAGTTTTGGAATCTGCAGTTGTGACCTGTCTAATTGAAAAGACTAAAAGAACAGTAGGGCTTAGCTCAGTTGTGAGAGACTTCAGAAATTAAGAGGTTCCTTATTTGCCATTTTCTGTCCAAATCACAAGTATTTTTCTTGATAGTTCAGTATTTCAACAGAAAGACACCAGGGACTTTGGGGTGGTGGCAAGTTCTGATGAAAATTGGTATCCTACTGAGAAGGCTTTGAATCTAAGGTTACAGATAGAAGGAAAGAGTAAAGCAATCATGCTTTCCGTAATTCACATAAATTAAAGGCAATAAATTCTTCTTGTATTCTTGTGCTCTGACAATATCAAAGCAAAATTGTAAGTGGCCAAATATAAGGTGGGTATTCCAAATATAAATTGGGAAGATGCTGTATGTGTTTGATGTGTTGCACAATGTGAACTTGGTCACGCAGCTTTAGCCAGGCATAAGTACTTAATTTTTGGAAGGCAAAAATGTCACTCAGTTTTGAGCAGCACTAATGGTGTCTGTCAGATGCTGCTTCTTTGCTCATCTTGGAGAAAAACTGTGAAAGTAAATGAACTTTCATTAGAAGAATTCCAGTCAATGACTGGATGATAAACAGTTGCCTAAGGAAATTAGAAAACCTTGTTTTTTCTTTAACCCACTCTTCTTTCTTCCTAAAGGCAGTATGCAAGGAGCATTACTTTACAAGCGTGTGCTGAAAGCTAGCTAAAACATAGTCAGATGTATTGAGAAGAACATGCTTATTTATCACTGGTATATTAATGCTCTTTAAATGCAACTCTTTGTTTCCAGGCCTTTTTGCAAATGTGCAACCTGCCAATCCGAGTGGTTTGCAGGGCAAATGCTGAGTACATGTCCCCATCTGGTAAGTGTGGCCTTCATTTAGATTACTACGTTATGCTTCCATTTTGGTACCATGGCAACTGTGCCTTGTCTGGCTGATAACAGTTGGTCAGTGCTGCTGTGTGTGAGTTGCCTTTCCCTTCCTCTCTCTTCTGTAAACAATGAAAACAGCCAAATGCAAAGTAATGTTGGCACGATTTGTAAGTGTGCCTGTGACTGCAGTACCTCTCTTTAGCATTCAAACACTTCAGATGCCTGGTGGAAACCTTCTCTGAAATGCCAGAGTTGTGTTCTGAAGCAGACAGACTAACATTTCCCAAAGCGGTTTTATCCTGCATCTAGGGAGTATTCCAGTGACTTCAGTCATATTTTCCCATTGCTGTGGTGGGACAACACCAGAGGAGTATGTTTTATTACCCTGGAAGATGGTTGCCAGGATGTTGATGCAGGAGAAGGTTGAAGGGTATGTTGTCACTGACAAGTGATTTTAAATCTTACTCTGATCCATGAGACTGTCTGGAAAAAAGTGCAAACCCACCAACAATACAAGTATGAGAAGGGTAGAGTCTACCTTGTACTGGAGGTGACTGGTTATCTAAAAACACCCAGAGGCTGGCTCCAGAAGGGTGCCTAAAGATCAGGGAGAATTGCTGGATGCAGGGGCAAAAGTCCAGAACTCCTTAAACTCTTCAGATATTTTTTGTGTGAGAAGATACTTACTTACTAACTACTTGGCTTTGGCTGATGCCTGCCATATGGAAGTGCCTATCAGTATATGTTTACTCTATGAATTCTGCTGCTGCTACTGATATTTCAGTCAAAGCAGCAGGAATTATGCTATTTTAAACAAAACAAAATAAACAAAACTGTTGCTGGGCAGCAGAGAAAATACAGCAAAATATGGTGGTATAAAAGTTTTTTGTCAGTAAATAAAGGCAGTTTTGAAATGTTGAATCCATGCACAGAGGAGCATCTTGCACACACAAGAGTAGGACTGGTGACAGTTGCAGACTCTCCCTCCTCTGCCACCTGCACACCATGTCCACACTTGCTGGCATCTGATGTTGTAATGTGAATCTAAACCCTTCCTTCCTTCCTTCCTTCTTTCCTTCCTTCCTTCCTTCCTTCCTTCCTTCCTTCCTTCCTTCCTTCCTTCCTTCCTTCCTTCCGGAAATAAGGAACATGAGAGGGAAAATGGTACTGCTTCAATTTTAAATGTAGGGAGAAATACCTGTGTTATTTTTGCCTTTACTCATGGAATCCCTGTTATTCTTACTTACTTTTCCAATTTCCTTCCTTTTTAATATTTTGATTGTTTAATGATAATTTAGAGGTTTTCATTTACTCCCTTCCCTTCCCCACCTTCCCCTGTCTCACAGCAGCAGCCATCAGAGATCTGCATCTCATTGTTTTTGGGGATGGTTATTTATCTTATCTCACAGTTGTAGTGATGAAACCCATTCTGAGAGAGTCAAAAGGGAATACCAGAGAATTGTCTTGGCATGTGAGGTACAGTCCGACTGAAACAGCTGAATTCTGCAGCTCAGAGAGGTCTGTGTTTCTTTCCACAACATGTAGCGTGTGGATGCAGATGAAGTCTTTGTTGGTGTGATACACTTAATTTAATACCCTCAGGCTGATCAAGCCAGTGAGAAGAGAATGATAAAACCCATGACTTAATTCCCTGTTAGAAGGAAGTGTGTTTGAGCTAGGCTGAACAGTCGGGTTTCTGTGTTTCACCAAAAAGAGTGAATATATTGCTAATATGATATTTGGAGGCAGGAAGGTGCTGATCTTTGGGCTGTCTATTGAGAGCAGAATTTGCCCATGGTGAGAGGTGGGAATGGAAGTGTGCATTGTGCCCCACTGGGCAGGCTCATTTGCTGCCTTTGGGGGTGTTCTTAGTGGTACAAAATATCCAGCATTTATCTCCATGTTAGGAATGGTTTCAATCATGTAATTAATCCTAAAATATTTAGTCTTAATTTTGAGGTTGATGTTTGTCAGTTACATCTGGATGAAGATTTTCAGAATTGACCAATGTAGTTAGGGAGAGTTGGAGCAGGAGCCCTCAGCTTCACATGTTGAGAACTGGGGAAAAGGGCTGTCAGGCAGCTTCTGCTGTTCTTTGTAGCTTGCTCTGTGTGACTAGGCTTCCTCTTGTGTATCTACCTGCTGTAAAAACTTTGGCTCAGTTCTTCACATAAGAAAATTCACCAAGCAGAGAAGGTGGTGTGTACAGACTTGTGAGCCCAGTACCCAACTCAGGAGACAAATTCCACACAGTCATTTCCCAGTCTCCTTTTGAGGACTGGCGGTTTTCAGTCCCTCTCCATGCTGGACCAGAAGGGCTCAGCTTCATGGACTGATTGTTGAGCCTTGCTGATCTTAAGCTTTGACCTCTTTTTGCTTCCTTGATAATTAAGCTCCTTCCTCCCTCTAAGTCCCCCAAATTGTGAAGCTGTGGGTCTCATACCAAGAACTTGTTCCTGGCCCCAAGACCATGGGGCTTAAAAATGTCAGTTTGCATTTAGAAGGTGAAGATAGGGCAGCCAACAGGAGCTGGCTGGCCCAGTTGTTGGAAATCTGAAGGACTGGAGGAGGGAGAGTCAAGACCATGCCTTGCTGAGTGTGCTTTTGCACTTCCCCCTGCTTGCTTTTCTGGGCACAGTGCCACATCTCCCATCATCCTTTCAGCAGCCTTTTCTCTGCCAGTGGGCCAGAAGGGAGGGTGGGAATGCATCGTGTCATAAAACCAGCCAGGGGCTCTGTCTGATTTTCTGGGACATCCCATCTATACTTCAGAGAAACATTGAATTAAGTCTTTCCAGCAAAGGAAAAATCCATTATTAAAATACATGCTGATAGATCTCACTCAGTAACTTTGAAATACATTATTGCAGCTACTGCATGTAGAAGAGGTTGAGAAGGAGCAAGGTGTTTGTTAGTACAAGCATTGAGAGGGTAAGCTATGTATGCTAGAGCATTACCTGTGCTCATTTGAAAATAGCCACTGATGTTCAGGTGTACCGGCAATATTTAATTGCTTTGAAAATTGGAAGTTATGTTTTACATGTATAAAAACCTCTCACTAAAATGTATTATCATGTTACAGGCAAAGTACCCTTTATTCACGTGGGAAATCAAGTAGTGTCTGAACTTGGGCCTATAGTCCAGTTTGTAAAAGCCAAGGTAATAAGAGTATTTTGTTTTCATCAGTTCCTGAATACCATGTTAATCCCACTTAGCATTGTTCTTATTTGGTGTGCTCTTCTGGAATGTTACTTTATTTGTTAAAACAATGTGGAAATCTGGTGCCGTTTTAAAAGAAAGAATTCCTGGAACAGGAGTTTATTGAGGTGGAAGTGTTTTTCTTTGACATTTACTGAAATTCTGGAAGTAAATTCTGTGTGGGACAGCTGCATGCCAGCACCAGTTTCTGAAACTTTTTCTACATGCCCTGTCTCTGGGTCATAGAGCTCTTAAACCCAGAACTGACTGGTTTAAGTCCTGAACTGTCAGGTACTGTTCAAAGCCTTTGCTTTCCCTCCTTCCCGTATTTCTAATAACACTGTCTTTCCACTGAGCAACTGATAAAGCCATGTCACAGATGTAAATTTATGTTACTTCTTGCCACAGGTAACAGTAGCCAAGAGTCTGTGTGCTCACACTGTGTTCACCAGAAACTGATAATAGACTATGCTTCTTGTGGATTAGCTGTATTACAGAATGATTATTTCTTTTTTAATTCTAAAGGACACTCTGTGTAAAAATTGCATATGTAATTTGTTATTGAACTATGTAAGAGATAGGGATCTGAGCCAAGGCTCATTGATTTCAGAGGTCCTTGGGTCAGGCATTGCTGAATATTGCAATATCTTTTCTTACATGTGTGCATCTTGTCTTTTTCTTCTCTTTTCCCCATTAGGGCCATTCTCTCAGTGATGGGTTGGATGAAGTCCAAAAAGCTGAGATGAAAGCCTACATGGAATTAGTCAATAATATGCTCTTGACAGCAGAGGTATAGCCAACCATCGTAACTCCACACACTTAAAAATGTGGCTATGGGCGAGAAAACTTTACAGTTTTTCCCTTTATTAGAAGTACTACTTGTTCTTAGATTAGGTAATTGACTTTTGAGATGGAAGGAGGCAGGAATTAATTCCCTGTTCCTATGAATTGCTTGCTGTAATGTTCCTGTAGACACAAGCTACAGGTGGGATTCCCCAAACCTACCTGAAGTGTGTCATGTAGCTGTAAAAGTAACTGATTTCTGCAGACAGAAAATGCCGGTGCCTCTGAGATGCTACCCCATCCCGCTGTCACCTTGCACTGTGCATGCTCACGTGCCTAGCTGAGATCCCTTGTGGTTTGTGTCTGTGGCCAGATAACATGACACAATCCCAGTGTAGGAGCAGTGTTGGAAGTGCTGGCAAGCTGCAGGCAGCTGAGGGCTAGTAGCCTGAGTGCTGAGCCATGTGCAACGTGGGCTGCAGGAAGGGGCCTTCAGTAGCAGCTTGGTCCTAGTGCTGCCAAAGTAAGGATGAGCAACTGGGCTTTTGCCTTCCTGTTTTAATTTCTTATCTACATTTCGAGGTCTAAGAGAAAGAATGAAATAGAAATTTAATGTAATATAGAAAAGAAAATCCTGCTAGTGAGAAATTATTGTCTCTGTATTCTTCTTTATTGCAAGTTTGAGCAATTGTTCTTTCTGTTCCTAGCTCTATCTTCAGTGGTGTGACGATGCTACAGTAGAGGAGGTGAGTGGTTCTGCAGCATTTATCTTAATTAAAATTTAATGAGAAAATACTTTTGCTCACAATTGCAAGTCCCTACTCATAAATGAAACATTGAGGTTTCTACCATTAATGATACAGTCTTTTCACTTTAATTTTGCTTGCATATACATTTTAGGAAAGTTGTGTCTTTACTAGAGGTAGCTGACTGCAAAGTAGATACAGGTTTTATACATGTTCCTGAAGTAATAGTTTTAAATGGCTCTGCTGCAAACTATAAATTCCGTGTGCGTAATTACAGTGTATCGCACAGCTCGCTTTCTCTTTTACAGCTCCCTTTCTGATAGAAATATGTGAATATTTTGTGTGTAGATGTATCTGTATTTTCTGATGTTATAATGCAGTACCTTTCTGTTTCCAAACAAAGATTACTCACCCGAGGTATGGCTCCCCTTACCCATGGCCTCTTAACCGCATTTTGTCCTATCAGAAGCAATGGGAGGTAAGGCGAAAGATGAAAGCCATTGGATGGGCTGGCAAGACACTTGACCAGGTCAGTGCCAGAAGTGAAGTTTATTTCTTTACCTTGTTTTATTTTTATTTTCTTTCTTTGATTTAAGGATTTTGGAGACTTACACTTTCTTGAAACAGATGTAGTAAAAAATATATTCTATACTTAAAACATTATCTGGAGTTGGGTGTTTGACTTCAGCAGCAATAAATCTTCAATTATGTGCAAACCAGTCAGGTGGGAGGAAGGGTGAGTGTGGCTTTTTACCATGAGTGTTCATCTCTGATGATAGCGTAGGCTGTAGTCCTGAAAATAGGTTGTAAGTTACAAGCCCCCTTCCTGTGTGGTGTTCCTAGGCCAGCTTTGCAGGATTGTGGCTTCCCTTGTCAGAGGTCTTAAAAAACAAAAAGTGAAGTAGTTTGATGTGTAAGTTAGTACCTTTAATTAAGCTAAGTCATAAATGCTATGAGAAGCACTTAATCAGAATTGCTTTACATCAAATAATAGATTAAATAACACTGAGCTACCTGTCTGCTGCGTAGGTTTGACTGACTTTACCAGCTTTTAACGTGTTACCGTGGTATGTTCCTTGTTCCCACTGTCAGTGCAAATATAGCAAGAAGGTTATTTTTTTCAGTGTTGGTATTTCTTGACAATACGAATCTCTTATCTGTTGTGTTTTGATAGGTGCTTGAAGACGTAGATCAGTGTTGTCAGGCTCTCTCCCAGAGATTAGGAACACAACCATATTTCTTCAATAAGCAGTAAGTTACTCTTTATTGAAATATTACACCCAGGAATGCGAGATGTAGATACCCATCCACACATGCACGTGTGTATGGAAAACTTTTATTTTAATGCTACATGATTAGTTGAGGAAATACAAATGTGTGACTGGAATCGTAAACATGACATTTCAGAAAAAAAATAATTAAAGGTTTTAAAAGGAAAATTTCTGTAATTTTTTTGGTTTTTTTCCCTGTGTATGATTTAGTTTTACTACTGCTCGTCTCCTCTACAGTCTACCACAACTTATGTAGGCTACAAATGTATGCCAGTATACAGTTAGTTTCTTATTAAAAATGATATTTTTAAAGTTTTACTTGCATTTCATGGGTAACATTCTCTGCTGGATACAGGGGAGTGAATGTACGTCACACCCTCCGGAGCAGGATAGCTTTAGCTGCCCTTCTGAACACCAGGGTCAGCTCTGAATCAGCTCAATCAGTGTGAGGAGGCCTGCAAGTTGTAAGGACTGGGGGAGAAGCCAACCTTGTATCAACAAAGGATCAGTTGCAAAGTGAAAACTAAGATTCATATTCCCTGAGGAGACAAACTGAAACCTGGCTTTCATGGGAAATCCAAATCCTCTGCTTTCCCCCTTTTCTTCCAATTGCAAAATGTGGGCTTTTTTTAACTTTTTCTCCCCCCTTTTCTAGTAATTCAATATTTTTGAAATGTATGTAAGATCATGTTAGCTCCCTCTTGTCTTCTGTGCATGGACTACACTAGAAATGCTCAGGTCTGGACTTCAGTTAACTGCAATTGGACAGGGCAATGTCTCCAAAAGGCAGCAGAAGGTCTTTGTTAATTTTCTGCATATGTCTTTTCCCCTTAATCTTTTCCAAGTGGACTCTGGGTGGGTAGTGTCAATTGAGTGGACACAGAAATATGCATAACAGAAGGCAAGCTTGAATTGCATCTTCTCAAATCATTCCTAAACATGGTATCTCCAAAATTTTCTTACTGTATTTGTCAAGAATCGAAGCTTGGGGATTTTGTTTTTTGTTATTTGTTAACCAGGCTTTCTCGGTACAGTTTTTACCTTTTAAGAGTTTTAGCTATCTGAAATATTACTAAGAAAGTATGTGATTTTAGTCCAGCATTTTTCAGTCTGTGGCTTCTGGAAGTCTGTAGGAAGTACAGCAGCCTGTTGCTGACAGATTTGAGTTTGTTACACAAAGGTCCACATCTCCACTGGGATCCACAAATACAAAGGCAAAATAATTATCAGTTAGAAAAGCCTTGTGCTGTTTACCTTGGACACTAGTGAAGAAAGACTCTAAAGTTATGAATATATTTGAAAAAAAAATTATTTGTAAATGGTCTACTTATATACAAAGGTCCAGTATGACAGTTAAGAAGGGCTGTACCTAAAATAAGGTAGAACTGAAAACATTCAATAGACCACTGTTTCCCAAAATACCTGTTTTCTTCTTTCTAGTTCCCTTTCCAAAGAGATGTTTCTAGCTACTCTCACCCTGGAGCTCCTTTTCTTATTGGTTGAATAATTCCCAACTATTGAAAAGCACAAAAAGAGAACAGGGAGTTTATAATTTTTTTCCTCCTCCTTTTTTTTTTCCTTTGTGAGATAAGAACTATTTTTGTTTTAACATGTACATCTGCAGAGGAAAAAGAGAAAAACTGAAAAGACTCAATAAGCATTTGGCCTCATAACAGAGCTAAAAGGTGGAGCAGGGTTTGATATGGGATCAGTAACCGCCCCTCCTGACAAGTACTATTTCCACATTTCCAAGCTGCCAAAAGCAACAAAAGGTGCCATACAAGAAGTTTGCTTATGTACTGCATACACACAGTTTTCATGCATTTAGCAAGCTCAGTGTTGCCTCATTCCTTCCCAGTTCTTAGATTCTGTGGCTGTCTAGAAGTTATTCAGAACAGCAGAGTTGTTTTTGCTCAGGACTTGCCTTCCAAAATACCTGTTCTTTTTTCTGTTTGTTTTTACAGACCAACTGAATTGGATGCTCTGGTATTTGGACATCTGTTCACCATCCTTACTACTCAACTAATCACTGATGAACTCTCCGAAAAAGTGAAAAACTACAGTAACCTCACGGCCTTTTGTCGGCGCATAGAGCAGCAGTACTTTGGGGGTCATGATAGAGACAGCTCTGCAACTGTCGTGGCCCGATCTGCTAAAAGGTCCCTACTGAGATAAGCGCGCTGTGTGTTGGTTGGGGTGGGTTGCATTTCTGGTTGGGGTTTTGCTGTGTTAGCTTTTTTGGAGCTGCCAAATCATTCTGGAGCAAGAGAACACTCTAAATGCCATTTTTGTGTTGTAGAATATACTGTGCACATTTAACCTAAAATGACTGCATGGGCACTTCCACTTTAATAGCCTGTATGCCACTTATTTTGAAGTGACCTTGGAAAGATATTGTGTCTGTATTAAAAAAATAAAATGCTTTCAAAAGTATCTCTGCTCCTTCTAAGTGCCTTTCTTACTAAGTTTTATATCTCTGTAATTAATGTCTGGGAACCTGTCGGCAGGACACCTGGAAGACAGTTGTATGGTAAACTGGTTAGAATTATTAAGCTGGGAATGAAAGGACACATTAGAGATCTTAAGTTTGCCTGCCTCAGCCAAAATTCATTCAGGAACTGGGTGATGAAAATGTCTTGGAGCTCTGCAGCACACAAGTGATTTTATTCAGTCAGTTCTTATTTGGTGTCAGAGTAGCTCCTGGCTGTCATTACTTCTTCTTATGTGTCTCTTACCTCTGCTTTTATTTCTTGTTCACCTTGGTTTTTGGATTTACTTTTTGTTTCCTTCCTATGATTTCCCAGTTCTAATCCTCAGCTTGTCTTGCTCTTTGTTTGAGAAACGAATTTGTGAGGTAAGCGTCTGTCTCAGTTTCCACTTCACTATGTTAACGTTGCTTCTGAACTTTGAGGTCCTTGATAGGGTGGTTCTCATAGCAAAAGGACTTGTTTGGAGCCTGTGGCTGGCAAGCCTTGTTCCTCTGCCTCTGTGATATCCTGTGGTACAGGTAGACACAATGATACATCAGTAATCAAAGAAATATCATTGCGGTGCTCCAAAAATCCTGGCAATATGGAACTTGTCAAGGGAGAGTTCCTGTTGGGTAGGGAAGGACTTGATCTGACTAGTGTTACCTCGTGTGCACTAAATGGCACTTGGTGTCAGTTCTGCTTTGTCAGTTATCCTTGATGCTTTTCCAAAAGTGCCAGCAACCCAAGGAATGTGCTGTTGGCCAGAACAGTCTTTGTGCACTTAGGAAGTCCTGGGCACAACTGGGAACTAGCTCAGGCTATTCAGCTGATTGGAACCATTGTGTTTCCTTATTTTGAAATATGTTCTTTAACTGCACTCCTCAGTGTCAAAATACTTAATGGCTTGAACTGGTTATGCAGTGGTTGTGAGATTTTTGGCTGTCCTTTCTTTCTCTCTTAAAAAACTGAGCAGAAAGCAGCTGTGTCCATTGGACTGACTGGGTCTTCCTCAATTCCGTGGCTCATGAGCCACTACTGCTTACTCATCCATACTGTGGGGGACGACTCTTGTCACCTCAACTGGAAAATAGATCTGGATTCTTACTGCCTTCTTTTTGATACAGGAGTCCTACTGAAGTCAAGCTCTTGTAAGTGGCAATGTGTAAGGGCAGGGTGGGGGGGAGGAGGGGGCTTTTATCAAATCACTGTTGCCAGGAAGGGAAAATTGACTTTGTCCTGCATTTCAGTCTTAAAATTTTATGTGTATGTTCAATACCTCTTCAAACTAAACCCACCAACTCTTGACTGCTTAATGACAATTTCCACTATCAAAGCAGTTGGTAGTTGAGATGCCAGATCTTTTTTCCAAACCTCCTTTTCTGCATTAGTGCAGCTAATGGAAAAACCTAGGAAAGAATTTGTTGTGGGTTTTTTCTTAGTTTGGAGAGAATATTGTGATACTACTTTAGAGAAAACCACTCTCTAATAGTCTCCAAAGCGAGCAGTGTCTTGGTGATGGGGAAATCCTGTGTGAAAACGGAAGTATCTTAATCCAGAGCAATTACCCTTGCCCTTTTACTCACTGCTATTTACAGGGCACCATTCATGAGTAAAGATTCCAACACAGCTTCTGTGGTTTTGGCAGTTCTGCTACCAGCAGACTGAAGTACACGAGTCATTTACTGAATGGATTTCCTAAACACACCTATGCACAGGCATTAATTTATATGCAGTCTGAAAAAGTGCAAGTAGGCATGTATTCCTCCTCTTTCAAGGTGGGAATGGCTGTTAGCCAACTTGTAACCAAATTTTAATAATTGTTTTGAAACAGCATTTAATTAAACCGTGTTTTCTTCTGTTTTGGCAAGGTTTCTGGTAGGCAGAGCAAGGACTGGTGGTAGTACAACACAGTTATTGCAGATTTTGAGTGGTAAGATAAAGCAAGCTTTATGAATTTAGAGGATTATAAAAACCCGCTAAGGTAGCCATATGCATTAACTCACTTTGAATGTCTCATCTACAAAGTACTCAAATGCTGTGGATGTGGTTTGGCAAAAGATACTGATCTGTTGCAAACAAAAGTTTGTGAAAATCCACCTGAGCCACTCAGACTGCGCTTAAGGGTACAGAGACACGCAAATTATATGGAGTTTTCAATACTGAAGTGAGAGGACAAGCAGCAACTGAGCTGTGGAAGCCAAACCGAATAGTTTCTGAGAGTTTAACCACTCCTCGTTCCTTGTGTGTGACTTTGATAATTATTAACCCAAAATTTAAATGGAAAAAGGCATTCTTTACTTCCTTGACTGAGGAGGCTTTGCCACAGGGCTGGTTTGTAGTTCAGGCTGCATCTCATTCTGTGCAATATCTAAACTTATAATTACAAGGAAAACCTTGGCTTTGCTATCAGTGTTGAAAATAGCTATTAAAATCCTAGATGAAGGACATACTTTGTGCTTTATAAATACTACAAACCATTGTGCTTTCTTTTAATGACACTGCTAGTGTAACTAAGTGTTAGAGCAGATTGAGATGAGCACTGAGGACCAGAACTTGTAAGCCAGGTTTTAACACTGGGAAGATACAATCCTACAAAGGCCACTGGTGCTGATTGCTCTGAAGTTCTGTGCACAGTTCAAGAAAAAGAATGAGTAGTTGAAACAAGACCAGCAATAAAACCAGTTAATAAAAAACCAACCCAAAACAACCCAAACCCAGTAACCTTTATAGCAAGGGAGCTGAGCGCTCAAGTCAACCGCCAGACCAAGGCCAAGAGGATGTTCTGTTAGTCCGAGTGGCCCTTTGCTAGATGACGCTGTGAAAATTTTGCTCATGGGTTGTGTGGGTTTTTCTTCTAGAAGATTTTGAATGGCTGAAGGACGACTGCTGCACCAGAGGCAGGAATCAGGCCAGGAATGCCTACGGCCTGTTTCATTCAAACAGGACAGTGTGGATGATGATTTTCTTTCCTAGCTTTTAAAGCTCAAAAATCCCAAGCTCCCAGAGGCTATTTTGGGTGAAGAAACAGCTGGAACTTCTTAAACTTCCACAAATTAAGACAAAAATTAGATTTCTAACAGAAAGAACGTCAGGAGCAGCTGCACCATGGCTTAACATGCATCCTCTGAATATGTCCCATCAGGAACTGTAGAAGTCACTCAACCAAAACAGTACACAAAGTCATAAACCCACTGATAATTACAAGTGAATGGACATTATGGAGTCTGAAAAATGTACAAATCATTTGCCCATGGTAATTTGCTTCTTGCAGTCTTTTTATTCCATGAATTAACAGCTTCATATGAAAATGCTCAAGTAAAACTAAATGTTAGTTGGAAGGTAGCAGATGCTTTCCTTGCCTTCTGGAGTTAAAACTGTTGGGAGAGTCCTGGTGAAAACAGGTATTCTCCTACATTCCCAAGATGCTTCTTTGGGGCTGTGGAAGGGAATAATCTTGCTCAGCACAGTTACCTGCTCTTGTCCTTGCTGGATGCTGGTGTCTACTCCTATCAGAAATGCATGATGCCAATTCCAAATGTTGTAAAGGTTGTGTTTGCCTGACCAGCATAGCATTGCATGCATAGCTGCATGATGGATCCTGTGTATCCTGCACCACTGCGTGTAAAGCATGGAAAATGGAGCAGCCATCCTGCTCCACCACAGGCTGTAGCAAACCAGCTTATGATTCTAACGTGGCCAAGGTTTCAGCCACTGGCTAATTAATAGTATTAGATCATTGTTTCCAGTTTACAGCCCTTCCTGAGCCCTTGGTTTTCCTGTTTCTCTGAAGAAGCCTCTCCTTGAATGGGGAGTCTCTGATGCTACATTTAATGTTGTGATGAGATTTCAGGATGGACATTATGTGAAGGAGCTGCAGCGGTAACAACTTTTGCTAGGATCTATCACTCTCCACATATTAGTTAGTAAAAATTATAGTACTAATTGGTGTTAATGAGATATTTGTCTGCTATTTTTCTGCCTTTTATTTTATTCTCCCTCCTCCTCCCCAAGGAAAGAAAAATAGCCTGGCAATCTCCTGCTTCTCAAATGTACTTAAAGCTCAGTGTTGTAGAAAAAAAAGAGCCTAGCACAGCCCTACACACGAGAATGCTGCTGAGCTCCACTTAATGATGCCTCTTAGGATCAGCTGTGCTGCTAGAAAACGCTTCATTTCCTGTGGCTTTCTTTCTTTATGAGGGAGTGCAGCTCCAATGACTCTCACAACAATTAGCACCCACTTGTTCTGCAGGTTTGAAGTTTTTTGCATTAGTCAGGTTGGGAAATCCGTGGTATTAATCATGACTGAAGTTGTTATTTATCACCTGCTGGGTGAGCAATAATAATTTTGGCACTACTGGGGCAGCAGGCCAGAAGTACCAAATTAAGTAAAACATCTAAACACTAGCAAGGATCATTTCTCTGATTAATGAATTGTTACAAAGAAAAAGTGCTACTTGTTATCTGATCTTAGGATAAAAGAAGGAGTTGGAAGTAGAAAGTATTAGCAAAATCAGGCTATACCTGATAGTTTGAAACTTTCCTGGCTGATCTCTCTGCTGTTGTTCACTAACTGCTAACACTCACTCGTTTGTGTCCCAGGTTTGCAATACTTGGCTCCTACCTCCATCACCAACTCTGTAAAAAGTAGCATTTGGCAGGGAGCTCAAGGCCCATTGTGCAATTGTCTTAAAAGGAACATTGAATTGACTTTAACGTTCTAGGGCTTGTTTAGGCTTGAAAGATTTGCCATAGGAACAGTTTCCAGCCTGGCAAAACACCATTGTGTAAAAGTGTAGGAAACAAAATCGGCGGCATCAGATGAATTAAGTGTGCACCCAGGTAACTATAACCATATTGGGGCCATAAGTCACTAAGAGCCCTAAAAGAGCCCACAGATTTCACCTGCTTAATCAGAAGTATTTCACATGTACCTGCAGAAATGGTTGACCTATATAGAAGCAATTACATTGAAAAGAGATCTGTGTGTGCTCTTACAACCCTAAGCCACCAGGTCACCATGACCTACCATGTACTCTCCCTGCAAGACCACTGCAGGGAGCTGAGGAGTGGACTCTGTCGAACGTCCACAGAAATGCTATTATCTGGGTTCATAAATGAGATGTGAAAACTGACTGTTAGCCTTGAATATGGTCAAAGAACTCAGCCCTAGAGAGGAGTGTCACCAGAAACTTTGAGTGCAATTTGGTTTGCTTGTTGAGGCTTACAAGAAAAAACAAAAGCAGTTAAAGCTTTGTAGACTCTTTTTGGCTCCAACTATTCATGTGCCAGAAAGAAGGCATAGGCTTTTTCCACACAGAGTATCAACAATTCCCATCTATCATTGCGGACTTTAAATTTCGTACTAGTTGAGGTGAAGAACTTCCTGCTGTTGATGCAGATGAGCCACTCCTGCTGTCATCTGTGGCAGCCAAAGTAACTCCTGACTACTAAGCCAGCGTGCCCAGAGGCTACCTTGAAATAGTGAGCTGACATGACAGGTCAACACTAACTCATATGTCTTGTTTGGCTTAATGTTGACAATAATCCGGTTTGTCAATAAAGACATTTTTGTCAGCAAGTTTTACGTCACAAGATTGTATTTAGATTTCTTTTTAATACTAAAATTCTGCATTTAAGAAGAAAATTGAAAATCTTGAGGATATAGGGCATAATGGTCACCTTCCCTGCAAGTGCTGCTCAAATCGTCAGCTTCCAGGATTTGCAACTTCATTTCAGTGACAAAGACTTGAAACAAGAATGACAGCAATGATCATTCATAGAAAATAAAAGCAGCAGCAAAGGACTTGTTGCACACAGAAGCCCATCTTCCTAGTCTAAGCAGTCAGCCATCAGAGGGTATCTGAATGAACCATGTTGCAGGTACCATCTGGAGGAACCAGTGCAGGTGAGCCATGAGATATTCTATAAAGCAAGAAAGAACACCAGCTATCACTCAGCTGGTCCAGTCAAACTATGGCATGACCCCATCCCTAGAGCATCTTCCTCTTCTTCTCTCAGTGTTAGTTTACACTATCTACCACTTCTTCTTGCCAAAGATTTGTCAGCAGCAAGTCTACCTCCTTAGTCATACATCTCCGGTTGGGTCTGTTATCCTCTTATGGCTGATGACATCTCTCTTTCTCTACTTTTAGCTACAAAATACAGTTTTGGCCTTGTTTCTTGACTTCGGAGCTATCTGTTGCTGGTCACACCATACTCTTGCTGCTGAGATCAACAGTTTTGTCACTGATGCACAGGATTATTGCCTGAGATTATCTTGTGAAAGTCATCCTTCGTCTCTCAGATGTTATCACTTGGACTGTTAGATTAAGAGCTGCGCCCTGTCTTTTCTTGTCAAGACAATAAAACCCTCCCTTTATGTCCACAACCATTTCTATTCTGATTCCTGTAAATTTCTCTTTCAAATTTCTTTGCAGCTTCTGTCAACTCCTTCCCTCAGAAGTGTGGAGCATCTTGATCTATGATACCTCCTAGCCAAGAAGTATATGGCTGAGATTGCTGACTATTTCCAAAATCTCTTTCATTTGTAGCTTTAAGTCTGCGTTGTGGCATGTTTAAGGAACCATTTGATGAAGAACAGTAGCTTAGGGGCATTATGGGAAGGGTACATTTCTATCTACTAAAATAAACTCCTCTCCAGCATATTTTGTTGTAGGTTATTACGTCTTGTGAAAGGCAGGAAGGTTTCTGCATGCGTGTGTAATGATCACAGACCTGACTGTGACTTGTGTATTATGTGCAAGTGTGAGTGCAAAAATCTTGCTGTTAGGCCAAAACACAGTTGTGGCAAAGCCTAAAAACACTGCTATGGAAAATGCTACCCATCAGCTGATGGAAATGCTTTTGGCACACAGAGGACAGCTCTGGCAGACCTGTGTCTACAGAGGCACTTTCATTTCGTTCATTGCATCGTCCTGGGACGCTTCCTGCTTCCTCTTCTCCTTGACACCCTTTCGTGATCCCCATCCCTTTGCTGCTGATTAAGGGGCTTCCTCCACTGGGAAAAGGCGGGGGTTCACCGTTGGGAATGGTTTTCACACTTATGAACTGCATTCTTCTCTCTGCTTTAAAAGAGATTCCTTGTGCCAGTAAAATCATCTTGGCACAAACAGAGGCACCAGTATGCTTTCTAGGATTTGTTTAGGCAGAGAGAATCAGTCTGCAAACCTATTGGCTTCTGCCCCATTTATCTACAGTGGGTCCAAATGTTACTGCCACAGGAAGCACCTTGTGTTCTATGATGCCTAAAATCTCAGCATAGTGAACAGGAGCCACCTCTTGCACTGAAGACAACAGAAGTTGTTTGATGCATCCCATTTGAAACATCACTGATTTGCAGTCAAATGAGTGATTTCTAGCCAAAGATTACAAAACACTTGGCAAACTTGACCAAGTGAATGAGTCAGACAGAAAAACACGCCTGACAGAAGAGTAAGTTAAACCACAGCAGTTGCAAGTAATTTGTCCCAAATGTGAGCAGGGCAAAATCTAGAGCAAGAGACTGGAGGCTGGTTTCCCAGCTCCACGCTCCAACCACCACAATACATTCTTTGCTGCTTTTTAAACCGCAACATCCTCTGAAAATCACCCTTCAAAGGCATTGCTTGGTAGTAATAAATGAACCATCAGAACCTAAACAAAGAACCCAGCAGCTGAGATGATGCAACTCAACAAACATAAATGACTAAGATTGCCTTGTCCTCTGCTTATTTCCAAAAAGATAATCTCCAGGTCATTTATAAAGCCTTCCCCTTTCCCCTCTCCTTTACAGCCCCTTGGGAGTCACCTAGGAGACAGCATCGCTTTCCTCTGCTTCCCCATCTTTAAAATATATTCATTCCAGTTTTCAAATTGCTATTTTGTAGTGCTAAATCTCTACCCACACTAATTTCTCCAGGTCAGAATATGACCCTGATTTGAACAAAATCTGGAGTCAAATATTCACACCAGAATGCTTTTGCCTCTCTGCATGTCAGATGCCATCTCCCTGCAAATGTTTCACACACCTTGGAGTGCAGCTTGTGGAACTGATGAGGTGAAGAGCGCTGCAGAGCAGCTCTGTGCTGGTAATCACGGGACTGAAGAAACACATACATCATCTGCCACATAGGTTGGCATTTCAAGTTAAAAAACCTTCACAATGTGTAAGATGTTGGACAAATGATGGTCATATGCATGTTTGTCTCTGTGCAGATGTCTTTGCATTCTCAGCTAGGAAAAAGCTGAGGTAGGCTTTTTTTTCCCAGACAGTTTAATATTAGTGACACAGTTTATGTCCTCTGCAAAAACAATAATGGAGGATAAGGTGACATAAATTATTTGCAAATCATTTGACATATGCAGGGCATTGTCCTTGCAATAATCACCATCAGTCTGTCAGTTTAAGATATGAACCATGCCACTGCCTTTTTATATCATTGTGTTAAGCTTTCACATGTTGTAATTTTACAGATTTGTTCTTTGGAGAAGACTGCAACACAAATCAAATTGTATTATGTTTCGTCATATGCTGTGTGGAGAACCTCCCTGCAATTAGGGGCAGGAGGAGATGGGGTGAAAACAAACAGTCCTAGATAAGAGGCAGTTCCTCAAAAGAGTATTTCCTAGATACCATTATTCAACTTTTGTGGTCATTATTCAAGGGTAGAGGAATTATTTAAATTCATGCTAAGATCAGTTGCTGGCTGCATGAACAAAGTGAGCACTGGAAAGCACCATACTGACAGATCAATTTTAAACACCCTTGTCTGTTTTGTTTCTCTGTAACAGTCATGCAGAACATTTGATTCTTATGAATAACATGGATTTTTCTAAAGGAAATATACCGATTTCTTTTCAGCTCACAAAACACCCCTTGAAGACCCAGTAGGTACCCGTAGTATTAACTCGGCTCTCCACAGATGTTCAGAATGGTTCTGGAATAGCAATGAACTCAGCATTATCTCTTTTATTCCAGGCAAATTAATTCCTGTGTTATAGTTTAAAAAAGACCTAAAGTTGACCACTCATTTTTAGTCTTTTTTTTTTTTTTTTAATTTGATCTGCAGATTACTGTGGAAATCATTGACAAGTGTATTCAGTGCAAGATGCCATACACTAACCGTTTGATAAACACATTAGCTATGTAAGTGTGTAATTTACATTCTAGAGTACTACATTTTAGTGACTTTTCACTATATTTTGAATAAAGAAACATGATTTGTTTTCCCCTGGGAAAGTTCCTGCATACAGTTGTCAGCAGAACAGAATCTTTCTGCTTCCAGTGAGCCCTTAAACTGGAAAGATTTATTGCACTTACACCCTTGAAAGAACATATCTTTTTCTTTGAAGGCAGCCATTATCACCACCCCATTTTATATCTTTTCTGATAAGTGCAGGCAGTAAAGCAGATAAACTCCTTGCATACCAATTAAAGACACATGCACACTAAGACAGTTTATACTATCAGAGATGCTCAGAGTAATATTCTTCCTAGCACAGTAGATATATCCAAGGAGTCTGACTTTTACTATTCTCAGCTTTACATCTCTGACATTTCTAAAAACATGGAGGAAATTAATGAATTCTCACCCAAGATTCTATTGTCTAATCTTGCCCCAGTGCTCATGAATTATGGAAAATGACAGATCAGCTGATGATGTACAATGAGCTATTTTAAAACTACCCTTTTAACAAACCCAGGCTGTGAAAGGCTCACCTCTGCATCTCATGTGGTCAGGTGAGAAAATATCAGTGGCCTGTTAAATATCGGTGGCCTCTTAATTGATACTTTAGGCAACCATCTTTCTGCCTCACATCCAAGATGCTGTGATCACTTTTATGCACAAAAGCCATGAAAGCCAGACCCCTGAACTGGAAGAAGCTTCTATTTCTCTTCTTAGATAGGATACTGAACTCTAATTCTTTGCAATCTGCCTTGTTTTTTTTCCATTTTGAGATCTCCACAGAAAAAATGAGGGCTCAGTAACAGTTTAAGGTTTTTATGCATGATCTCCTTCACCTACCTGTGTAACTGCTGCTTCTTCTAGTGCCTTGTCCTAGGCAGAAAAAAGGCCTTTGCTCATCCTGAATGGTGAGACCAAGAGAATCATAGAATCACCAGGTTGGAAAAGATCCAATGGATCATCAGATCATCGAGTCAAACCAGTTCTATCAATCACTAAACTATGCCCCTCAGAGCTTTGTCCACCTGTCCCTTAAACACAGAGGATTTGTATGAGAAGGTCCTCCCAGCTGAGACTGTTGCAATGACCAGGCTGTAAAGATCAAGAGCCACATTAGCAGCTGCCAGCCCAAGGGTTGTTGCCTGATTTGTAATGTTTGACTGGGCAGTGAGAGGCCAAGCTCTCTACGAAGCCTTATGCCTCTCACCCCCCCACCTTCTTCATCCCAATTAGCATAAAAATTCAGTGTTGTAGGAGCCACCCTGCTTTGTTTCTTTCCAAATAATTGAAAGCTCTCAAGCATTACCACAGAGAGATGATGTCAGCAATGCCAGCTTGCTTGAAGGAGGTGTTTGGGCAGCCATGTCCTGGTCAAACAGACACACAGTGAGGGGCTGCTGTGGTCCCCTCCCCCAACCAGGACCATTGCAAGCTCTGGGCTGCATCCCAACAACCATAGGAGCCCCAGATGCTCAGCTCCTTTTTCCTTCTATGCTCCAATTTAAAATAAATTACTATACTTACTCTTGACAATATTGTTGGTTGGAAAATTACCTATCTGCAGTACTATCTGTGAACTTATTTTTACCTTTCCAAGAATCAAACCCAGGGTTTTCCCTGAAGTACATTGTCTGAGCACATCAATGACTTCCTTATGTGCGGTGGATGAGATACTAGTTTTCTGTCAGGCTTCTCTTTAAATAAAGAAACTGTAGAGAGCAATGCATCTCACTCAAAACATCTCAAAGAGATGAAGATATAGAAAGCACTAATCAGTAATTAATACAAATTAAAGAAACAATCTTTCATGTAGGTGGTGATAATAACACTCTGGAGTTTGCTTTAATCTATTTTTTTGTCAAATGGAGCACCAGGGAATTTGTCTGCAACAATAAAAGTAGTTTCAGCGTCCCTGCTTTGATTTGCAATATGGGGTTTATTCCTGTGTTAACAGAGGGCTCAGAATAAATTATCAAAGGGGACAGTTTTAAAATTGATAAGCTATGCTTTAATATGCAGAGGAATTCTGCTACACTTTTGTACACAGTTTATAAGTCAATTTTCCAAATCAAGAAGCCCACTTTTCACTTTATATAGGAAATGCAAAGGTGTGACAATATGCTGTTGCTCAAAAACCGACAGGTGCCTTTCTTCTATGTTGAACCACTGAGAGCATCTAGAATAAAGGGCTTCTACCCTTCCTCTCCAGAGAAACCATGTCTTCCAGAACATCAGACAATCCCCAAATCCTTTAAATAGCCGTGTATTCATTATATTTAGTGACAATTACATGAGCCTTCCTGACTGCAAATATGATTCATTACTCTGCAGCAGAATACCTCTAATAGACTATGCAATGAATTGACCCAAAATAGCTGCAGAAGAAGAGTTGTTCCTGAACTACTCCACGGATAGATTTTTTTTAATTGATTAGAGCCATATATAAAAACAACAGAATATCCTGCCATGTAATTATTTAGCACTACACCTTTATGTAAATAAAAATTCAAATGCAAACAACAAGAAGCAATGGTTAATAAGGAGTTTTTAGGAACAATTTGCCTGGAAATTGCCAGGAGGTTCTAAGCCCTTACTTAAATCAAACAATTTGCATTCAATGTTTAGTCACCTTTTAGCTTGACTATTATCATCACTCTTCAAGTATTTTTATTTTATTTTAAATAAGAGGAGAAAACTAGAAATACAAAAGTAATATATTCTTCTCAGGAGTAGAAATTGAGTGTTTCACAGAATCACTAGGTTGGAAAAGATCCCCAGGATCATCGAGTCCAACCATTCCTATCAATCACTAAACCATGCCCCTCAGCACCTCATCCACCCGTCTTTTAAACACCTCCAGGGATGGTGACCAAACCCCCTCCCTGGGCAGCCTGTTCCAGTGTCCAGTGACCCTTTCTGTAAAAATTTTTTTCCTGATGTCAAGCCTGAATCTGCCCTGGCAGAGCTTGAGGCCATTCCCTCTTGTCCTGTCCCTGTCACTTGGGAAAAAAGGCCAGCTCACTCCTCTCCACAACCTCCTTTCAGGTAGCTGTAGAGAGCAATAAGATCTCCTCTCAGCCTACTCTTCTCAAGGCTAAACAACCCTAGTTCCCTCAGCCGCTCCTTGTAAGACTTGTTCTTACTTGTTTCCAACTCTGCTAGACCTGAGCTTCCCCTCCAACTACTTAACCTCAGTGAGGATAACACCACCTCAAGGCCTGCAAGCCCATCTTTAAGAGGATGGTTCTACCCTGCTATTGATTCTGATGCCTACGCAGTGCTGAACAACAGGGTTTCATCACATGCACAAAGTAGGAAGCCTACAAATGATCCCCAAAGATTATCACGTGTCCACTCGCCTACTGCAGAGCCCTACCCTATGAAGACAGCCCTATTTAGCTCGTGCGCAGGGGTCCAGCTGTCCAGCTCTTGTGAGTGCCCCTGCCAAGGGGATATTTGACACAGCCAGGCTGCTGCTTTAGCTCCCAGGGCAGGTAGAAAGTAAAGACTAGGGGAAAATTGGAGTCTCACCCCTTCCCTCTCACTGCTGCCAACTTCAGTTTATCTGTGAACTTCAGAGAGGCCAAAATTTCATCTGTATCATTCAGGATTTCTGCAGGCAAGGCAGCCAGGTACACTCAAGGGGAATCCCAACCCTATCAGCTTTCAAAGGAAGCCACATAAATACTCACCTTTAAATAGATGATACTAAACACATGTGCAGTAATCTTGTTTCAGCTCCTTTTTTATTCCTTTCCATAGCAGTTGCTCAGCATAACCTTCCAGACAACAGCTGCTGCCGAAGAGGAAGGCTGGGAGGCCTGAGCTGTGCTCAAAATGAAATTATCCAGGTGGGTGCTCTCAGCTAAGCTTTAAAATTTTTATTATTTTTTCAGCTTCCTGTCCAAGTGTTGTGCCTGCTTCCTTCATTAGAGCCAAGGCAATTTAAACTAAACCTCACACCACACAACGGCTGAAACTACTGCTGAAAAATCTCGCTGATGAGGTCTCAGAGTAATCCCAGCATCCCAGTTTATTGTGCATCCCTCTGGTCCAGTTTGCAAACCGACATTCTACACTGCTGGTATGTAATCTAAAAAAAACATCGTAAGTAATAATTAAACGCTAAATCAGATTAATTTGAGGCTTGTTTGCCCTTGATAATAATACTATTAATTCTCCAGAGACGAAAGTAAGACAATACTGTGAAAACAAAGCACAAATCAAGTCCACAAAATGCAGAGGAAATATTCCCAATATTAATTTTGTAATATGGAGTATTTGTTTTGTAATATGATGGTGACATAAAATACACAGCAGCAACAAACAGAGGAAAGTTGATGGACCACCAAAGCTGTTTCTCCTTAAAATGCAGATTTCTCTGGAGCAGTTAAACTCAGCTCTGAAAGGAGACTGCCTATGTAGGCATTTTTCAAGGGCTCTTTCAAGGCTGATGTGCCACTTAAGGGTCTGACATGGGATCAGAATTAAAGCTTGGGGATCACATAAAAACCCAACCATGCTGTGTGGAACAGCCTCAGAGAGGAGGCTACAAGAGCTGTATTTTGTTTGGGGTGTTCTCATGCTTGCTGCCTCCCTATCAAAGGTGATCTGTTTATAGACAGCAACCTGTTGATGTCAGGCAGCAGCGCCTGTATGATATATGGTCGTCGGCAAAATGTGCTGGTCTGTTATCACTGGCTTTAATTAAAGGAAGACACAGGCTACCAAGTCGGGGTCCCTTTCATTGGAGCTGAGAGGACAGCGGTCTCCCCCAGAGCTGCAAAGGAGGACAGATTCATTTGACTGATTACATGATGTCTGAATTAATGGTCAGGAAAAGAGCTATTATTGTGCCTGCGCTGGTAGGCTGCTTCAGGGAGCTATTGTTGTGCTATCTGCTTGAGTGTGGAAGCAAATGCGATGCTCTTCTCAACACACAACCAGTAAGGCAGGAGCTTGCCTGATGTGATGAGCCCTTCCTGGATCAATTTTACAAGGTTGAGCGTCTGATATATAATGAATGTTCAATAAGCTCAAATACAAGTACTTTGCAAGGAGCAGGCTGTCAGTCAAACTAACACTGCTCTAACTTTTAATTTCTTTTTGTTTGCTTTATTGACAACGCACGTGGTGGAGACAAAGCCAAGCAAGGCACAATATAAACCACAGCTTCAAGCAACTTTTGCTCCTGGTCTTCCCTGCATCTCCTGGATTCTGAGGCTGGAAAAAGCTCACTAATTAAATCCTTGTAGCTAAGTTAGAGCTGCTGGGAGGAACGGGAGAGGGGTAATTCCTATCAAACTGCAACAGCCCAGAATGTGTTTGACAGGTGGGAAACTTTGGTTCAAGCCCTTGGAGTTAAGGGCACATTTTGGGAGTGGTTTAATTCTTAGGAAAATACTATCATGCTATTATTCATGCACATACAAAATCTGGCTTCTCTCAGGCTTTCAGTAACCAGAGTTCCACAGCTAAAATTAAATTCACAAGCTGTAGCAAGCTTGCGGACTGGAACAAACTTGCAAGCAACAACCTGCTTCCAACACCACATTTAAATGTAATGCTTATATTTCCAGGCTCCTCAAGATCACAACAGACTTCTAGCTAAATGGAATTAACTCTAGACTAGAATCTGCTCTACACAGCTCACATCAACTCTTGCCAGGTGATGCTGGATCAAGCTGTAGAGGTACTTCACTGTGACCCTATAATCAAACAAGACTTGTCAGTCTCACCAAGTCTAGGTTTGCTTCTGTAGCGAACTTTTCACTAGTAAGTGAAAGTCTTAAAAAGGACAAAACTAAGGCAGAAAGATGACAAGCCAGCCTGGTGCTTGGTTTGCCATTTGCTACTTCTCTTTGGGAGCCAATTTGAATATAAATAAATTACAAACCTCCATTAAGCCACTTGGCAGCAACCTCATTGAGCCTTTACCTCAAGCTGAGCACATTGTTGAATACCAGCATTGCTATGTTGCCCCTGGAGGTGATGTGACATGGGAGCAGGTCGTCCAGGGAGGCTGTCAAATCTGTATCCTTGGAGGTCTTGAGATTTGACTATACAAAGCCATAGTTGGCCTGATCTGGAGACGGGAGTAGCCCTGATCTGGCAGGAGGCTGGACTAGACACCCCAGCAGCACTGAGGCTGTGACTCCCTGCTGGTTCTTTACTTCAGCTATCTGGAAATTTAGAAGGTGAAATTCTTGGTCATGCATCTCTTAAGAAATTCTTCCTAGGGTATACATGCACTTCCATGTTTTCCCAGGAAGAAATATGGCTATTTAGCCAACAAAATAAAACCATCCTTGCAATCTTATGTTTGGAGTTCAAACAATAGCTTTTGTAAGTGAGAGCTGAGACAACTGAGCTGACAACTACACCGAGGAACTTGTATTTCTATATCGTCAAGACAACCTACATTAAACTGTTAGCAGTCATTTAACTGTTTAGACCAGTAGATCATACAAAGAAAAAGGAAAGATTTAATTGTGTGGTTCAGTTCTATTGAATATATCTGTGAGGTGGTATTTCTGTTTATTTGTGAGTGGAAAAGCACTTAATTCCTAATTTTTTTCTCACTTATATTCATCACAGGCTAAGGTGTCAGTGATTGGCCAAAACCATCACGTAATCTGTCCAAATGTGTAAAGTGCAGAGAATTCCAGCCACTGAACATCTTCTCAAGCCTATAGGATACATCTTGCTGTTATGGATCATTGCAATTTCAGAAACAGTACCTGTGTATATATCATTAAAGTAATTGCTTTGTTTATATTTAAGGGTATGCAAGTAAACTTCACTGAGGTAATCCTTTGATTTCTATTCATATGGTCAAAATATTCAAAGTACACTTTTAAAAATTCCCTTTAATGTCCATGGAAGTTGCTTACATGCTTGAAATTATGCACACACTATAGCGCTCTGCTAGTTGAAGATGATACATATACAAAAATTTGAGTACTATTTACACAAGATTAAACCCTACACATGATTCTCAGTTTTGAGAATAAAAATTCCCAAATTATTGTACCAAATACATTTCTTTGTTAAAAGAAAGTTTCTAAATAATTTCCTAAATTTCTAAATAATTTACAGCTCGTATAAAATGCAGCTGGGCCCTGCGGCCACTGTGCAGGAGATGCTTGTTTGCATCCTGAAGATGAAGTTTTTGCCACAGACAGAGGTGCCATGAGTGACTAGTGGAGTGGTATCTGCAGAGACTGTATTAGTAAACACTACCGAATCTCTAAGCTCATGCAAATGGATTATCTTTACTGGTTTACTGTGGAGGTATTTTTTTTACCCTGCTTTTGTTGGAAGCTTTGCTGAGTGTGGTAGATTCTTTCACAAGAGTAGGGACAGCTAGAGCAGCAGAATGGCATAAGTATCCTGACATCTTTTCTGTGACAATGCACGGAAAAGGTTTTCAACGCCTGTTTTTTCTAACAGGAACAAACCAACATATTTTTCTCTCAACTTGTTGTCAGAAATGGTTAAACATATTTCTTTGATGAAAAAAAATATTTTTGAGCCACAGCAAATCTCAGCTCATATTAAAATGCACTGATTTCTCTACATTAATTTCTAAAATATCCCTTCTTTATGAATTTCCTAAAAGAACCTAGACTTACTGAACAAATAAGTTTGTTTAGTGTGTCTTTACTGAGACTGACTGAACACTCCCAAGACTCATGAGCAAAAGTTAGTCACATCATTATAGGAATAGCATGTGTGCCCATGCATGTTTGTACACTGACTCAATGTATGAGGAGTTCATACTTCTGTAAGAAACCGGAAGAGCAAGAAGAAAACTGTGCACAATACTTCTGAATAAAGTGGTAAATAGGGAAGAATAAATGTGATGTGCCACAAAAGGTATTCTCCTATTATTCACTTAGTGCTGATTAATTTTCATTAAATGGTAAAATCAGTATTGATATCACTGCTCAACAGCAATGCGGTACTACAGCTAAATGCTATTTAAACAGTAATCTCTTATTATAAAATGAACTTTTATATTGGAATATTTGAATTTTATATTGTAATAAGTGCATATTCATTTGGCTCTTCCATGAACACAAATGCTTTCATAGCAAGCAGGGACACCATGTTACTGTGAAGAAATATTTAATACTATTTATTTGCAGCATTCTTTTTGGTGGCTTCTGAAAAAAAATTTACATATTTATACTGTCAGCGTTAGGACATATAATTTATTTTCTCTGTGCCAATTTAAAAGTATTTTTTTCCTTTTTTGTATATCATGGCTCCAGGGCTGTTCACAGTAGGGCTCTGTAGAGTCAGAAACAAATCATCGTTTGCAGTCAGTGTATTCAGAAGTCTTATTCCTATTAACTCTTGCTGAAAAAAAGGTCCAGTTCTAGAGCTGCATTTTGATCATCTTCCTCTTTCAGTTGCTGCTCCAAGACCATCTGAGACTCCCTACAATCATTGTATACTTCCTGATTTAAACTGTTAATTTTTGTAATGAGCTGATGCTGACCCTCTTTTCACTCCCAGACACCTTTAGTACATGCTCTCCTGGCTACAAAAAAATTTGTACATTCTTTCAAGCAATCTGGGGCTGATTTATTCAGTGCACCTGCATGAGGCTTGAGGGAATGTGTGCACCGCCCATCACCTTCCAGGTGCACACATTCCCTCTCAGACTTCTTGGTCATGACCCTGTCTCCTTCTCCGTCAGCCCTACACTGCATATGTGAAATGTTTCTCAGATAAAAATGTCCAAAGGATGTTGGTTAAACAGTGGGGAGGTGGGGCTAGGGCATATGTACTGGGTCTGGTAAAATCTGCTGCCATTGGCCTTGGCTGTTCCCTTGGTGTGCTCTCCTGGCCTGGACACTATGCAGAGATGGGGTGAAAGTGCCTTAGGACTTCAACAGCACATCAGAAGACAGATATTGTGATTTGCCTTCAGGAAGGAGGTATGAAAGTGGCAGTTTTGGGGAGAAGCAAGAATATGGCAGTTGTTACGGTCCCCTGAAATGAAAGCTGCTCTTTCCATGATACTTTCCAAAAAGCAGAAGAGTAGCCCTGGAAATATTCTGAGTCCAGCATCTAGCTCTTAATTCAATCTTTCTTACCATCACTAGGACTTCCGTCTCTTAGGATGATCCAGAGAAGAAAGTCCCCTTGAGTTACACAGCAAGCCAGATAAAATGAGAGACCAATGGTCTCCCCTCAGGGACAGCACTTCAGCTAATGCATGCATTCAAAAGATTATTGCTCCAACAAAGGAAGGTAGCAGATATGTCAAGACTGTTTCAGGATTAATCATATCAATGTTTTCTCCACAAGGTTGTGTATGCTTCAGGCACTGTTCTTTCCTCCAACTCTTAAAACAAGGAAACACTTCTTTCCTAGGATTCAGAGGTCAAGTGTGGTCCCCTTTTGACCCTTTCAATTTGCCTGGTGCTGCTAAGCTAAATGGTAGTGTGAGGTAATTTATTTGGGATCAAGGTTAAAGTGTTAACGAGAACACCACATTTCTCTGAAGCTCAGCAGAACCAAGAGCAGCATCTTAAGCTGAGAGAGGAAAATGGAAATCCTCAGCACGTACTGGAGCCAAGAAGCATATGGAGCCATTTTAGTCCACAGTCATATAGCTTCTTCTCAGGTTTCAATGAAGTAAATCTGAAGAGCAGCTTGAATCCTAACATTTGTGCAGGATGTCAATGCATTCAGGATTACTATAAAAGTAGGCTAATTGGAACCCTTCTGCAGCAAGGTGCTGAGAGCCTCCAGCTCCACTCGGAGTTAAGAGGATGGCACGTTTACCACCTTGAAGGATTAGGCTTCTAAATGTCCACACTGCTGATAGCACATTTACTAGGAGGATTGATTTGACAAGGGTAGCGATGTATGGCCGTTAAATTGTTTGCAGATTTGACCTATCTGTCCATAATAAGAAATAATACCTGAAATGCCATAACTCTGTCAAACATTTCAAAGGAATACTTGTTTAAAGATCGAATGCATTATGTAATCTCATAATGTCAGATTAGGACATAAAACTATGGAACATGACATAGAGCAGCATTACACGACATACTGTGTCAGAAATTTTATAAACAATTTCTCCTGGACCTCTCACATGTTATCAGTTTGAGTAGTGACTATGATGCATGTCAAACTTCTCCTGGTAGCTGGAGACAAAATGACATAGCAAAAAAAGAGACTGGAAATATCACCCAGGGGCTCCTGAAAAATAATTTTTCCACCGCAAAGCAGCATAGACCTGGATATTTTGTCCTGGTACGAGGAAGACTATGGGGAGAATGGGAAAAGAGAAAGGAGAGCAGAATGATTAAAATCAAGTAACATAGCTTAGTCCTGTGTGTCATTAAACAGAACCACATTTCTCATCCAACAGCCTCAAAATAATTAATACCAAAGTAAATGTGAAAATCTTTTACCTACAGCCAGCATAAGGGCTTAGAGTTACCAGTGTGAATGCCTACAATTTCATATGCATTTTTTTCTCCATATGGTTTTATTTTTATTATATTTTATTTGCCTGAGTATGAGACTACCTAGGCAAGAAAAATATCTTTTACCTTGGAAGGATCCATCTGATTTCTTTTAAGTATAAAGCACTTTGGAATTTTGGGAAATAGAAAAGCAAAATAAATTCCCACAAATTAAATCTAGAATCAAAGCTGAGCTGAGAGGAGAAAAGGAAATAAACCAGCAACAAAATAAACAGTGATCATTTTTTATGAGACTCATAATAAAGAAAAATTATTTTAACTTTCCTTAAGTGACAACTAGTGGAAAAATAGGAAGCAGCTAAAAAAGCAGCATTAAGCATGCTAAACTGGAGTTGCCTTTTCTGTGATTTTCCTTTTATATTTAATCTTCATCATTTTTATGACCTTATTCAATTCAAAGTATGTATAAATGTATATATGCATATAAAAGTGTATATAAATGTCATGTGCACTATTTTTGTGAACTGAAATTTAATCAAGCATAAGCACATTGTGAGACCCTTCAGCAACATCTGACTTGGCCAATGCAGAATAGCAGCCCACAAATCAGTACTGTGACTGCAGAGGTCGTGATTTTCACTCCTATGTCCCACCTCCACCAGCCTGCACCACTGGTAACAGAAGAGGAGATAAAAAGAAGTGACAACCAAGGGATGTGGTGTTACAGCTCCCACTCAGGTCCTATTTTCCCTCAATAAAGCAGTGTGTGGTCAAGGTATTGCAGTACTGCAAAAATATTTTAGGAACTGAGAATTCAGGCTCCTCAAAGCAGCACTGATGCTCGCTGGGATCTGCTATTCCTTCTTGGAGGAGCCTGGAGAACTGCAGGGAAGTGGCACTCCCAACACTGCCTCTCTGGTCACGTTGTGATGCTGTGCATTGGGGAAATGGTGACAGAATAAGGATGCCAAGATACAGGGGGACCAGATGAGCAGCTCTGGGGTTTTGTCTTGCTTGCCTTGGCACAGCAAGTGCCAAGCTGGTCCTGCACCCCAGGAGCCAGAGTTTTAGACAGAAATGCACAAATGCTGCTCTGCTTGGCACAGCAGTTTTGAATGAGTGTTTCCTCTGTGAGCCATGTGGACACATGCAGCATGGGTGTACATCATACACGGTGACTGGAGTAGCTGGGAACTCTCTTGTGCTTCTCTGCTCTCAGCACGAGTTTTGCTCCTTGGCTGCTCCTGCCCCAGCAGGCTGTTCAGCCTGCACCCCTGCTCTTTGCATAGTAGCATCCTACAGGCTGAACTTTGCTTCTGCCCCAGGATGAGCTGCAGTCAGCTTCTCCTGAGATGGCAAGCAGGCTACAAGCCTGGGACATGCACTTCTCTCTAGGGACAGATGATCCCCTCCACCTTTCTCCAGTCGTGTTGCACAGCAGGGCTGTCAGGAAACTGGAACTGAACTACGTTTAGCAGCATTAGCCTTGGTAGCAATGCCTGTGGGATGTACCACCCGTCAGAAAGGACGGTGCTCGCTGACAGCTCCCTGTGGATGGCTGCTCCCTGAAACCTGTCAGTTAGCCAGCACCTCTGCAATAGTGGATGATAACTGGGTTGGTATTACTTTGCGAGGGATGCAACAGCGATTTATCCCTTTTTTTTTCTTGCTTCCTTACATCCCTTCTGGTCAGCCCTGCCTGTCAAATGACATGTCTGTCAAAATACACATTATTCAGCAACAGACCTGTTGCCAGCTCTGTGAGGCTGGGGGATGGGTTCATGTATCATATCACTCTTCCCTTCCATACATCTCAATTTCCTGCTTTCTGCATGATTAATGCATATTTGCTTCCCTCTACATAATGTAGACAGCGAAGAATGAATTATGCTGCTTCATTACATTAACTGGTAACATGTCCTACCATACCTATATACACTAATCACTGCTTTCTTGGGTGTTATGTTTGTAAATCAACTATATAGAAAGAGTAAATACAGGATAATGGCATGTTATGCTCCTCTAATGTAACAGAAACCAAAGAGGAAGACAAGAACGTGCTCCTCCTCCTACCGAGTTTATTTTCCTAATTTTAAAGTCACCACTGACCTTGTAAAACCTACATTTGATCTTTGATGTTGGGTTCCAACAAATTGATGTGATGTTGGGTTTTTACCAAATTCAAGGGACAGAACATAGACCTTCTCTGTAGTTGACAGAAAATGGATACAAGTGACTGAAAATAATACATTAGAAACCTAGACTACAGGATATTTTTCACATACTGAGTGGTTAATCTCTGCCTAAACTTAATACTAAATAAAACAAGCCAATATTGGCACTCAGACAAACTCCAGTATTGCATCTGGAATAGCAATATTATGCAGACTTGAACATATTACTGGCTTGAAAACAGAGAGCAACAGCAGATGCTATAAAATACACAAAATCAATCCTGCTTGGACATTTATTGCATTAATACTATTTTCAATTTATTTAGCAGCAAAGTGCTTTTATTACTGACTACTGACTATGTATGAGTGAGAACGTGTGTGGGTGCTGTACACACAAGCATGTGCCTGTTAGCTGCTCTGCCTGGCATAAACAATCCCTAAGAGGACAGCAATAAAAGGTTTTAACAACACATAGCAGCATCATACAATATGCCATAAAGACACAACACAAGAGAATACTGATGCCACAGATCCAGTTACAGTTTAGATACAGGGGATAAAAATGTTATTAACCAAACAGGAATTGATTAGAAAATTAGCACTATCAGCTTATCCTTGAGAAATGCCATGGGATCTTTAACCAGAAGCAAGAAACCAGCTGTTGGTTGTTGTTTGCCTTTTTTTCCCCTTTTACTTCACAGAGCCTCCAGAACCTTATGTAGAAAGAAAATCAATTAAATAAAAATGGACAATGATGAAGAAGTCAAGAGAGCAATTTTAAAATCAATACACTACTTCGAAAGAACCTCACAAGGTGGTTGCAGAATATAGAACAGAAGCCTGACATACCAAGCAGACACAATGTTAAGAACCAAAGGAAGATTCCACAGTACTTTCATATTTATCAGAAAGTATGACTCAGAAAGATTTGTAGTAACGTGAGATTGTGCTATAATAAGCACATCAAACAAGTCCTCTACTGCCCATCCTGACTCCTAGAGGACAGCTAGTGAAGTTTTAGACACTAGGTCATGTTTTTTTAAGTGGACAGTGTTTGGGTTTGAAGAACTCAAAACTTCAAGAGTCAGACAAGACTTTTGTAGTAGCAAACATCAGCATGAATATCACCAACTCCAGCTCCAAGTGCAAGACATATTTCTTCAATTTTCAAATAAACACTTGCCACAGACTTAAAAAAAGAGCAGCAATTAAACAATAAAACCCTTCCAAAGCAAAACGTTCATTATGCATGCAATTTTCTCCCCAGGGAGAGGACTGAAGTAAAAATAAACCACATGTGAAACATCAGTTATGCACATTTGGGTGGTTTTCAGATAGTGTGGTAAGGACAGTACTAGAGTTTATATGGACTATCAGAGAAATAACGAAAAAATGTCAACAAACAAATGAATTTCACCTTAATTTTTGCTAACAAGCTGATGTCTTTATGAAACCATCAGAGATTAAAGTCCCAAATAATAAAGAATGGTGATCTCAAACTGTTTCTTGGGAAACATAATTGACAGAAAAAAGTCTTAAAATAGCTAATAACTTGCTACACTCAGCTGTGTTTCAGTGTTACTTCTAAAATTACAAAATGTAAAATTTGGACCAGAAAATTTCTTGTCATCTTCTGCTGTGTCAGAATTAAGGCAGAATTAAATATCACCCAAGTAGTCAGAGCACTGAGTTACGAAATTCTTAGTCATATTAATTTTTCACTTCAAAACCATTTCTCTTTTAATGCAAGTCTGTGATTCTGAAACACAGTTCAAAAGGGTGAATTTAAAGAAATTCCATGTTTTCACATGCAAAACATCTGTGTAGTGACACACTGTGATGAGCATGAAGTGTGCTAATACAGCTCAGAGCAACTGGCACTTCTGTCAAAAAAACCTAAAAACTTTGATGTCATTTCGTATTTGTGGTAAGCCCCAGACATTCCTCTTGCAGCAGAACTTTTGTTGTCCTCTTCCCATGGAATTTCTGAGCTAGAATCAGGATCAGCTACATTGTATTCTATTTCTTCCCTTTCACAAAGTTTCCTTTTTTGAATTCTTCAGTATCAAATGTTTACATTTGAACTTGGATATTTGGAAGTCCTACTTCTCCCTGAAAACAGACTTGTTGACTTTTCTTGCAGCTGTTATTATTTGCAGGTTTCTCATGCATGCTCATGCTGATGAAAGAAAACAAACTTGTCATGTGTCCCTTCAACTACTACAGTATTTTCATTAATTTCAGTCACAAAATCATTTGTAATGAGATTTCTTCTTAAACCCTTATTGTTCTGTAAGGTCTGCTTACAGATCCTTAACAGACCTTTAATACAGTCATTATGCTTTTAGAAGTTGACACCATCAACATCAAGTATTTTTCTATAGGAATTGGGCAAAACCTATAGCCATGGCAGAGGGAGCATCAGCAATACTGTATCCCCAGCCCTCCTGTGGTAATATCCTAGGATTCTCAGAGATTATCATAATAAAGGCAGTGGCAGTGGCTGAGGACAAATCTACAGTCTGTTTTCTGTCACTGCTATCCTGAGACTGAGGACTGTGCTGGTTGCTTCCAGACCAGGAAAAGCTGGTAAAAGAACATAAACCAGAAAACTGGAATAAAACGCGTATGTGAGATACCTTGCTTGTGTTCAGGGGAGCAATAGATGCTACTGGGTAGCATCCATAGGTGTGCTACATTGGCAGTGTCATTACTAGGAAAACTTCAGTAGATATCTGACTTCCTCTATGGCAACTGCCCACTGAACGGTGACCTAGTGCTGTTGCTCCTGCTCAAGAGCACACAGGGTTCATGGTCACAGTCAGTGCTGCCACCCTGCACACTGCTCCTTCCTTCATTCTGCACAGATATCCACATTGCTTCCTACACGGACAGAGCAAAAGATAATCAAGCAGCTAATTTGTCATATATTGCCTGTTTTGAATAAAGACCTAGCGATACAGGGTTATGCCACATAAGGCTCCAAGTGAATATCTGCCAAGACTCTGCTTTGAACAGCTGACAGTCTGGAAACGTGGTCTTGCAGTGCTGGAGATCAAGTGAAATACAAAACTTACAGAACCCACTGGGCTGTGACTGATTTCCACACATCAGCTCTGCCTTCTAACCTGAACTCATTGTAACCCACCAAAGGCCCCTGTTCTAGCAATAAGCTCTGCCACAATGAGCCTGTGGGCAGATGTGAGGCAAAGCTGGGCTTGCTTGCAATACTGTCCTGTCTATAGCTTTGTTAGGTATCAACAATTTGGAAATATGATTATATCAGATACAACTTCAGAAAGTACCAGAGGTCTTTACTGGCTGCTTGTCAGCTGAAGTCCTGTCAGGACATATGATTACTACACTAAATCTCCCCAAATATTTACCGTAAAATATAACACTTTTTGGAGTTAACTTTATACAAACTACTCTAGTTTTTAGCTGCTGTCTGATTTATCAGGAATGAACCTCAGAGCTGATAACTCTGCAAGCAATGGTTTCTAAGATTAGCAAACTGACACTGGCACAAATACAAAGAAATTGAAAAACCAAAAAATCCCCAGTAACAAAATGAGTGTTACATTTCAAAATACACATTTCAAAATATATAATTCAGATATTTGAAACTAATATTCCTTGGGCCTTTGCATATGCATCTGTGACTAGTGTATAGGAAACCTGGAAAATCAACAAAAGGAACCAGGACAAATTAATAATCCTCTCCTTCAGCAAATTAAACTTCACTCTGCTAAATTAGTTGACCTTCTAAGTTTGCCCCAGGGGAACGATGCAAGATTGGAGGGTTTATCTGAAGAAATAAAGATGAAAACTGGGATGAAGAATATGAGGTAGTTAGTGGAGTGGGTGGGCCTGGAAAGGTTTGTTTAGTTACCTTAAAAGAAGTTCACTGAAAAAGGCAACTACCCCCATCTCCGCATAAAGGCAGAATTTGTCATGCCTTATTATTTAAGCAAGAGAATTGTATACCCTACTAAGAATGTGTATAGAGAGGAAAAGGAAACAATCTTCAGAACTCAGAACAAAGCACACTGCACCAACTTCCACAGGGAACAAAAAGAGAAGGCAGTACAGAAAGATGTTTGCAAGACAGTCCAAGTTGAGGTAGAATGACATTATCTTCATTGTGGGCATCATTTCAAACCACCCCAGACACATGAACCAAGATGATACGGATCTCTAGGAATTGTAGCTCAGCTCCAGAGCATCTTCCCTCTGGTATTTAAAACATGATGAGTTTCTAGAACAAGTAGAAAAGACATAGGTCAGTGCAGCTACTTTAAAAAAATAGTTAAATATGGACTGTTAACTCCTATTTTAGAGCTCACCTGCACCTGCAGACTTATGGTCTTATCTTCTTACCAGAAAGGATTCAATGACACACTGTACAAACCATCCTGGGTAAAAACATGTATTCTTGCTTATTTTGTAGGTTTTATTAATGGTGGTTATTCCTACACAATTTTTAAAAACTGTGACACGGGTTACCTGTTATGATGGCTAGTGATGATAATCCTATGAGTAGACAGAGGTATATTAAAAGGACTCCCATGACTTCTTAGACTTTGAAAATATATAACTAGTCCCAGCTACTAGGAAGACTTGGAAACATCTTGATACCACCATAACTCTGCTGCTGCAGACAGATTCTCACTCTTGCAAAATGGTAATCTGACTAATATCTGAGAGCACTCACATGCCAGTTGCATTGATAGAAAGCAGGAAGTTTAACCTTTGACCAGAGAAGTAATAACAGTGTAAGCATTTCTAAAAAAGAAAAGCTAGGGGAATTAGCATCCAGTATCAGTCACAAAGTGCATTCAGGGCTCTCTATAAATCCCACTGAAGCCTTTAATGAAATGGTCGTCTTCCTGTGCAGTTTGAAACGGATGTAGGAGTTTTTCCACTGACAATAATGATGTTTAAACTCCCAGAGGACTATGGCTAAACCAGAAAGAGCTTATGACACTGAAGAGTACAGGGTTTTCATGAGCTCTGATCAGGTACCTTGAACCCATATGCAGGACATTGATATCTGGAAGAGCAAATGACAATCACCCCCCTCTAGATGGGATTTCCAGCATCAGCATACTAAGCAGGGGTCACTCACCTCCAGCCACTTGGAAACGCTGAGGAGAGCGATTTACATGGTCTGTTTTAAAGAAAAATACATAGTGTTTCCATTTTGTATGTCCTTTTGTTTTTATAACTATATACCACAGTTCATGGGTCAGAAGACTTTTCTAGCACGTGGAAAGCTTAGATTCACCTCTTCCTATTCCTATTCCTCATGTGACTGATTCAAAATCTATCTGTTCCGCTTCCAGCAGTTGTCCCAAGGAGCATCAGAGGAGGACTCCATCCTAACAATGCTGAGGATGCTCACTGACTACTACAGCATATGGACCGCCTGGTAGTTTTCCTCCCACTGTATGTACTGGTACTATGCATCACTATATCATAAAAAAGCAACTCACAGTTTCAAGCCCATATATATTAGTAAATAATGAAGGGAACAACACATTGTAAGTTTGCTTCCAATAATTAAAAGTGGTTTATTCTAATAACATGTTTGGTATCAGCTAGGTTGTTTATTTCTTAATTTGAGGAAGATTAATGCACCTATTTTCTACTTAACTTTCATCACGATGGTAAATTTTTATTGTGATTTTCTATTTAATGTACTTTTATCATGATTCTTTAACCATCATATCTGGGCTCCCCCGATGTGAAACTTTATGACCTTGTAAACAATTTCTTTCTGGTGTCAGAACCCCTGTCTGAGCAGGAGTTACATGCTTTGGCAGTGATAGAATTATTCTTTCATAGTCTACAGAAGCTCTTAAGCTGCCTTCATACCCACAGCATCTAAACTCCATTGAGTAGCACATTAACTGACAAGACTAACATCCATCAACTTTGCTTCATTCTCCTCTCTTGAGGAAGTGTGTGTGTAGGAGAACTATTGGTTTGGGTGGGGTTTTCAGTGTATCGTTATTTTTAAATGCTCATGCTTCTAAGTGTCTGTCTCAGAAAAATTCTTCCCTCACGTGGAGCAGAGACTGCAGAAAAGTTTCTACAGGTCTTTCGTCCTGCCATAATTTATGCTTGTGTCTCCAGTCAGTCGCTGTCTTGTTCATAAATGGGACTTATCAAGATCAATAGGCAGGTCAAAGATTTAAAAAAGGGTTGCTTTATTAGAGAATTTTATACAGATGAATTCTTTTACACCTGTACCAAAATAAGGATTGTTTTGATTGATTTGATTTGTCTGCCAAGTAATGCAGCAACACTAGTAGTTAGAATGATTACTCTTTACATATGTAGCTACCAATAAAAAGACATTCAGTTGAAGTTTCACCAGTGAGTAAAGGTTGATGAGTCTTTAACAGCAATATCTGTATCTTTATGGTTTACTAGCTGTTTTACTCATTCAGCTTAAAATTAGGAATATCTCCAAGATAAGGGGATTCTAATACTGATGTTAATGGAGTATTCTAGCATGATGGTACTTAAACCTGGAGAGGTGGACAGTCACTCTGTTATTAAGAAATGTCATGAAATCAAAATATAATTGCAGATTAATGTCTTATCATGTTACCATGTTAACATCAAAACACTTCTAGGTACTACTCCCTTAACACACTTTAAAGATGTATTCAGAAAACATTATTACTCTCCATCCAGGACGCGATTATCTTGTGATTGTATCCCTTCAAATCACTCACAGTCTTACTTTTGTGGCACTCCTCAGTCTTAGCTCCCTGACAATTCTCCATATGGAGAGGAGCTGCAAGTCCTCTGGTACTGTAAGTTAACCTTGTAGCACGATGCTGCATCAAATTAAACGGGAGACCTGTTTCAGTGTGCCATCACCTATATAGATGATGGGATTCTCCCAGAGCACAGGAGTTCTCATCTAATCTAACAGGGACAGTATTACTCGCAGTCCAGTGGAATACCAAACTAATATGATTTTGTTACCAGTTGCAGTGAATTTATAAAGCTTCAATTCTCAAACTGGTGATTTCTTGAAGAACACAGGTATTTTTTTACATTATTTTTTTTAGTCCAATGAAAACAGAAATCAAGTATACAAGGCATAACCCCCCACCCCCTATATAAATAGAATCCAAAATATAGTAAAAATGAAAATTTCGTTGTCTGGGAGGGCTAGAGTTGTGATTTCTGAACACTCAGGTTTGATACTGCTGATGTTGCCAAGTATGAAATAGCCCTTGCTGACAGATCTGTAAGGAAAACTTGAACTCTGTGAAATTGCTGTACCTCCCAGTTTTTCCTGCTTTGTTTTGAAAAGGTCAGTTTTCCTATTTCACAAGAAATCACCATTAATTATTTGCCTCACTCTTGCCACAACGCCACTTACACCATTTCCTGTTGGATTTCACCCTCCACCTCCTGTGCAATTAGCAAAGGACTTTTTATTTGTGCTCTGATTTCTCCCTGCTGCTGACATTCTGCTCTCTCCTCATCTCTCACAGCTACTTCTGTTTCTTCTGCTGTCTGATTTTATTCCATACCCTCACTCTCGTCACTAGCCCTCCTACACCTTTTGTGCTCTTCCCTCTCCCATCATACCCCTCCATTTGGTCTCCTTGTCAGTCCAGGAGCAGAAATCAAACTGACCAGCATCCCTGTCCCTTGCTGGTATTTCAGAGCTTTGGAGCCAGATCAATTTTGCAGAGCTGCTAGCAGAGGCATGGAAGAGGTGGGACACAACCACCAGAGGGGAGGGAGCTGGAAGGCAGCACAAAGGGCACAGTGAGGCTGCATGGCCAGCAGAAATGTGTGTCTGACATGAAGGGAGATGCACAGCTCCATCCATCCATCACCGTGCTGTGTCTCCTCCCTGCAAAGCCTGTGAGCAAAAGGCAATGAGTGCTGTGAGGGGATACTTACAGCTGAAATGCCTACACGCCTGTGGAGGCTTCACAGGCAGGTCTACATGTATCCTTGTTGAGAGCAGGAAGAGCCTTCAGGAATTTTTCTAGAGAGGACTTCTTGAAGGGACTGAAACATGGGACTATTTTGAGGTCTGATTGACATATCAGCTCTACAAAATGCAAATCGCTTCCATGTCTGGGCCGTGCACAGTGGCTAATTCCTTTGTCTATGAACACAGTATCTAACTCACTACTTTACAAATGTTTGGATATCCTGAAGATGAAATAACAATGTATACTGCATCTACAGTCCTGTAATTAGCATTTAGCATCAGAGAAACCATTAAATAAAGCCATGACTTTCCTGTGGGCAATGACATACTAGAAGTTCAACATAACCTTTGCATATTACTGACTCAATAATCCAAAGAAAACAAAGAAAGAAGTGCCTTTAATTTTCCATGATCTGTGATGATGGAGCTCACTCTCTCCCTCCTCTGTTCTGGAGCTCTTTTAGTAAGGTCTGTTCACTCTGGCCCTGGGGATCACTACTGTGGGCGTGTTTCTCAAACTTCCCCTTTCTTTTTGTGAAGACACTACACTGAACAGTACTGAAAATTTCCTGAAAATCAATGTCTTGCATCTCACTGTGGGGAATACTGACTGGATATTTCACTGTACTGTAGCTTTACCATATCAAAGACCATACATGTTACACATCCCACAGTCTGTTGTCAATTGTACACTCACCTATCTACTCCAACTTCCATGTCGTTTCAGCCTTGTTCAGAATGATGCTGAACTGACATTCACAACCACACACAGTCTTCCCATCATCCCATTCAAGTAACCTGCCTTCTAAGACCACTATAGTCAAGAAACATCAGAGAAAAGACCCAAAAAAAGAAAATGAGTCGGAGGAGGTAACAAAATGTTTCCACTTATATCTTCTTTCCACTAGATGTACACCAAACTAAAACACAGCAGCCTTCATGAAGAGCAGTGGAAAAGTCTTCCAGCCAATATTGAATTAATCTGTAACTTTTGCTGTCTCAGAAGTCACATGGTATATTCCATGATAATTCTGAAAACAAAGTGCTGGGAAAATATGCATTCACCAAGTTAAGTTACTATATATATATTCAATTTGCATATTATTTTCTGTGAAATTCTCTGTCTTTGTGTAGTCTGTAGAGAATCCAGCCAGTAAAAACATCAGAATAAATTATTCATGCAGGCCAATCCCAGCAAATAATCCAAGTTCTTCTTAAAACCATTTTAAGCATCAAGTTTGCTTAGCCAGGCTTTCTGGAGACCAGCACACAACTATTATGGACAAGATCAGTCCTATTTCACATGAGGTATCCTTCAGAATTGAACCCTGGAAAGAACAAGGTAACCTGTTATGGTGGTTCTGTACTACCACAGGAAGGAAAACCTATGGATCTCTTCAGATAGTCCACACTTGTCTAAAAAGGCAACACTCCCTCCTATCTGTAAAGTCTGCGAGAACTAGGGGGACTTCATATGGATCTTGCATTCTCTACATTCTAGCTACTACCAGCATAAGCAAGTTTTTTGCCTAGCTCGGGACTTGTGTATGACCTTCATAGGTTTGGATGAAAAAAACCCTCAATTGCATGGGAAAACTTGCAGAAATATTATGCTCTGAATGGCTACTTCTAACACAGTATAAAAGTCTAGATGACACAAGCGAGCCTAAACTGTGTAAAAAGCAATATTCTATTTTTAGTAGAAAATCTGATATCTTTTAAAGACAGCTGTCTTTGTACACCTATATTACAAAAATATTATGGTTATTTTTGTACCCATGTGTTGATTTTATTGTCAATGCAGGTTACAAAGTTTACATTAATGTTGAGGGAAACCCCCCAACTTATTACATGAGGCATACAGAGGAGTGTGAAACTATCAGTGCGTTTTCTGTCAGAGGCTTTTCTCTTTATCAAATGCTATTATGTCCCACTATCCAGACATCATAAATACTAGGTAGAATTTCCTACTCAGCAGTCTGATAGATATGGTCATCTGTCTTCAGCTCAATGAAAGAGACAACAGAGTTCCTGCAGTATCATTCTAGTGAAGCTATACTCCTGTTTTAAGCCCAAGGCAGCACACTGTTAACCCAAGACACAGAGTGAACCTAACCACTAATTTACATTTGCAACAGTCCTGGGAAAGTAAGTCACCTTCTGCAGACAAAATGCAGCACTGTGCTAACTGGAAACACATGGACATTAGTAAACAGCATCTTTTGCACCATACAAATATGCAAGTGCTGCGATGTATCAACGTTGCCAAATCCCTTTAGAGACATGGTACAAATGCATGAAGGAAGATATCTCCAACACAATTTAAAGCTCATATTAAATATCATCTCATAGAATGGTTTGGGTTGGAAAGGACCTTAAAAATCATCCAGTTCTAACCCCCCTGCCCTGAGCAGGGACACCTCTAGACCAAACTGCTCAAGGACCCATCCAACCTGGCCTTGGAACACTTCCAGGGATGGGGCATCCACAACCTCCTGAGCAACCTGTGTTAGTGCCTCACCACACTCACCATCAAGAATTTCTTTCTAAAGTCTAATTTAAAACTCCCCCTCTCCAATTCAAAGCCATTCCCCCTCTGTCACTACATGCTCTTGTAAAAAAGTCCCTCCTCAGCTTTCTTGTAGCCCCCTTCAGGTACTTGAAGGCCACTATAAGGTTTCCCTGGAGACTTCTATTCTCCAGGCTGAACGACCCCAACTCTCTCAGCCTGTCCTTGCAGCAGAGGTGCTCCCATCATCTGGTCATCTTCGTAGCCCTCCTCTGGACCTGTTCCAACAGTTCCATAGCCTTATGTCGAAGATTCCAGAACTGGACACAATGTTCCAGGTGGGGTCTCACAGGAGCAGAGTAAAGGGGGAGAATTACCTCTCTCAACCTGCTGGTCATGCTTCTTTTGATGAAGCCCAGGATACGGTTTGCCTTCTGGGTGTGAGTGCTTTACTAAATAGATATTTTATGATAACACCCTGAATTTTGATTACATTTGCAACATCAATGGGATTGCTCTCACAGTGGAGTCCTGTTCTGCTGTGACCAGAAAAGTATTTTAGGCTCAATTCATTCTCACTCTCTCAAGCAAAATGAACATACTAGATACAGTCTTTTTTTGACCTGTATTTTTTCCATCCTTGTTTTAAAAATTACACTGTATTTTGGAGATAGCTACTTCCTCTACAAGACATAGTCTGATAATGAAAACATCATTAATTTATAGTATTGAGACAGATAGATCTTTGACAAAACACCTTGTAAATGGCTCTAACAGAATAATATTGACTGATTCTGTCAATACTAAGTAAGGAATCTGTTGCAATATCACAGAATCATAGAACAGTTTAGATTGGAGGGTACCTCTGGGATGTCATCTGATACAGCCTCCTGGCCAAAACAAGTCCAACTAGATGGGGCTGTGCAGGGTCTTGTCCAGTCAAGTTTTGACTGTCTCCCTGGATGATGACTCTATTTCTCTGGGCCTCTGCTCCAGTATTGAACCACCCTCACAGTGAATTCTTTTTTCTTAAATCTAATAAAAATTTCCCATGTCACAACTTGCATTTGTTGCCTCTTGTCATGTCACTGTGTGCCTTCAAGAAGAGTTTGTTTTCTCTGCAGCCTCTGATCATTGTAGATGGCAAATAAGACACCCTCTCTAACTTCTTTTCCTAAGGCTGAATAAGCCCACTTCCCTCAGCCTCTGCTCATGTCAGGTGCTCTAGAGGGCATCTTGGTGGCCTCTGCTGGTCTCCTTCCAGTATGTCAACACCTCTTTTGCACCAAAAAGTCCCAAACTGGAGGAAATACTCAAGGTATGGTGGGAATAATCATTGCCCTTGACCACATGGCTGCAATCTTGCTATTACAGTACTGTATGCTGTTGGCCTCAGTTGTCATAAAAATACACTGCTGTCTCCTTTTCAGTTTCTTGCCTACTGGGACCTTCAGGTCTTTTTCTACAACACTGCTTCTATTGTCCAGTCTGTATGGTTGCATGGGATTATTTTGTCCCACTTGCAAGACACTACACTCGCCTTCACTGAAAACCATGAGGTCCCTGTCAGCCCATTGCTTCAGCCTGTCTAGGTCCCTCAGAATAGCATCCCTGCCCTCCAGCATATTGACTGCTCCCCACAACTTAGTGTTGTGCACAAACTTAAAGATCATGCTCTCTGTCTCATTGCCTGGGCTGTTATAAAGATGTTGAATGTTCTGGTCCCACTGACAATCTCTGAGGGATGCCACAAGGAGCCAGATGCTAGCAGGATTTTGCACCTTTGAGGCCCTTAAGCTTAGTGAACCAGCCAATTTTGTCTTGCCTTAACATCGACTTATACAGGGCAAATCTACCAGTTAATGTATAAGGATATTACAGGGGACTTTGACACAAGCCTTAAGGTAAAAAACGCCCACTGTTCTCCCCATGTTCACACAGTCAGTCATCTTATCAGGCTGGTCAGATGTCCTGCAAATAAGAATGACTGTGTGCCCTTTGAAGAGGTTATCTTTGAAGATAAAATATGTAAATTAAGTATATATGTACGTGTTTTGAACACTGCTTAAAAGTATACAGTTTAATCTCTCATATTTAACTAATTAAGAATAGGAAAGTATACCCTAAGGAGGGTTTGCTCGGTGCTGGGTATTTGATTAGTGTGCTTGGTACCATATAATGGTTTCTCATTCAGGAAACAGAAGTGGCACAAAAAAAAATCAATGCAAGCTTGTCAACAAAAACCCCTAGATCCATATTGTCTTTGGCAAAGGCAGTTTCTTTTGGGTACATTTCAGCAACATCACTGATGCTGACAGCCACCTGGAAAATAGAATGATTGTATAAGCTTTGAGTGGTATGAATTGCTAGAGGAATGAATTGCAACTAGAGTGAATTGCAGATCCTCAGCTCTTCCCCACAAAGAGGGGATTACACAGATAAGATCAGTTGAATGACAGGCACGGTATGCTACATCCAAATGTGGCCTGAATATACCCTTTTTAAAAATATATCCCACCCCTCTCATGTAAATTACCTGTAGGATCTTTAAGAGATCTGTCTTTTTTACTTCTGTTGAGGCCTCCTAATTACAAAGCAGATCTTGGTCTGAATGCAAGTCTTTGGGAAATAATTTTTATACAGAAGTGTTTACTTGGTGTTACAAAGAGACTCCCATGAAAGGTACTTTTAGGAAGTGATTTGTGGTCAGTGTGAAAATGCAGTTAAAGCGTTTGGGCTATTCTATTCCACCTAGGGATTATCTGTTGCTTTATTAGACCAGAGTGACATTAAAGAATTTGATAATTCTGCCATGAACTATGTTAGTTTTGATTGTGATAAAACCCATAGACTGCCTCAGAAATGCCTGTGTAAATTGGAGTAATAACTACACTCTGAACAATTTGCCTTTTGACAGGACTGTGCCTCTGATGAGCTCCTGGCTACCCAGGCAGAGCTAGTCCCCTGCAGCACATCCAGTTGCTCTGTAGGTTAGAGTAGGTTAGTCCATGGAGGCTCTACCTGCAAGTCAGACTTTCAGTTCCTAACAGAGTACAGATACTTTGGAGCATTTCATATATGTGCTGTGTGTATAAATAAAATATGAAGCACTCTAGACTAGCTCCAATTAGTAGCAGCAGCACAATTCTGTGAAGTGGAACTACATTACCATATAAACCATGTGAATTTTCAGAAGTATCCAAGAGAGACTTCTTCAAATATTTGCAGACAAACCAAAGGGGAGACTAAACAACACAGGGTGAAAGTAGTTAAATGATGTTCCTCCACTATTTTGCTAGAGAAAGAAAGGTTTAGAAGGATCTGGAGCTGTGATTACATGTTGAGGAAAATTCCACCACTGCGGTAAATTATTAATTAATATTGATGCACTATCAATCAGTATAGTGCATTTATGGAGTATTCAAAGTTAAGAGAGAGAAGCTAATTAGCAGTCTAGGGGGAAGGCCATTTGAGAAAGTATGGCAGAAACTTTATCTTAGATTTACAGTGGTATTTATTTACAGATTTTATGGGTGGCATTGAATCTGTGTATTCAGTGGTTTCATAAAGTTAGTTACTAGGTACTTAGTAGTGAAAAAATAAATCTAAATAATATAACATATTTTCCCAGATTAAATGCAATGGAAATATATGCACAGGACAGGGAGAGGATATCCCTCAGACCAATCCATTACACTAGTTTCAGAATTGCTCATTTGATATAAGAAAATCTATAGTTAGGTTACTTAGCCAAGTAAATATTGATTTTCTATTCACCCCTATAAAACATATCTCTCTGGCCAATAAAAAATACACCTACTATGAAAGTGAAAGACTATAGTAATATTGGAAATTATGTGAACAGAGATCCACATGTGTACCACTTTTCTCATGACATAATATCTATTATACAGCAACACAGATTAATTAAAATAGTTTCAGGAGTTTTCCCACATTTACGGTACTGAGATTCATTTTTATGCTTATTGAAATCTATGACCTTTAAGAATATTTAGAATAGCAGTGCCTGTTTCAAATTTGCATTTTTTGAGTGAGAAGATGCAGACACAGATGAAATTTTACTTACAATGACATAATTCCAAGCAATAAATCAACCATTGGTTGTTCTTGTTAAAATAACGACTGATGTTCACCACTTTTCTGGAGAGGTTTGATTCATATTGTTTTAAAGCCTGTCACCAAAATCAGCTTTGCCCTTTTTTCTCAGCATTGCTGTAAGGGTTAATGCCTGCATTATGCAGGTTCATTCACATTTCCTATTCGATGTCATTGAGAAGTTTTTTTTAAAAAAAAGTAGATTTGAAATTGTAATTCAGATTTCATTTTAACTGCTTGTGTCTGTTCCCATTCTGATTAAACATTATTTTTTTTGGAACCAAAATGTCACATTATCTTTATGACCATGCTCTCCATCAAGGCAGTAAAAGCTCGAAGGTTTACTGCAAAAAGGGTTCCCCTTACTGGTGGCTCAGTGTACTACAGCACGCAAATCCCGAATGTGGTTTCAAATCTCTAAAAGGATTTAATCCAAAGCAGCTGCTGGTTGTATGTCTTGGTCTGAGGACTCCTCGTGCAGTCTTTTTCAAGGGTCATGTTTATGTTTAGCAGCCATATGCCAAATCATCAATAAATACTGGCTACTGGTTACTGGATTTGCAAGTGCCCTTACAATATTTGGACACTTTTGAATAGGAGGGACATATCTGCACGTGCATGTAAAGGTGTAAGCAAACAGAATGTGCTAAGATACCAATCAGTATTTACAGCTATGATACATATACACTATATAGGACAGCTGGAAGATTTTCTTAGCTTAGACATGGAGTTGGCTACAAAAATGAGACAGTGACAATTATGTAAGTCATCATATAAGTACTGCTGAAACCACTATCCTCTGCTAGTATGCACTCAGGCTACAGAAACTCCATGGCTTCAGAGCAAGGGTGCTTGCAAGTGCAGAGTATGTCAAGACCTCAGCAATGCATTTGCACACCATCACATAAAGTGGCAGAGCTCAGGAGATGGAACTGAACAGCTAGTTCTTCGAGTGTCTATCCATTGCTTAAAATAGTTCTATGAAAAATGAGCAGCATGTAGTTAGAAGTCCTGATAGCTCAGTATTTCCCATGGCTAGTCACACCCTATCTCACCAGAATGAGGAACATCCTATTTCTACGTGTTAAAAAAGACAGCAGAAACCTTTTCCTATTTTCCTTTTGGAATAGTGGAAGAAAGTCTTCCATTTCCTATGGCATGCAATCAGACACATCTATAATATCCAGAGAACAAGCCTATAGTTGCATTTCCTCACACTGAAGGTAAAGAAGGAAACCTTAATCTGGAATGGCTGCTACAGTCAAGTTGGAGGCTTAGGTCAGCTCAGGTGCCCAGGCTAGTAACCGTAGGGTTAGGCTCAACTATGATAGTGCTAGGGACTATGCTGTAGCACAACCTGAAGCATATTTACTACCTGTCAGCACTGAAAGGCAGAGCTACAGCGTCTCCCACATCTCCTGCCTAATATTTGTTTGCATTTACTCCTATACTTTTCCCTGATACACAGGCAGACATGCTCTCACACGCTGTTGGAAAGCCGGCTTGGCAGAGAAAGCTCCTTCCCTGACAGGTGCTCTCCTGTGGTTAGGGTACAAACAACTCATCTTATACATGCTTTCCTGAATGATCACTGTCTCCTCTATACAGCTCACACACAGGTACATGCCCCAGTGCAGGCACAAGTCACCTGCCAACATCTTCCCAAGGGCATAGCAGGGATTAGCATGCTACAGCCAAAATCACTGGCATCACAGCTAAACTTGGCTCTTGCTAAACAGTGAATAGCTTTTTTGATCCTAATTACAGCCCATGCCATAGCCCCAATGAGGCCACAAGGCTTCCTAGGACTTGGTGGCCACATCAGGCAAAGCCAGACAGATCCAGACAAACCCTGCTGCCAAGACATCCCATGCTTAAAAATCACCCCTTCCATGGCTCACTTGCTAATGTTTCCTGCTGCAGGGAATTCTCTCTTTTAAGTCCCACCTCCAGGTTTTTAAAACTCTCAGCTGTGGGGGCTGGGCTCAGAGTTTGTGTTTTGCAACCATTTCCAGTTTGAGTGGACAAAAGACATTCCACAATGTCCATGTTTGGAGTATTTTTTATTCTAATGCATCAGAGGAAAATTTAGTGAGTACAGCACTCCATTAACTATGAAGCTGGCATTCAGAAAATACACAGAAATACTTCCCAGTTACAGAACAACCCCAAATCACATTCTTACAGTTACTAAACTGTAGATTGCCACTCTGTAGATTTCCTCTTCATTGTATGAGGCAGCAAGAGCACTGGAAATACACACTGGATTTCTAACTAATTCTGAGGCAAAAAGGTGTGAAAGCAAGTCAGAATATTGGAATGCTGCTACAAAATAAACCAAAGCTAAGCAGCCTGATGGTTCCTTTTCAGTAGACATTACTGTCAACACTTTTTTTGCCTGTATTTTCAGGCAAAAAGATGAACCTTCTAACATTTCTTAAGTATCTCATATCCTCTACTGCAAGCGCTAATCTAAATGAGAGTGCTGAAAGCTGACACAGGAATCCTTTGACAAGAGAATCAAGCTTTACTGAAGTAATTTTTAGTTTAAAGCTGAAAAAACTGAAATGATGCTTAGTAAAAATACTTAAAGCATTACTGTGCTCCGGCTTGCTTTCAAAGGAAAGAGAATCTGTCTTACAAATGGCCAAGCATCTGAAGCATCTGTCTGGTCAGAATGTATGTGGTAACTAATTTAGTCATCTGCTTTTGATGATGCCTTTTTGAGCTGTTGTAGGAAGCAGCCTGCACTAATAGGCAGGCCATGTATGCCATTTTTGGCAGTAGGCCTGTTTCCTTAATTAAAGTAATTTCATTCATACAATCAATAAACACACATTTCCTTCCTAAATATATCTTGAGAAAATATTACTTTATCCGAAGAGCCATACAGTATTTGGCCACGCGATAATAATATTAAATCAATATTTGAAGGAGATTAGGCAACATAATTGAGAATATCAATATCTTAACTAATGTATGAACAGTTTGTAACATACATAACAACAAGTTAAAAAAAAATATTTAAGCCATGTTAGAACAACCGTTAAGGGTACTTCTTTTGGTGCCAAATCTAAAAAAATCCCAAATACATAAAACCAGAGTGAACTTGCTTTCACACTTAACAAAGAAGTTTAACTACAGACTTGAATTTTGAGACCGAATTCCTTTTGAGAACCACTGAATTTCAGCTTAGACCTCTAGTTGTACTCCAAAGAGCACTTTGCTCTAAGCGGGTGCAAAAGGCCATTTTAGTATGCTCCTATTTATCTTTTTTTTTTTTTTCCCCTGTTTGGCCTGTTTTAAACTGGTGTTGGAGGGTGGGAAGGCAGTACATGGCTGGGTATCCTTTTTGCACCCTGTCTGGAGGGATCAGTTCCCAGAATAAGACTCTAGACATGGAGGCTTCACTCAGTGTGACTAATTTGCTCCTTTTGAGATGCACTCAGCAGCAGTTTTGTAAATAAACAAAGAGATAGTGAATGGCGAGGGATAAGCAGAAAAGTTCTTGTACTGTTCTGTAGATGTATTGCGGTTTTGGCTTACTATATAAACCACCCTATTTTAGAGCGTTTATAGGAAGCTATCAGAATTTCTCATTGTGTATATTTTACATTTATTTGAAAATTAATATAGTCCACAGTGTCCATAAATTTCACAGACTCATAGCTGGCAAGTACATAGCACATGCTCTTGAGAAATACTGTAAAAGTCTCCCAAGATTTGTTTCTTCCCCATGTAAAATCTGCACTGAATGAAGCATCTGGTTGCCATTCTTAATTCCCTGCAAAATGGCTCAGAAAACACCCATTTCTCATTTCCAAAAAAACTACTTAACTCCATCTGTGTGGCACTGCAAAGTGAGCATAAATTACCCATTCTCTTCTTACTTATATTATTTTAAATCCAGTGACATCAGTGCAACTAATCCTGATTCACATCAGCATAAGCCAGGAGAGACGCAAGGACACTAAATTTCGCTAGTGTTTCTTTTCATACAGTATTTTCTCCTTCTGATTTTTATCCATTAGCCTATAAACCTTAGTAGTCCTAAATTCATACAGCTCATTAATTTTTGAAGTGGTTTGGCCTATTCTTAGCCATGTACTTGAACCAACTCTGCCAGACATATCTCCACATCCCATGAGAAGTCACTAGTCTGAGGAATTTAGTCTCAGCTTTATAACTATGCAGGACCATCTGATGTCTGACTGTGCATGTCTTAGGACTTGCTCAGCAGAGTGTAATATTTGAATATTTACATTCACTACTCCTCTGACTTTGTCGTTAACCAACTAAAAATCCCCAGCCTTTAGCATTTGCAGACATGAAAACCAGTGACAGTATTGACTCCCAAGGGAAAAGATGAACCTCACAGGTTTCCAAGGTATTCACCCCCTCATCACTGTTCTCTAGATAACATTTTGACACCTGCTTAGTGGAATAGACATCAGATTGAACTGGAGCAACAATGTTAATCAATTAACATTGTCAGTTAAGAAAGAAATGGTTCAATAAACTACAGAAAGAAAATGGAGTCTCTTTTCATCCACACTGTGTCTTAGGAATCAAACAACATAGTCATGAAACAAAATATTAGAGGCATATAATCAGATTGAACTTTCCCTGCCTCATCAAGCCTCTAAGCTGTGACTTGTTCAAGGGTTTTAGGAAGTCAATAATCTTCTCTTCAATTGTTACAGGGCACTGTGCTCTCATCCAGGAGTTTTGCATTTAAGAGTGTTCGCACTAGAGATTTAATGGTTTAAAAATACTTTCTACTTTGATCAATTAAACAGTTTAACACCCCCATGCATATAGACCTCCCTAAAGTGACAATTGCCAGTAATAACTTTATTCCTGTACTGGAAACTCAAATTATTGTGTAGCAAAACACTTACATCACATACCCCACCTTTTAAATTCATAAAGTATATACTGATTTATAATTACTTAGTTTAAGTTTTTTCCACTTGAATGACTTAAAATAATTTTACAGAGCATTCTTAAAGCTGTATCACTTCAGCCTTCCCAAATGCTGAGATACTATAAGAAGGAATTCACTACATTGTTCTTTTCCTACCAGGACACCACCACTGAACTTAGACAGCATTATTCCCTTTCTCTAGCAGAGCATCAGAAATTAAGTGACTTGTCTCAGGTCACACACCAAGCAGTAGTGCAGTTGGGAATGGATTTTGGATTTCATTCCCCATTCTTCCAACACAAGCAGCATAGCATGATGAGGAGACATGCTTAGCAACGTAACCTTTCCATACCATTTCGCTTTAAAATTGTTCAATTTTTATTTGTGTAAGGTGGCTATTGAATGATGCCTGCTACATTCCCACTCTAGAGACACTTGCCTAGCAGCTGGCATGATAGGAAATTAAGATGGTGCTTATAATTTGAAAAGCGCTTTGGGGCATCTGTGGATCAAAGGTACCCAATAAATTTAAAGTATTTCATAATTTTAACCAAAAACCTTAGCTTCAGAGTTGTTTCTCTGTAAGTAATAAATTAGCATTTCCTCTTCTAGTTGCTGTCTTTTGGTTTCTGCTATCTTTAATGTGAATTCGCAGCTGTCAAAATGAGTAATATGCAGCATCAATTTAAACCCTGCTTTTCGATAAGTTCAGCATAATAGTTTCACTTTGTCTCGATTCTGTTGATTTCTATTAAATTTGAGATTGGTTTAAATTCCTTGAGACCATCTTGAAAGTATCAATTATAAAATGTAGCCACTTATTAGAATTCAGCATGAGACAGAACAATCTCATTTGGCTGGAAAACATTTCTTTCTGTTCTTTGCATTTAATACAGATGAGGTCATGGAAATATAGAATCACCAGGTTGGAAGAGACCCACCACTGAGTCCATTGAGGATCATTGAGTCCAACCATTCCTACCAGCCTCTAAACCATGCCCCTCAGTACCTCATCCACCCATACCTTAAACACCTCCAAGGAAGGTGAGTCAACCACCTCCCTGGGCAGACCGTTGCAGTGCCTAATGACCCTTTCTGTGAATAATAATTTGCCATTTAAGAAAGCAGAGTGTTTAAAGAAGAAATGCTATAACTTATTGTAGAGATTATCAGAGAAAGAAAAGAACCTTCAGAAATAGCATGGATGGAGGTGAAGAACCACACAAAACTCTGCTATCTATCTACATAGTTCATGACTGGTCAAAGTCATTGGAAGAATTGATTTGAAAACATCAATCTCAAAAGTAATATGAGTCTCCCCATTCAGAAAACAAACTTCCCTCTTACTTGGAAATGGAAAATGAAGTCATTGGTTCCTGCAGGTCAAAAGATTTCTAGAATAATATGGCTTACACACAGTACTTTAAGAAACTTCTTATTTCTACACAACTAGATATTTCAGCGGATCAGACTTATACATGCCATTTGTCAGTAAAGTCCTACATAAGGCTCCCCCTTGCCTTTTTTTCTTTTAACAAGTATTTGTTATTCCAAATGTTTCTCGATGATCAGAGTAAACAGCAATATCCATTGCTTTTCTCCACTGAACACAGCTGACATGCAGGCACTTTTTACAGCCTTACCTATCTATGTATGTATGTATGTATGTATGTATGTATCTATCTATCTATCTATCTATCTATCTATCTATCTATCTATCTATCCATCTAGTACTTGTACAAAAAAAAAATAATTTTCCATCTGCTTTGCAAAAAATAAAATGCTTATTTCACTGAGACCAGTAGTATAAACAGACTGAGAAAACAATGCCTAGGAGTACAATAGTGTTAGTCTAGAGCTTAAAACTGAGTTAAAATACAGACTGGATGGTACTGAAATCTTGTTGGCCGTTCTTTCAAATTTTTGTTCAAGAGCACAGATGATCTCAAAAGATCATCTGGAAGGTGTTTATAGTGTGCATGACTATTATATCACAGCTGTTTACATCCTATTTGTTACTTTAATTGTTCTCTGTCTACAAACCACCCAATATGTGAATTTTCATCTAACTTGTGTGCAAATATTTATCAACCACTGTTTGAGGCAGATGAAGCTATTCAGTCTTTTCCTTTTAATCTACATCTCACTTTTAAATCCTTCTTTGACGTTTTATACATAGATCTAAACATCATATTTTCTATTAATTATTCCAAATGAAGTCATCATTACTGTTGATATGCTGATTACCAAGTGTTCTTAACTAAAGCTCAAATGGGAGCCGAATTACTACCAAATGTGGATTGGTTTCCATTTTTAATTTTCCTTTCAAGGACACTGATAATTTCAAACAGAAAGATTCACTAACAATTCCTTACTGCTAGTCTTGAGTTTCTTACTTCCCTGACCTGGAGCAATACCATTTATTTCCTCCAGACCAATAAAACAGGAAGGGTACAGCATTGGCTCCTGGCCAGGTTCACCTTGGCCTCAATTCTATCATTGCAGGTGAAACTTCATTATATATGTGGACAGTTATTTCTGCTTGCAATTACATATCTAAATTATCAGACAGGTTCACTGATATAACCTTTGGCACAGGTGTGATACCGGCATGAATCAGTCATTCCTTAATATGATTTAAATGTCTGTACCTAAAAAGTGTTTGTTAATATCTGGTATCCCTTCCAAATAAACAATGCACTGAGTAATGAAAGAGAGTAGGATATTTTCACATCAATGAGCTATATAAATTTAAGGAAATGCATAATCATAGGATTTAATTAAACTGGAAAAAAATATTACACTTTAAGAGCCCCAAACCCCATGAGATGAAATCGATAACATAAATAATATATAATTATGGGTATAAATAAAGAGGGATGGAGAGACAGAGAAGCAGCCAAAGGTGCAAGGTATAATAGAATATACTGCACAAATAATTATGTAAGTATCTCCAGTTTTAATTTTTCCTTTCCTGTTATTCATGGTTTCTTAGTTACCTTTCCTATTTTTTTTTTACTTCTGTCTCAGTTTGACATTTTTTTTTACTCTTTCCATTCTTATGTTTTGAATCTGTAGCCTTTGACTAAAACACATTAAGTCTAATGTAGCAACTATCTTATCTTTTCTAAATAATTTCCACTTTTAAAAGTATTTCAGAAAATTAGCATTGAGATCCCTTTCTTTTTTTTCATAACAATAATCTGACCTGGCAGAGGACTTCTGGAGAGGCTATTTCATTATTAAACTGAGCAACTATCTTACATGGAAGTGGCAAAGTAAAAATGGATGATTCATAAATAGCTGTGCATGAACACAATTAAAATCTGGGGCTCCCTGCAGTGATGGTATTTATTGTTCTCAAAGCTAAGCAAAGGGTCGTGAATCCAAGAAACTGAGCTTTAAAAGTCATTTTAGATTTTCTCACTTTTTCTGCCAGACTCAAGCTCAAATTCTGTTTGGAGCTTTTATGCATGGCGTTAAGAGGCAATTGTCTTCCCTTTTGCTTTTCTTCTCTTCCTCCTCACCCCAGCACAGTAAGTAATCAAGTGACTGGGGAGAAAGGAACTAGAGTGGACAGAGTAGGAGGGTTTCCTGCAGAGACAGGGAGAAGACAAAGGTTGGGATTTCTACTTCCCTTCCTAGTAAACTACAATCCAAATCCACTGTGAAATTTCTCACCTCTTTGTGAAATGGGAAACTAACCTGTGCTCTGCCAGTGGTGGTCAGCCTCAGCTCAACCTGAGCATCTTCAAGATGTAGCCTACTCTTGCGCTTGAGCTTATCAAGGACTGATGACCTCCTCTCACCAGGAACTGAAATGAGCCCATGCCTGGTTGTAGTAAGTGCCAGAACATTCATGCTACTTATGTTCCTCACAATGATGGTGGGGAAGATGGGAAAATTGCATGTCATCAGGATCATTCAGCTGTAGGAGAAGTGTGCTTCTTTATTCAGCGCCTAGAAATCCAGATTTACATTGACGTCAGAACTGCAGTGAATCCCAGCATGCTGCTGGAATGCTGGAAGCTGTGAGGGCTTATAAAGCCTCATGACTCACAAGAGCCAGACTGCTCCCCTGGACTCTGCTGGGCACAGACACTGCAGGGGAAGCAGAGTGAAAGCCTCCTTCCAGGATTCTTAGTATCTGTACCTGCTTGCCAGCTGAAGTTTTATGCTGCTGCTAACACTTTATGGGTAAAAATTTAGTTTATTGGGTTGACATGACACAGGCAGCTCTGTTTTCCATAGAAAAGACAGCAACTGGAAACTAAGCACAGTATTACACAGAGCTGTAATGACTATGTACACTACACACCATTCATCATTACTATTGAAGACTGACTGGGACCATAATAAATACACGACTATTTGATATATGTCCTCAAAAAGGTCATTCAGAAGCATATCCTGGGAAGCCTCTCCTGGCATAAAGGGCAAGACCAGCCAAATTGTTTTAACTCACCAGTATATTTTTAGAGTTCATTTAAAACATTTTGTCATGTATATTCTCTTTTAAAGAATGATACATCACCACTGACAGTCAGTGCATACTGTTTTTGTAGCCTCACTTTCATAAATATTATGAACAAATATCACAGTGGTATTGTTATAATGAATTACAGTGATGTGTTTCTTGAGAGAGTGCCAATGACTGGTTTATATCCTCCGTGATGTTAGTGTCATAAGAAACGTGGCACAAATCTTTTCCCAAGGTTCAGCAGTATCTTTAGGCCAATAATACTACACATTTTTTCTCCTTTTTAAAACAATTTCCTCTGAACATTGATGTATAGCCTTTTAAAATTTTATTTTAATATGGTCTACGATCTAACAACACTTATTATGTTTGAAGTTTTTTTATTGTAATCTGGAAATAATTTTCATCTGACTCTCACCAACAGCCAAACATAATAAAATATGTGGAAGCCAAATAATGTTACACAGAGGCTCTCAGGACTACATGAGGTTCTCATGCACTCATACAGTCAGCCCTACAGTATCTGAGTTACAGTACAGCAGTACAAGTAGAAGAGGAAGCACTGAGCTCTTCCCATTTACTGGTAGCTTACCTGGGAGGGAAAGAGCATTTAGTAATGCTGCAGAGAACCCTTGTCAGGTTCCTGTTTGCCCATCTGTCCATTAGACGTTGGGGACAAGCTTTGAGCTTTCCCTAGGGGTGCCTTGCTCCCCGTCACTGTGCACTATCTCTGCAGTAGGACTGGTGCCTTGCCAGCCCTCTAACAGCCTTCCCAGATGGGCTGCTTCCTTCAGGAATGATGTGCCAGCAGGCACCCTTAGAAAGACATGGCTGGATGAATGTGAAATTCATTTTTATAAGATCTGTGTGTGGGGAAAAATGTCATATGTTTGCCAGCTGCTTGTCTTGAGATAGGTTTGTAGTTGGAGTCATTAAAAAACATAGGATTTTAAACTTTTTTCTTTTTCGTGGTTTTTAATCCAGCCTACTCTGTGAGAACAATAGTTCATTTAACTCCAGCTGAGTTCCACCACATTCATTTCAATAATGTTTGGTCTGCTGAACATGCAGGATTAAGTACCTGTGTGTTCTGAAGTGGCATAAATATTTTGTCTTAGGTTCTCAGGAAAAGTTATGCCCAGAAACATACTAAAGGGAAATTATATGCAAATGTATATCTGGCTGAAACTGCAACATTTGTTAACAGATACACTGCACAGTATGGTAATATTTTTTTAACATACAGAATAAGATATAATGGCAATCACTTTGCAACTTTGCTACTCTACCTAACACATTAACTGCTGCCTTCACAATAGTAATCCATCCATAAGAAATTCTAAATGCTCTCACTCAGTATCCCACGGAGTTTTGGATTTCACAGTGCTCCTTTTGCTTCCCCCACAAAGATATTTCTCGTATTAAAAAATCAAAATCCCAACCTCCCAAAAAATGAAACCCAAGTGAGAAAATTTCCAGAATGATAAGGAGATCAAAAGTATTGAGCAAAACCAAAAACGTCTTTGCCTAAAAGAAGGAAAAACCCTAAGGGCCTAGAGCTGCATTTTTTTTTAATTTGACAAGCATTTAGAAGTGTAATTGATGGAGCAGTTAACATGGCTCTTGACCAAAACAGTTCATATGTGATAACAATGTTTCATTTATAACATGCCAGAAATCATGCTAATATGTATTTCATGAAAACTCAACTACTTCATCAAATAGGAGAAAATACATAAATGTATTGAAAGTTTCAAGTTTGAAGCACTATATTTTTATTTTATATTATTCCTACAAATAAAATCAAGGAAGACATTTTCAAAACCTCCTTCTTTTTTGTTACATTAGGCTATGCTACCTTTGCTACAAATACAATAAAGCAAATTGTCTGCAATCCAGGTTTAGAGTGGAAACCAATTGCCTCCCACACCAGGGAGAGGGAAGACCAGGTCATTTATCAAAAGTCACTAATGCCTAAAGCCATGGGTCACTTTCCAGCCCAAAGGATAATAGTTTTTCCTTTCAACTACAAATTCCAGTCTAGACGTGCTTTATGATACCTTTTGAAATGTTTTTTTTTGCCTAAAGTGTGCTCCAGTCTCAGTTACCCTCAGCTGAGGCTTCTTTCTGTGAACCCAAAGCCACCTGCCTTTTATAGGCAGTAGCAAACCCTGGAACAGACAGGCAGAAGTGCATGGATTTTTGCAAGGCTGGTGTTCACTGACTAATTTTTTGGCACCTACAGAACTTATGTGTAAAATACATATATACACGTGTAATTTGGCATTATTTTACTCTTGAAATGGTTGTTACTATAGTAAGTTTGATGCATAATGAAGTAGAGGAACAAGGAGGCACACACTCACAAGGGAGGTGTGCTTCTACAGGTATTCTGTTCTGCACTCATAGTGTGTGGTAAGCTCCAGAAAAATGTATGGAAAGATAGTTATTGCCACTAGGATCTTAAGAGTCTAGCTCTGGTTGCCTTATGTTATTCAAGAACTTTGGACACACCATAGTGAAAATTAATCTTAGTATATCTGTATCCCTCTGAGACAGATTGCCACTAATTACAAAGCTTACATTTATTACAGGCGCATGGGGTCACTGTTGATATTTCAGCTCTTAATGGCCTTTCTTCAAGTACACACCAGCACACAGCATGTCTCTTGTTTAGCACCATGCAGGTATCAAACCACCGGTGGAGCCAGCCATCAGCCAGTGGTGACAAATTCACTAGTTACATTTAAACTTTCTACTGTAGCTTAATAATTGCTATACAAGAAACCATCAGAAGTGAGTACTTGGTTGTTCTATACCAAATGACTTCAAAAAGTAAAAAAACTCCACCACACTACCTGCTACATGGCCACAGTTTGAGGTGACTAAGGTGGAGCAACCAGAAGGCTGTGCGTTTCCCTCTATGCTGCAAAGCAGAGCAGAGTATACCAATAAGGCACAGTGCAAGCTCCCTCTACTCTACTTTTGTCCCTTCTCCTATAGATAAAGAAATATACTGTCCAGGAGCTGTCAGTCCTGCAATTTGCATGAACATTAATTTCCCAGAAAGTGAGCAATTCTAGCTTAGAGTGGGTCATCTCTCCAGGCTACATACCAGTTAAACTAAACGTCTACTAAAAAAAGAAAAACCTCCTAGATTACAGCACGTGGTAGCCATAAATATTAATTTATGAATTATGACTAACTTGGAAAATATGAATAAAGATGAAAGTAGTGAAAACAGTGACTGGAAATTTTATGACTGAACATGTTGAATTTGATTAGTTATGATTAATGAGGGTCACATTTTGTTCCTTGTAAATAGCTGAGTAATTGTTGTAAATCCATGAAAACATTCACAACAAGTGAAAGGTTTTAGCACAAACACTAACCCACACAGGAAATGCGTAATGCATTACTACAGAGCTGTTAAAAAATCTAAATCCTTTACAACTTGTGATATTATAATGCTTTTCTCCTTCAGTTTCTGGCAACATCATCCATTTCTTCACCCAAACATGAATACAAAACATCCCTGTGGCAAATGCAACTTCAACTGTGTGAAAATTATTATTAAAAAGAACACGCACACATTATTGGCTAGTTTGAATATTTACTTTAAAAAACGCAATCACTATGATCATGGATCTAATAACATCACTAATATATCAGCTAAAAATAGTTGGCACCAAACTGAGGATATGTCATGAGGCAGATCTCAAATGCATCCTTCAGCGCTTGAACAATAACGCAGGTGTCTGCACTGAGTTTTGTTTGGTTAGAGAAAGTGAGAAAAAATTTAGAGATCCACTTTGTCGTAGTAAAATCTCTACAATGTCACAGTTAAAATATGATCAAACAGCCTGCAAGGGAGGAAAAGTGAAAGGTCCAGTTTGGTCTACCTCTAGAGCTGGGAGACCATATGCCTGCTCCTGCTACCCACCAAGCTGTCTGCCGGCCCACTGGCCCTCAGTCAGGAAAACTCCTCACATGGCTGTCTAGGTTGAAAAAGTGTTTCCCTTTTCAAAGCAGAAAAGTTTCTGAATCCCAGTCTCCTGTCACTTTACCTTAAGAATCCTCATAAGCTCTTCAGGTAGACTTTACAGTTTAAGTCTTTTAACACTGTCTCCAAGAACAGACTTCTTATCCAGAGCACAGTGGTGATTTAACACCCTCACAGAAGTTCACATTTGAGTTCTTCAAACTTAAAATGTAACCTAAATGCTGCTAAAACCTGAACATGCGGCAAGGTGTATTTTTCAAAGTCAAGTTCATGTTTGTTTAACACTGCTGAACTGTGCAAGTAACAAACTTTATAAGTCTTAAGTTAAACGTATCAGCCAGCAAATGCCAAATACAGGGTATAAGAACATTCCTTGTTGCTGCATATTTACTAAACCAACTTTGCAGACAGCAGCATAAAGTACCCACAGGGAATATCTTTCAGTTGTCAGACAAAACCTGGGTTGGTTTACTGAAGCACCAGAAGTGTTCAGGTTCTGAAAGCCCTTTTGTCTGCAGAGACTTTCCTCTCTTGAGGAAAATCTGAAATATTTGAATTGCTTTAAAATATCTTCAGAGGTTTTGCTTTCTGCTTCCAGTATAGCTAATGATGTAAGTTTGCAAAGGAAATTATAGAAATTCCTATTAGCAATGAAAATACATTTTCATTCCAAGCAAGTTTGTCTCTTTTTTTTTTTTCCTTTCAAAACAGGACAGAATCATAGAATGGTTTGGGTTGGAAGGGATCTTAAAAGGTCATTTAGTTCCATCCCCCCCCGCCATAGGCAGGGACAAAGCCTCACCCAACCTCACCTTGAACATCTCCAGGGATAGGGCATCCCTGACTTACCTGAGCAACCTGTGCTGGTGCCTCATCAGCCTCATAGTAAATATTTCTTCCTAATATCTAATCAAAATCTCCCCTCTTTTAGCTTAAAACCATTACCCTATGTCCTATCACTACACTTCCTAAAAAACGTCCCTCTCCAACTTTCTTGTAGGCTCCCTTTAAATACTGGAAGGCTGCTGTAAGATCTCCTTGGAGCCTTCTCTTCTCTAGGCTGAATACCCTCAACTCTCCCAGCCTGTCCTTCACATGGAAGGTGCTCCATCCCTCTCTGGATTTGCTCTAACACATCCCTGTCCTTCCTGTGCTGAGGACATCAGAACTGAGCACAACACTCAAAGTGAAGACTGCTGAGAGCAGAGAGGAGTGAATCCCCTCTGTCATTCTGCTGGTCATAATTCTTTTGATGTAGCCCTAGATATGTTTGGCTTTCTGGGCTACAAGAGTACATTGCATTGGGGGCTGGAACTAGGTGATCTTTAAGGCCCCTTCCAACACAAACTATTCCATGATTCTATGATTGCTGGTTCACGTTGGGCTTCTAATACACCAGCACCCCCAAGTCCTTCTCTTCAGGACTGTGTTCAACCCATTCTCCGCCCAATCTGCATTTATGCTTGGAATTGCCCCAACCCAGATGCAGAACTTTGCACTTGGCCTTGACGACTGCTATAACGCTTGCACAGACCCAACTCTCAAGCCTATGAGGGTCCCTCTGGATGGTATCCCTTCCTTCCAGTATATCAATCACGCCACACAGGCTGGTGTTGCCAGTCTTGCTGAGGGTGCCCTCAATCCCACTATTCATGTCTCTGACAAAGATATTAAACAACACTGGTCCCAATATTGACCCCAATGTCCAAGTTTATCCCTTGACTTCTGTTTTCTTCATCTGCCTTGAATAGTCTTGCTGAAATTTTACCAAAATGCTCCTTTCCATACTGAAAACCACTACATTTTCCTTTTTTTCTTGTTCTTTGAAGCATCTTTTTTTTAAAAAAACACTTCTCAGTATCCATTTGCAGTAGTGCATCTCTGCTTTCCTTCAAGTCTGCTGGTCCTGCTGCTTGCATTAGCCAGGAGAGGCTGGTTATCTTAATGTGCCCAAGTTAGTGACTCCTTAGCAACAGTACTAGCCAGCAGTCTGGCTAGTACTCGTGCCTAGATTGGCAATCTAGGCATAAGCCCCTCTTGTAGGTACAAACATAAAGTAGCATTGTTATGTGCTGGTGTTGTAATGTTAGCTGAAGTTCAAAGCTTATATGGGATGCTTATGAAATTAATGACTGTAAAAATAACCTTTATTTTAGTCATGAAGCTGACACAAAGATTCAGTGTTGTCTTCTTATTTCACAGAGTCACTATGTCCTCACATGCTCAGGATGTTCTGCCCCAGAAGGGAATTGTCAAAGAGAGGAAGAGTTAGCTAGAAGCAAGAGATTATTTTTTCAGACACAGTTATCTGGGTTTCTAATGTCCAAGAAGACCTCATGCTAATGTCTGTCAGGGGAAAAGGTAGGAATTGGTCACAAAATTTCCAGGTGCAGAAGAAAAGTCCATAGTCACTCTCTGCTTTGTTACTGTGATATGAAAGGGTTGTTCTAAAGGTTAAAATCCGACTGCTGAAAAGGAGCTGGGCAGGACTTCCATAGTAATATCCTCTAAAAATCCATGTATGGGGCCCCAAAGACAAGAGATACAGAATGCCAAGGCATGGAGAAGATGGTGGTGTAGACAGCAGGAATTTAGCTACACTGGCAACCAGGGAACCAGATGGAAGAGGAGAAACTTGTGCAGGATGGATGGCCTGCCTGTTCATCATGAAAACCATCACATTGGTATGGAAAACCAAGTAACTGAAAAGCATGAAAACAAGCAGCAGAGGATGAGCCAACAGGGGCAGGACCACACAGTTCAGACTGAAGCAATTCATAAGTTGGTCATAACTAAAGTGCAACACGTTTCTGAAAGAGTCAGGAGGAAAGTAGGTGGCTCATTCTTTGTGAATAATGAAGGGTAAATCAGACAGCCTACTGCCAGCTGAACTGCACCAGCAACAGTAAGCAGTGGTATAAGGCAAATTCGTGGAAGTACTTCTATATTAATGCTAGAAGCCTAAAACGTTACAGAGGGAGCTAAAATGCTTGGCACCACATGAAAACCCTGATATATTCTTAGAGTGTGAGGGAAAGAAGGTTACTAATGAGATATGGTATTACTTACTTGGAATCAATATTGGAATAGGACACGCAGGTCAGGGAGAGGCTCTGTATATGAAGGGCATTATACAGCAGCACAGCATAAAAATATTGCAGGGAAAAAAGAAGCATGATGGATTCTTTGTGGGTGAAAAATATGTACTTTAATAATAATAGCACAGCTATGCCACCAACTCTCAGATTAGGGCAATGCTAGAATCACTGGCTCAGGAAAAGCTTCATGAAATTAGACAAGCTGTAAATTTAGGTCAGGTACAAATTCAAAGAGACTAAATTAACCTCACTAGACAAAGTTAATGTTTTGTTAAGGTACAGAAATATAATATTTTGGACACACAAACATTAGCTACTTAAAAACCCCATATTGGTCTCAGCTGGTGCACAGGATAACAGTTAATGATAAGAGAGGTGTTCTGCATTAGTGTTCATCACACATCATGGCTTAAAACTAGAAAAAGAGAGAAGGCTAAACATATCTATTCTGTAGCCATTCAATTTCAAGAAAAAAGAAATATGTTAAAAATTAGCATTTATGAAAAAGTAAAAACCAACACCCTTTCTCCCCTCCAAAAACAGTTCAACAGCCATGAAGCCTACAGAAAGCCTGAGAGCCATGAAACACACCATACTATAAACTTAGGTGATGTGTGTGACAGATAAAGAAGAAAACAAAGCAGTAAAACCCCCCTCTGCATAGACAGCTCAATAGGAAAGCAAGGTAGATTTCAAAGGCAAATCATCAGCATTTAAAAAAAAAGCCAAAGCTTTCTGAAATGAGAATAGAAAAATACCATAAGTAGCTTAATTGTAAACAGGAAATACAGAGAGCTAAAAAAGAATGTGAAGAGTGACTTGCAAATGATGCCCAAACTGATGGTAAAACATTCTTTGAACACATAGCAGGAAGCTATCCTGTGAATAGTGGGACCAGCTGATGACAAAGGCATAAAAAGGATGACAATGCCACTGCAGATGCTCAGTGAACTATTTGTTTCCACTTTACTGCTGAGGTTGTTTGGGAGGTTCTCATACTTGATATACTTGTAGCACGCAGGTAAGAGTATTTTTACTTTTGTAATGAGGTTATAGAATAGAGGATTTGGAGAAGAACAATTAAAGTCACCAAGGGGATAGAGCAGCAAACTCATCCATGTACGATCTCCTACACAACACAGCCCAGGACCCTTCTATTGAGAGGGGAAAGCCAAAAAAGAGATATGATCAACACTTTACAGTATCAGAAAAAAAGTAAATAGCTGAATGCAAGCAGGATCAAACAGGATAAAACCGCGCAATAACAGATAAAGTAGTAATGGACACTATGAAAATAACAGGAGATTGATTTAATGCAGATGAAAATACTTTCCACAGTGAGCAGTGAACCTCTGGAACCTGCCACAGGGGCCTGCTGAGGCAGATAGTATCCACAGTTTCAAGTGGGAAGAATGTGCAGGTATATGGCCTCTAACATTCCACCTCTAATACACCAGCTGTGATGCCAGGAGAGTGTGAGAGCAGAACATGGTAGTGGCCAAGTTTGCATGCTATCCCTAAACAGTCATTCCCACCGCCTGTGCTGAAGACAGAAATGGGCTGGATTGATCGCTGGTCTCACGCAGCCAGGCATTTTTTAATAAACTTCTGCCCAGCTTCTGCATCTCTGCATGTGTTAATGTCGTCTTTTTAATTTCTCAGCTAACTAGCCCATCCCATAACATGCAGTGTGATTCTTACTGTTTCCAGTAGATTGTCATGTTCAGCAAATGAAATTACTATCGGTTAACCAGAACATTCCAGAAGATAGTATCCTAGTGAGACATAATCTAAAAATAATAACTGAAAATATAAAGGAGAAGTTCATAGAATCATAGAATAGTTTGGGTTGGAAGGGATCCTAAAGATCATTTTGTTCAAACCCCCTGCCATGGGCAGGGACATCCCACTAGATCAGGGGTGAAGTTGGGGAACATCAGATCACAGCTAGGAGGAAATATACTCTTGTGCACAGTTTTTTTCTGCAGCTTTTAATCTACAATGTTGCAAAGCATAGAACTGCAGTAAAAATTACTGAAAAGATGAATACTTTTCCACAAAAGAATATAAATTACAGCACATTAACAGAATTCACTTCGATATGGTCATTAATATAAAAAAAAATACTGCAACAAGCAACAGCACCCCCACTGTCCTTCACTAACAATCAGAGGAAACAGATTCCGCAGTGCACATGTACCAGGCACCCATATGGAATGTCTTGTATTTCCTTTCTCCTCAGCGTTTGACGAAAGGTGGTAACAGATACTACAAATCATCAGCACAAGCTCACTTATTGGCTTGATGGCAATTCTGAGGAAAAAGATGTTGACAACAGTATCCCAACCATCTCTTTTTCTGATTTGTTGGTACAGTACAACATACAATCATCAGAGAGAGAGCTTTACAGCAATTGCAATAGTGTTTTCTATTTATAACTATGGGAATGTGAATTTATGGTCTGTGAAAGGCTTTAGACTTCTGACTGACAGCCTGGGAGTCTTATTTCATAAACAGCACATGATTTAATAAGCAAGAAATCAGGAAGCTGATTCTAAGAAATGAACCTACATAAAAAATGTGTTCAATCTGAAGACAACCATGCTAATACGTCTGAGGTTATCCTCTTCATGTTGTTACGCACAGATGCACATATGTTGCTGTACATAAACACAGCAAGCTGCAGGGTTTATACAAACTCTTAGAAGACAGAAAACATTAAAATAGTATGATGGGGAAAACAGCCGAATCAGAAACCCACCATAAGAAATAAATGACTTTTTGAAGAAAGCATAATACATGCGTTTAGTAAGGACCATTTATTAGGGACTAACACGTCGTTTATTTTGAGTGCAGTTTTGGAAAAAAAAATTGCAAGGGCCATTATGTTTAATCTGAAGATTTTGAATTTTCAAAACATTCTGTGCTAGTTTAACTTTGTTTCCTTTAAAGTCAAGCACAGGTTTTTCCAATGATTTTAATGGGAAAGGAACAGAAGCAAGTGGAGCAATTCCAAAAGTTCTGCCATGGAGGTACTTTATCTTTCCTCTTTACAGGAGCACTAGTTATATTTTTATGGGTATATCTAGACAATCTGGGATGCAAGAGCCAGATGAAGAGAAAGTTCTTATTAGTCTCATATGTGTAGAGTTCAATCACACTTCTAAATATTTTGTTGAATTAATTTCATACAAGAATGTAGTGATGGATCATGCAAAAGCTGTTTTCAGAATTACATTGCTCAACTTCAGAAGCTCTCAATGAACATTACAATAGTGTCAAAGTTTGTACTTGCACAGGTTTCCCAAGTGCCTTAACATTTTAACAGTTTCAGCCTAAAACACCACTGTAAAGCGGGCTATGCAATACCCATGATCACACACATCCCCTCCTTTATTTTTTTTTTAAAACAGATGAGGGAGGCTAAGTACAGAGACTATAGGAAAAACAATCTACGTAGCCAATACAGTCCCATAACATGGAAGTCTGTGGCTTCAGGTCATTCTTCCACAGAGAAAAGGAGAAGCTGGGGAATTGCTAGTGAAAATACTGACCAGTGCAGTTCCTCACTAGAAGATACCTTCCTGCCTGAAAACTCATGGGTTCCAGAAGGCTGGAAGCTGCATGGTAAGCCAGTGAAGTAATCATTGAAATATTGACTGGGGACAGGAAAGCAATCAGACCTTGAATGGAGGAAGGGTCTTAAATAAGCTGGACACTCAATAAAAAAAGGTGAGCTTGAAGTAGTAATGGGAATCTGGCCCTCTTTTACCAAGGCAAGGTGAGATTCACCTAATATCTGCTGTCTAACAGTTACAAGAGTCCCATCTGAGCTGGCTGTCCATCCTCCCTTTAGTATTAATTGAAAAATCAAGGCACTGCTCAGGTGCCCTTAGTTCAGCCCTCCATTTCAGAACATGTTCCATGACAATTAAACTGCAGGCAGCTGAGGCTGGTGACATGAGACCCACCTTGGAAGTGTCAGATGATAATTTTAAGATAGGGCAAATTTCACTGAATGACAGACCTTTAGCTAGCTCTGCCCAGGAGAGTTGTATAATCTGTAAGTGCACTGCACTAACATGCAGTCCTGGCTAAAAGTGTAATTTCTATTTTGTCCCAAATGCAGAGAAACTAGTGCAGTGGACACCTTAAGTGTCCCAGTCTGTGATTTGGGTGCACACACACCACTGCAATTGATAAAATAGTGTTATAGTATATTTTATAAAGTGAATACAGATCCAGTGTTAGAAATACTAAAGGGCATTAGAAGATTGCATTATTACCATTAGATTTACCTGTGTTATTGAATGTTCAGTACTTAGTGTCAACAGATGTAACTTATCCTTGAATTTGCACAAACTCCACTTCCTCCCTTCAAATTTCTTTTTGTATGGACCCTTAGAATATGAATTTCTACTACTATTCATAATAAATTGAACATACCGTAGCTTCCTCACATTTAACTTCACAACTTCAGTTTCAGAAGTCTGTAACTGTGATGACACAACTTAAAAAGCATTGTGCTTGTTTTCCCAGAGGACACTGCCATGATTTGCAATGGCAAAACAACTTTGAACGTTCTCCAAAGCAGCAAACAAAAATTATATCTGTCAGCAGTGGGAATAGATCTTACATTTACTTCTTAGGCACAGCTTCCTTTTGATATTATGGAGATGGAAAGGCTTGTTTCTCAGCGGCAATTTAGATGTGTCATCTAGAAGTTTCAGAAAGATAACCCCTAAAGGTACTACACCCCACACCTTAAAAAGAAATCTGTTTTAAAAATCATTCCTGACCTACACATCTCCCTCTGGGCACACTACACACCAAGCTAACATCTGCACATCTGTTCTTCATACCTGACCATCTCTCAGATGAAAAAATACAGAAAATAAACTACTGTCTAAATCAACAAGATATTGTATTACACTTTGTGGTTCTCATTAACTTAAAGCAATGGTAAACTCTTGGAAATGAAACCCTATTATTACTCATATGCATTTAACTTTCTTCATGCAAAACTGCAATTAAGAACCACCTAAATGCAACTGATTGGTACCAAAGTCTGGAAATTTATCCAGATTGTGATTTGTGAAATTTTGGCCTGGAAAATGCAGAAGTAAATGATGTTTAAAATGGCTTTATTGTACATCAGTAGCACAATTTTCTTGCCAGTTCAAGCAACCTAGTCTGCTTCTTAATCTGTCTCTCAAAACTTTGCCCTAAAAAGTTCCCTTATATTGTGTCTTTTTGATCTCCCACGTGTCCGGCCCTCCTTCTAACTCAGTATCTTGAAAATCCATCTCGGCTCATTTGCTATACCTGGATGCATGCAAGATTCACTGGGTTTTTGTTTTTTTTTTTTTTTTTTTTTTTTTTGCTTTTTGTTTCCTCTCACCTGCAATGATAAACTATTTGTAACAAGGTCACAAAACCTGCTGCAAACACAATCTATTGATATTCATTAGGATATAAGACTTCACACAAACATAATTGACAGGATCAATATGGAACACGTATGTTCTTCCAGCTGCTGGTATATATGATCACAACTAAGACATGAAAGAAAAAGGCATAAAGAGAAGAATCCTAAAAACCAACCCAGAATAAACAATATTTCATAAAGAAACTAAATGCATAGTAAGCACTGGAGTCTTCCTTGCCAGACATACTCACATTTAGCAGTGGGTCATTGTTCCTACATTTCAGTAATGCCAATACATTCTTCTCTGGTCACACAAGCATTGTCTTAAGTTGAGAGAAGTGATGGTCTTTCACAGCCTTTCTGGAAGTAAACTTTTGATGAAATTATATGTCTGGTGCCAGTTTGCATGTGAAAGAAAAGACATATAGTTTGTCTAAGATAATACCATAAAATATTTTATCAAGCCTGTTTCATGCTAAAATCAAGCATCTTCAAACTCTTACATAACACTGTCTGACACATCCAAAGGCAACTAAGTGCTGTTTGCATATACCTGCACAGCTCTGCCTGCAAGCCAAGTGTTTTGTATCTACTTGTACTAGTATATGAATGGCATATCTGTGGAAAATTAGTACTGAAATATTTCAGTGTGAAAAACTACTGATTCCACAGAATCACAGAACAACCAGTACACACTCCTGTATTTTGCCAAACTGGATTCTCAGCAAGATAAAACCACAAATGTTTAGCCTTCCCTAGGAAGAGAAGTTTTCTTTTTGTTTTTTGTTCTGTTATTCCAGGTCCCCAAACCTTGCAGTTAGAACATAACTGCACCAGCCCTGTTGTGGAAGAGTTTACATTAGATAACAATGGAACAGATGAACATCTTCAAACTAGAGGTACTTCTCCTGAAATATACATGAAACACACCCATAGCTAATACTGCCTTCCTCATTCACACTAATCAGGACCTTCCTCAGTGACTGCAAATGCACAGGACCTCAAGCTTGCCATTTAACTCTGCTTTCACAACTAAATTCCTGTAATTTCCTGGGTCTGTCCACCATAAAATAATTACATGAAGCATTTCTGTTTGATGTTGTCTAGTTCTAGAAGTGGCTTACAGAAAACCAAACTCTTAACACAGTATACTTAAAATTATTATTTTTTTTCAGTACTCATTACTACAAAGTTGCCATCACTTGTTCACACAGGTTAAAGTACAGTGGATTTTTTTGGGATGACAGAAGCCATGGACAGATCAAATAAGATGGCATTATTGCTCTGCACAGGTTCAGCATGCTCCTAGCAGCTAGAGGCACAGGAGAAGACAAATTCTCCAGACACCATTGCACACTCCCTAGAACAGCATGAATACTGTTACAATTCCCTTTTGCTTGGAAATTAGTCCAAATCACCTACTGCCTACACAGGTCAACAGTAGAACAACGCAAAACATCAACGTGACATATAACAAAAGGAAAAGGAAATGTCCTCTCCAGCCCAAGACAAATACATAAATTGACCAGTCAACAGTATAATAAGAATCTAAAAAAAAAGAAAAAAATAATCAAAATAATCACTTGAACTTCAACTTCCTTTCAACATGCTTAATTACGCCATTTACAGTTAGCATGCAACCAGGTTTTAATACAATAAATGTGCTCAGCTACTGTTGCAGTACTTTGTGTTTAACTCTACAACACCCCTGGCCCAGTGCACGTGACTGCTGCCAACAAAACACACGCTCAGGGAGTTTAAATCTCCACAATGAACATGCCTGAACCTTTCCTCTCTCAGTACTTCAAATGCTTGTAATAAATTATGTACAAAATATAGGCCCAATTCACTGCTGCATTACACCATTCGTACATAGCTGACTTCAACAGAGTTACACTAGTGTATGAGAGAAGTAGGGAGGGGGTGAAAAAAGCCCTGTGTGCAGATAATTAACCATCTTTTTCGTTGAGCCATAATATACTTTCTCCATAAACCAGCAACAGAACCAATCAGTGTACACATTTCATTTCAAATACAAAGTAATTTTAGGAGCTAGCATTATTGTACCATTTGAAATATTCTCTGTTCTCATCAAATGATTCCCCCTGTAATTGATGTCATAAAGAATATCTGTGTTAAGCTGTCTTCATTTCCACAGTTTTCAATCCTTATGATGATCAATTATTTATATACGGACTAGATGAAAGGCAAGATTGTAATGACTTCAAGAGATTTAAGAGTGATAGAATAAATCTTGAAAGTAGAACTCAAGTGGGTGATGGTAACAAAAGCCAGTACCGGACAATCATATTTTGATATTTTCAGAAGTTTCCCTTCACTGCCTCCCAAAAAAAGATCACCAAAGTGGCACTTTCTCCTGCGGTCCTTCTCCTTTTGTGCTAGTAATAGATGTTCTGCCTCTCCCCCTGCCACCTTCACCCCTTCCAGCTTGTTCTTCCTTAAAAATGAAAAGTGCATGTTTGTTGCTCTCCTTATTAGCTCTATCATTTTGGTTGCCAGGAAGAACTCACCAAGTGGCATAGGAAATTCCTTCATCAATTTTTTTAAGAAGTCCTTCTTGTACAAGGTACTGTAACATATCTTTATCACACTAATGATGTCTCAGGGCTTCAAAGTTTATATTACATTTGTATTCCAAAAACATCTGGTTGGCTTTGGTTCAAGGACACAATAAACATAAGCATTGTCACCAGTCAGTATCCACGTCGTATGTAACTTAAAAAGGACATACATTTCTTCATATAATTCTCAGTAGATTTGAAAAAGAAGTCTGGCAAAGATACCAATGCCTTAGATAAATCAAAGATTTGAACCTATGCTTCCATCTGCCTCCTTCATTCCACAATTCTCTAAGGAAATTCAACAGCTAAGAGTCACCAATGTGTTTGCTGTGATCAGGCTGAGCCACCAGATATGTCTAAGCATGTGGGTTCTGGCCTGCTTCCAAGTGCAGCTTCTAGCCACATTTCGGGATACATAACCCTATACCAGAGGATATCCTTTGGATTTCTCTCAAAGTATCATACAGACATCATCCTAGTCTTATGCATCTTCTTCACTCTTGCAGTAATTCTTTTTTAGTAACTTGGACATGTGTCTTAGGCATTAAAATATATATATTTATAAATACATGTTGCAACACTGACCAATAATTTGGGCAACCAATTTTGAACAACTGTAAGGAACTTATTTGAGAATTTGCTCTTCATTGCATGAACTCTAAGCTCAGTTGAAAGGTCTTCAGTTGGGACAACAAAAACAAAGGATCACCAAAATATTAATAATTTTTCAGAATTAAGGCTACAGTCTATGGTTAAATACAGGGCAAATTCAAAAGCCTTCAAGTGAGGGGGGAAAAAAAATCTCCCTAACATTTTGTTTCAACAAGCACTTCAGAATTTTATCACTTATATTAAAAAGACATACAGTAGGTACACCTTGCAATATGATCTTACATTTTGAGAGTGTACTAAATAAAAAGTGTTTCCTATAGCAGTAGGAAAATGATGTGATTAAATGATTACATATTCTAAGACCAAGTTTTTCAGTAAAAATATGGCAGTTTTCCTCAATTAAGACTCACAATATATGGCCCTAATTGATTTGTACAACAATAAACGTGGCCATGGTTACAATTAGTGCCAAAGTCTTTTGCCAATTTATTTCTCCTCTCCTTTGGGATTTCTCCTTTTCATAATACACTTTCAAGAAACAATAACTCTTGGAAATGTCTGCAAGGAGTTAATTTTAAACGATAAAGCAGTCCAGCCCAGAAAGCAGCTAAGATCGAGCTTATGTCAACAGGTAGAATTTACAGTCCCACAAAAAGCAATGTTTAACAGTCAACTATTTAGCTGCAATAAATTAGACTTTCACTCGGTTGTTCTTATCACTGGAATCTATAGATGAAAAGCAGTATATAGTAGCTAATTATTAATTTTATTTATTACCACAGGCAGGATTTTCTAGTAGTATTCTGTTCCTTAATGTGAAACTTGGGATCAGAACTTTATGATGACCTGAAGCTGATTTCTTAACAGTTCTGATTTCCTGCTCTTCATAGTCACCATAAATCTTGTTTTCCTCCTCAAAACTTCAGATGTTCCTAACTTCTTATCTATCAGCCTCTAAAGTGCTTCCAGACTCCCACAAATGTTTTACCAGACTCGGCAGGCTTGCCTGCCACTCTCCTAAGTGTCAGGCCGTATATCTCATCTGGGGGAGTTCCCCACTGAAGAAGCCATACCACGTGAAAAACACGTAAGTAGGGAGGACCCAGAGGCACATCAGTCTTACTTGTATTTAGAAGTCTGAACCTATGCTGTCATCCTAACTTCTGTAGCATACAAACTGATCAGACAAACCTGTCCTTAAGCTCACCAGGCTAAAGAAAGAGACAAGCTTCAGCAATTCTCTGTGTCTACAATGCCAAGGTCAAGCAAGGCTATGGCCCACGTCCTCCAACAACTATTCTATAATACTTTGCAATGACTGATCTCAACATGAATACATGAAACCCAGATCATGGACCACATAGTGCTTTATCCGAAGCCTTGATAGCAGAGATGTCATCACATAAGCATTAGGTAAGTTTCCAGCCTTAAAACCATTTGTCTTAAAAAAGGAGGGTGGAGACTGGGGAAGGAGAGCACAGACACTGTAAAGAAGGGTGGTGAGAAAGTAAAAGGAATTTGCAAAGACATGCCTCATCACAGCTTAAGCATTTGAGAACTAGAATCATAATGAAATCTTTCATACTTGCCCTATCTGTGGTTTTTAAAAATCACAGCCACCAGATCAGGTCAATAGCATAGAAGCTTTTCTGTTCAATCTGACTGCGACACTTGATAGAATTCCTTATAGGTATCTCAAGCAGCAAACCCTAGACTTCTTCCCAGCTCTGCTGTGAACTGTCAGAAATTGTCACACTTCTAGGAAAAGCATAGGACAAATTCAGAAGGAAAGGAAATGAGATTTACAATGCTTACATAGCTCTTAGAGTTCCTTCTGTAATAAGAAATCCTAACAACTGCACAGCTCAACAAAGCCATTCTTTTACCCAAAAGTAACCTTTAAAAAAATCCCATGTAATAGAGGATATCCTGGTACTGAAAAACAAGCAGCATAACATGGAAGGACAGTGTGGTATGGTATAAGAAATTTTGTATGACACTCTGGCTCCTCATGTGACAAATGGTCTAAGACGCCATTCATTACTTCAGTCTGCAGTTCTTAAAGAATACAAAGTGAATATACAAAAGGTTCCTCTCCTTCGATAGCACTATCCTTTCAAGTGTGGCAGTATGTTTGATTAATGTCTAGCAACCTAAGGGATAAGGTGTCACTTTTGCATTGTATAAAACGTGAAATGACACAGGACTCATTGTCATATTTCCTGATGGTGCTTTTATGTTCAATTATATTGGTTTTTAAGCTGTTTATTTTGCTTCTGTTGTTTGCATGGGCTCATGTGAATAGTTCAGTATCTGGGTCATATGGCTTTGGTCTCACGTGGCAGAGCTTATAGTATTTTATACATTTTTCTATAAATAGGTGCTGAGAACATCCTGCCTCATCTCTTCATCTTACTCCTAGATTCAGCATTCACAAATGAAACTCCCTTGTGTGAAGCAGAACTGAATGTTTACAGATGTGTTTAACAATGCTAGCTTTTCTGCTAAAAACTGTTTCCAAATCATGTTCCTCTTACTAAAATGAGGAAGAATTCATAAATTGGGAATCCATGTTTGATGTGAAACATGCAGCTAAGAAATACAATCCTGTTGTGAAACAGAGGAAAAAAAATGTGAAGATCATCTGTATGATGCCATTGGAGACCATTTCTCTCTAATTTTGTAGAGGTAAACAAATCATCTACAACTGTGTTTATTTAGCTTTCCCCTATCAAGGACAACCCGTCTCAGTTGGATGTTTCCCTAGGTACAGGAATAACTGTTTCCCCAAGAAAAACTGTATGCTCTTGTATGGGCTTTTATAAGATTATTTTTTAAAAGTGACTGTTCTGTTCTACCTTCTGCCCTGCCTGCAGGAGGAGACCAGTGTCTCCTCTTCTCTCTGCTCTGTTTGCAACCTCAGGCAATGGGAGTCTTCTGGGAAGCACAGGAATGAAACAGCGTTCTTGGGATTCCTTCTCCGCACGCGCCCCAACATGGCTCTCTGCTGCTGATGTAGTGGGTTACACTGACAGTTATAAAATTACCATTCTGATTCTGATTACTTTTCCAGACAGATGCCTACATTGCTTTGTTATATTTAGATACATTCTTCTTATTATTTACTAATGCACATCTCAAGCGCAGGCCCTGCCTAGGATCAACAAAGGGCAGACAGCCCTGCATGCTATCAAGCACCCCCCTCCTCTACTGCTGTTCTATTCTCACTGCTCCCTTTCCCCCCCCTCTCCTAACTCCTGTGTGCCTCAACATTTTTGTCTGCCTTGCCAAGTTCCTCAAACATCTGCTTCCTCCACTCTGTTCCTGTGCTCAAAAATGTCTCTGGCAAAAGCCTGTGACCAGAATAATTTTCCCCCACCAGAAATTTATTCTTCCCCCTTTTTGTTTCACCCTAGCAGAACACTTCTCCCAGCAAAAATAAGTATCTGGACTGCAATTTATTTTGACCTCAGTTTATATGATCTTTGTCTTCCTCTGCTTCCCTTTTCACTGCACAGGATGACTGTGACAGTCTCTCAAAAGAAGCCTGAGAGAGCATGACAATCTTCCTCTTATCAGTTTACCTTTGAATTCAGTGATTACCCCAAGTCTCTTCCACAGAGTGTCTACTGCAGATGCCCAAGTTTCCAATTTCTTTTTCGCCAGTCAGCCCATGACCACCTCCTGAACTGCCCCCTCAGGCTTCTACTGCACTTTTTTCTTTTAGAATGGAAATATAGAAAAAAATCTTTCTCCTTAAACACACAAACAAATATCCAACCAAACAGAATCATAACTGACTTCTTTTATCACTAAGCTAATTTTGTCTTCTTGACATCTTTACACAGACTTTTTTTCACACCACCTTCAGCTAAAATCCTCTCTAGTCTGGCTTTCCTCCTCATATTTCAAGAAAGATGCTGTCATTAGGGTTTCAAGTGATTGTTTCCTAGACAAATCTCACAGCCACTTCCTCCATTTTCATTCCAGCTATGTATTATTAATTTCAATGCTCTCGAGTGCACATGATCAAATACATACTTACTGCCTCATCCCCCAACTTAATTGACATCTTTGTACCTCCACTACTTTATTTTCTTCAACTGTTCCTTAGAAGGGCTCTCCCATTCTTTCCTCCAGCTTTCTGTGGGATTTATGCTCTGTACCACATCAAAACTATGTTATCCTTTAATATATTTCAGCCACTTTTCAAGACTAAGGACTTGTTTGGTGATGCCCCATGTTCATGGCAGGAATCTCTTAGCATCTCTGACACCTAATTGGATATGTGGCCACCAGCTGAAGCCCAACATAACTTTAATATGCTCTTCCTTCTTACTGTATTTAAGTATTCCTCACAATCTTTGATTTTAATCACTGTGAGCTGCTCCACAGGATCAGTAACCTCTGTGTCCTAAATTTGAAAATATTCCCTTTGCCTTGACCCCTCTATTCTCCTCATTCAGACCAGGACCGATTTTCACAGCTGAAACTCCCCCTGGCTCTAATTCTATTGCAGCATAGCTGAAAATCCTTCTTTCCTCATCAAACTGAAGTAGCTTGGCCTCACTCTAAACCAAAGCAAGATACTAAGCTCCATTTTCTAGCTTTGGCTCTGGGGTTTCTCTCTAAGCATCTTCACGGTTGCTGCTCCTTACTACATTTTCATTTCAGTTTTTCTGACAGAATACAGTGCTCATTTGACTTCTAAAAGGCTTAGAAATGCTGAAATTAAAACAACCATCAAAAAACCCCAAAATAAACCACACAGGTAAAAAAACTAACTCACCTTTCCCCCCACCTCCCCAAACTGAGCAGAGCTCACGCAATTCACAGGAAGGAGTAAAATAGCTAGGGAGACCAAAGCAGCTGGGCTCATCAGACAACCACACCCAGCTGTTTTATATATGGGACAGGAAGAGGAAATTAGAAGGTAGGAGGATCATTCCCTGTTCAGAAGCTTAATGTGAAAAGACTGTTGTATTAAAGGTCATATTTGTTTGTGCTATGTAAAGATTTGAACAAATGGGAGGTATTGCCACTCTTGGCATGCGGGGGGGGGGGGAAGTGGAAGTGGAAGTAAAAGCATTTTTCTTTATTTTTCTTGTGGCTTTTGTCTTTTTTTCTCTTTACTATTATACTATTGCTTTGAGTATGTTTTACCAGAATACCAAAACCTGAAACTGGTTTTGTTGGACTTACCTTTCCCAGTTTTTCCCTAGTTCTTATGTGTTTTCCTTTAAACAGTTATTTGTCATAAACTACAAAATGTGAAAATTAATATATTCTATAATAATATTGTCTTAATATCTTAGTCTTGACACCATGTCAATTTAAATAATTCTTCCAACCTAAACTTCACGTGCAGAATCATATAGAATGTTTGGTCTCCAAAGTTTAGTGTTTGATAGGAATGGTTGGACTTGATGATCTGGTGGGTCTCTTCAAACCTGGTAATTCTATGATTTTATAATTCAAAGTACTTGTATTAAGTGTCTATGGCCTATCACACAGTTGGTTTGGACTATCAAAATGTCACTAGAGCAAGCACTGACAGTTTGTGAAGCATTTTGGGAAATATTGTGACTAGATTGAACTGTTTAGCTCAGCTGATATCAGAAAAAGTAACAAAAAGGAAATACCTGTTCTCCCTCTGCTCTTGCTCTATGAATAATATATCCACTTCTCTATTATTGTGGCAGCTTATTTCTTCTAATACCTTAGTAAATTCACTAGTTTATATCAAGACGCCCTGCTCACAAGGAAATAGAGCAATATTGAGTCACCTGTATTTCTACAGTTTTTGATTATGTCACTTTTTCATTAGGCATGGATTGCATTACAAGCAATACATGTCATACAATTGCCAATCTTGCCATAATTTGCAGCAGAACTGCTGTAAGCTGAAACGAACTAATTTCTAAACCTAATTTCATTCTACGACTTCATACTTTTTTTTCCTTTCATTAGCCCATGCTACATTTTCTATGAATCAGTGAAGACTAATGCAATCATATTTTGCACACTTGAAATGAGAACCAAGTAAAAAATGAATATCAAAATTAGTACCATATTTTTAGAAATTTACCATTATCATACTAAAAAACTAGAGCAACATAATAAAAGAGACCCATAGTGGCTACAGATCTATTTCATATATTCAGTTTTCCTTTATATCACAGAATATATTCTTTCAAAATGTTTGCAAAGTTTAATTTCTTACATTTAGTTTTTAAACTCTTGCAAAATGTGTCTACTGCATAATGAGGAAGTTTTAATGCCAAGATAATTCAGCATATGTGAAAGACAGACATCAATATTTTTACCTGTTCTTGTAATCTTTGCCTGTTCAGCGGGTGTAAATCACTATGGTTTTTATTTGAATTTTGTCACCCTTAAAACTCGAAGTGCGAAAAATCTTTTTATTGCTGTTGATACATCTCAGTTTATTTGATAGTGCATATATTTAGAATGTCCTCTATTCCACAATATTCATGGAATGAAATTTTCCTCAGTTGTATGTTCCATCTGTGATGATGATACTTCTATCAAGTTTGGGAATAACAAACAGAATAAGTGGCTTTGTGTGATCAGGTCCTCTAGAGGAGTCACTTGCTGCAAACACCCCACAGTGGCTCCACACTAGTTGATTTTTGATGGTGTTCCACCTTCTACATGAAGATTTAGCCATATGGTAGATTCCTAGATTTAATATCAAGCTGTTTTAAAGTAAAATGAGCCTTGTGCTCCAAATCTAAAGATTTTTCCTGTCAATGCCGTATTTTGTTGTTTACAGCTATGCCAGTGCTATTTTTGACTACGATTTGTTTTTAACTTTGACAGCATCATTATAACGCCAATGATATGCATTGTTTCCAAATGTTTAGCATCCCTGGGGTACAAATGGAGTATGTGAGCTGGAAATGAGATTTTCTTCACATACCAAGGACTGGATTCTGTGAGTAACCCTGCTGAAATCATTTGAATAACTTGCTTTTTAAGAATTCTGGGGGCTTACATATAAAGTAGAGTATTATATGAAGTTTTCTTCAGATTACTTATCTTTGGTGAATGCATACTGAATATGAGAGGAGGGAGCAAAATGTTTACAATCACTTTAGCCATAGACTCAAAACCTGAACCAATGTTCTTAAATATGTCTTTAAGAACCACCTAGTGGACAAATTTTATACAGCAGTTTTATGTAAAACTACCTCTGCAGCACCACACACTCCTTGCTTTTGGAAAAAAAAGTATGAAGCTACACTGGGTTGTAAAGAACAGGGGAAGAAATGTACTCAATTACAGTTTTGTTGCAAATTTCCAATAATATTTATATTTTCTTAAGAAATGTCAGTGTAGAAAGAAAATTTCTTTGCCCAAACAGATAAATTTAAAAATTAGTATGTTGACTTTACTCTGGTTTGGAGAGTGAAGATAAAACACATGGTTGCATGGAATGCAGGTTCTGTTGGAACTAAGCAAGTATTTTACTGGATTTCCACATATATCTAGTAGAAAAACAGTTTTCTACTTTTTTCATTGATAGATTAAAAAATTAGTATGTTGACTTTGGGGGCTTTTTTTTACATGGATGAAGAGTGAAACGGATGGGCTGCTCAAAGAAAAAAGTAGAAAATTGTTTTCCTGCTAGATATATGTGAAGATTCAGTAAAATACCTGCTTAGTTCTAACAGAACCTGCATTCTATACAACCATGTGTTGTATCTTCACTCTCCAAACCACAGTAAATTGTAAAATAGAAGCAAATACCACCTATATTAAAAACTAATGATGTAAAAAATGTCCTCAGCAACAATAATCTAAAATATGAGTAACCTCAGACATGCTGCCTTCCTCCATTATGGAAACATTAAAATATATTTTCTCAGTTCAACTGTATTCCATATAATTAGCAATACACATTCACCCTATTACATAAAGCATACCTTGTCATGTGCAATGTGGAGCTATTGCCCATGTTATAAAGAATAAAGATCTATTTGTTTGTCTTTATAACAGGATTTCCTCAATTTATCTTCATTCAGATTTGTTAAATATTGATTTATTCATTGCAGAATCTTGCATATTTACTTATTCTGTAGTCAGACAAAGTGTTAATAAGGGACCTTAACTACAAACCATATTTTTCTGTCATTTGGTAGTTTCTAAATATACCAGGAAGCACAGCTTGATGGAGGTATTTTTTCCTGTTGTTCTTCCTATCACTGCACAAACCAGCATATTTTGTAAAATCTTAAAAAGGGGTTTGGTGCTTTGTGCTACTTATTTTGCTGTCTAACAGATTCTGGAAATAAGGCTGCTGCTCTGACACAGGGACGTAAATGAATTTTTATGTGGTGTTGTTTTCTATGGTATTCAATGGTTACTTCTCATTATTCTTTCTAAACCAAACTCTTCCTATCACAGGGACCCACCTCTGTGGTCCAGGGCAAATAAGTTCAGGGAAAGTGTTTATGCTGAAGAGGAATATGGAATCATGGCAATTCATATGGGCCAAAAAAGTGTGCATCCTGTTTGAGGCTGGAGTCCTTGTGTGAGTGGAAAACACACACTTTAGTAGCTGCCTCTTTGGAGAAACTGAAGTGGGTGAATTTAGAATCTGAGTATGTTTGCTCATGAAAAGAAAACCAAGCTTTCAAAAAATTAATGTGAATGGGAGTAGAGTCAGAACTGAGCCACAAACATCTCATTAGACTTTAAACAGTGTAATGATTCATACTAAAACCCTAGCACTCCTCTACTGTCTTAGACGTCTGTCTCTCTTGGCCTGAATGCTTCTTTCATGTTGGGGTTATGCCACATAACCAGCACTTATCAGTTACTGATTAATCTGAACCCCTAGTGATGGGAGAGAGGGAGGAAATAGCCCAGTCTATTCGGCCACTACCCTACAGTGAACTGGATGGACATATGGGTCCTCTTGTAACCTGCCACTTGTGAAACTCTCCATGAGTTTATCATCTCTACTTTGCTCGTGTTGTCTTGGATCAATTAAGATTTGGGCAGGTGGCTCAGGGGCAAAAGGAGGATGGGCAGATGCGTTCCTACAGCCCAGATTTTAGCTGTGGAGTTAGAAAAGGATATGTCACATTCTAAATTTTGGAAAATTTTTTTTCTTCAAAACAAAACATAGAATGTATTCCCAGACTTTGAAACACAGAGTTAGTAGATGAGAACAAGGAATGAAAACAATTATAAAAAGCCCAGAATAGCTGCACTGAACACAAACTGAATAAAGTGGAAAACCAAGTTAGCAACATAACTTGTTTGTAGTATATTTCACACTTAAAGTGTTTCTGTATGAATAGCTACAATTGCTTCAAGAATATGAGTGATACCAAGATCTTTGTAATCCATAAATAATACATATAAAATTATTAGGAAGGGATTAGAAGGTTAGCTGTAAAGTGTCTTTAAAAATCTACCCTAGTGTCCAGAACCTGAGTAATTCTAAAGTCTCTGGTAAGCCTGCAAAGTTACAGTATTCATGCACAGTTGTTTAAATTGCACAAGCCCCCCACTCAGTCATTCTAAGGGCCAGGACACTGCCTGGACTGTATAGCACCTCCATCTAGAACCCCTGCTTCTGTGCACTGGAATTTGGAAGACCTCTACAAAGTTTATTCCACATTCTCTACATCAAAGGAATCCCTTCACTGCAGAACTGGGACTTTTATGACCCCTTTCTGCTACATTAAAGGGAATAGATTGAGGATCTTCACCATTTGTGCAAAGGACTTCCTTCTTCTGTTCTTACTTGGGGTTAAACAAACAACTTATTTTTATATGGTCCTCAAAACCAGCTTGAAAACACCAGAATATCAGCTGCAGCAAGCTGTGTTCTGCTACCAGCAGCAAAACAGAGGAAGACTTCAACATCTGTGATTTTATTCAGAACAACTGTGCCTAGGACAATTATTGGTTGTCAGGCAAAGTAATCTCACTTGCTTGCTCAAAGTCAGTTCAGCAGTCCAAAAGGACTTGTAAATATGATCAGCTGATGGGCACCCATATAAAAGAAGCTTGCAACTCTAAAGGAGGTTCTCTTACATAAAGGCTGCTGTCACCAGTACATCTCACTGGCAGGGTTAGCAAAAGACAGCATCCCTGCCACAGGTTTGGTTATTTTTATTTCAGGATGGACAAACCTTGGTGAGTATTCACATTGCTGCTGTTCACGTTTTATTTATAATATGCATAAATTCACAAATGAGCTTGGAATTAACACTCCCAAGAAAGACAGCAACTCCCTGATGAACTCAAATCTAATCTATATAGTAGAGAAACAGCTATATCCTCATCTCCTGGTGGTGAGGATTGGCTTCAGTATGTCTGATTTTGCAGTAGTTGCAAGATGCTCTTTTGTTCTTTATGTCTTTATTGATGTCTGGTGATCACACAAACTGCACAGAGCAGGTTATGAGACCCTGACACCTTTCCTATAGCAGAATTTAGAATGTCCATAAAACATGGAGTAGCTCATTCCTAAAACCAAGGAAATTAGTAAAGACGTTAGAAGTGGTGGATTAGCCAAAATACAAAAGCTAAAGAAAAATCTTGTATTCTTTAACTCCTTCTGGTACTCATTTGATGTTTTCCCTGTTACAGTTATCTGCACATTCTGATTTGTGTTAAGCAGCAGAGACAGTCAGTCTAGCTGCCAATAGCTTTTCCAAACGTTAGCAGGCTGGTAGCCACCAACTCTGGCTTAACAGGTTTTTTGTTTGTTTTATAAAGGCATTTTTAACTTACAGACATTTTTGCTAAATTTCATACTTTAATGACCATGAGAAGCACACAATGTATTAAAGCCATGAGGGATGATTTAAACCTGTTTAGAAATGTTTGTTGTTACACACTTGTTAGCCATTTGCTGCCAGAGCAGACCACTACTGAGTGTGGGTGCCTCTCTGTGTGCATAAGGAGAAAAACACAACTGGTTCTTAACTTGTCTCTGCTACTACTGTAAGATGTCTTCTCATAGACTGCCAATGTTTCTTGCAACAATGCTGCTGGTATTGATGAATGTAGATTCATTATTTGAACTGCAAAATTTTAAAGCTTAAATTACACACCAGTTTCCTGTGTTGAGAAGAGTTCTAGAAATCCTCTCAGTCCAAAGAGGATTCACAGCACTCTTCAAATGTCTCATTTTATCTCTCGCTGTAAACTCAGGTGAAGGAACACAGCTATTTTGGAAAATTTACAGACTAAGGAGGAAAGGAGACGGGCAGAAGAACATGTTCTTGTTTATATTGTAGTAACAAACCACCACTAGTACCTTCTACAGCTTGCTAAGGCATCACAGCTGGTGTCCAGCTGGCGACAGCGGTGGCTATGTAAAGACTTTCCATGGCATGAACGAAGGGGTCCCCTCCACCTCAGTTTTGGAAGGTGTAAGGACATATATCAAAGAAGCTCTCCCATTCATGCCCTCTAATGGTGGCAGCTTCCCCAGAGACAACATCCCACACTGCAAAGATGGAAGCCTGCCTATAAATCACTGCTTCAGTTTAACTATTTGATTTTGCTGTCGCTGTTCTATCATTTTTAGCAGTTCTGACAGAGACAACATCTAATTCTTCAAGATGTCCTCATTCAGGCTGAGCAGTTTTCGTGTAGCAGTTAAAAAGCTTGACTCTATACTGGTTTGCATTGAATTTACCTCTTCTAAGTCAGAGTAAAATGGGGCCTTTACTCACCTAAGGCACTAAGCATCTTTGACCTCTGTACACGGCTGTCATGGCAAATCATTTCTACTACAAGCTTCACACCTCTCCATTTCCATTTCTCTTCACCATTTATTACTAAGTGTTTGGAATATCCCTACACATATGAGCGGTTGCAAGCGGTGGTGCTGTGGGGAACCATCTAAATGTGGCCTCCAGCTAAACAGCAGCCACAGACAGAATGGCCCCTTTCACTGTAACCCTGAAACATCCTTGAAAAGGAACTGACAAATGTGACACAGGGTGCTGTGATGGATCTGTCCATGTTGCTGCAGGCACTGTCCTTGCCCCCCTTTCAGTGGAGGAGTATTGGCAGCAGAATTTCACCATCACCTGGGCTGCCCTGGGAATGGGAAACCACCTTCCACTCAGGAGTAAGCAATGCCGTCAAGACATGCTCACAAACTGCACAGCCTAAACCCATCTCCAGGGACCAAATGCAGGAATAAAGTGGAGGAAAGTTCAAGTTATGTGACCAAAAATGGCTTGATGGGATTTCCCACAAAGGGACCGGGGAAGGGAGTACATTTCCCCAGCTTTGACTCCTGTGACTCTGTGTTTAAGCAAAACTGAAGACCCTGCGGCACCTGCTGGGCTGGAGCACCTCCCATGCAAGGCCAGGCTGAGAACTGAGGTTATTCAGCCTGGAAAAGGCTCCAAGGAGACCTTATAGCAAACTTCTAGTTCCTGAAGGAGCTACAGAAAAGCTGGGGATGGACTGTTCACAAAGGCTTGTAAGTGATAGGACTAGGGGCAATGGATATAAACTGGAGACGGACAAATATAGACTAGATAGAAGATAACATTTCTTCACTATTAGAGTGGTGAGGCACTGGAACAGGTTGCCCAGGGGAGCTGTGGCTGCCCCATCCCTGCAGGTGTTCAAGGCCAAGCTGGATGGGCCTTGGGCAGCCTGATCTGGTGGGAGGTGGCAGAGGGGCAGGAACTGCGTGATCTTGAACGTCCCTTTGTACTCAAACCACGCTATGATTCTGTGACTCGCACCTCCCGCCGCCCTGCAGCAGCGAAGCCTGCCTTCACCCGCTCTTTCTACGACAAGCCCTTGTTCAGCATTCCCATCACTCTTCTGTCCCTGATTTGATTTCCTCTTTGCCCCCATATCCAATTTTCCAGCCGGTTCCCCGGGCCGCCCGCCACTGCGCACACCGACAGAGCAAGGACCCCTAACTCGTGTGCGCGATGCCGCCAGGAGCCGGGACGCCGTCACACAAGATGGCGGCTGGGCTGGAACGGCGCCCGCCTCCCGCCTGCAGCGACACCCAGCGGCGGAGGCGCTCCCGCGGCCCCGCCCCGCGCGCTGCGGCCGCCGCTGACGTCACGGCTGCCCCACCCTCAGGCACTGCCGGTGACGTCGGGGGATGCCTCATGAGCGCCTGGAGTGATGTTGGGAGGTGTCGTCGCTTCATGCAACCGTCCATGACATCGTGGGTGTCTCACTCTCCCTCGTTGTTACCATCTGTGATGCCAGGGGATGCTGCACCCTCGTTTGTTGTCACCGTGTATTGTAGTGATTGAGGCATAGACGCTGTTTTAAGGTGACAAAGGAAATCACTTTATTGTGTGGAGGCAAAGCCTTGTATAATGATTCTCTACCCAGCTAGCAGCTACCCCAGTAAATTTCCACTTCTAAAATATCGCATGGCTATGGTGATAAAGTGCAACGACTATTTGCTACCAGTATGCCCCTTACCTTTATGTTTTCCTTCTTTGCTTCTTTGTCTAATGCATTCTATTCTTACTAGAATCATAGAATTGTAGAATCACCAGGTTGGAAAAGACCCACTGGATCACTGAGGCCAACCATTCCTATCAATCACTAAACTATGTCCCTCAGCACCTCATCCCCCCATCCCTTAAACACCTCCAGGGAAGGTAACTCACCTCCATGGGCAGCCTGTTCCAGTGCCCAATGACCCTTTCCATGAAAAATGTTTTCCTAATGTCCAGCCTGACCCTCCCCTGGCAGAGCTTGAGGCCATTTCCTGTTGTCCTGTCCCCTGTCACTTGGGAGAAGAACCCAGCTGTCTGCTCTCCACAACCTCCTTTCAGGTAGTTATAGAGAGCAATGAGGTCTCCCCTCAGCCTCCTCTTCTCCAGGCTGAACAACTCCAGCTTCCTCAGCTTCTCCTCATAGGACTCACAGGTCTTCCTAGCAATGCCAAGGCCTTAAACTAACAAGCACGAGAGCATCGTTTGCTTACTCTGTGCTTGCTGCTGATATCATGGTTATGGCAAGACATCAGCCACTTGCCCTGGTATACGCGTGACAGTGCGTATATGATGTATCTGCAGTATATGGTGTCACAGAAAATGGGCTGCACATCATCTCCATGCCTTGTGTGACTGGCTGGTGCCAGTCCTCTTAGTCCTGCCCCGTCTTGGGAGGAGGCCACGAACACATCATCTCTCACAGCCTTCTACACATTGGCTTGCAGAACATCCCCATTAAGACTCAAGGGAGCAGAACAGGACTCATGCTGTCAGGGACTGCCCCTCGGTGCAGTGGGAGGACTGGACTGAAGAGCAGGAAAATGCACTAGTGCTTCACTGGATGCAGGTTTCCTTGGCCTGCCCAAAGGAGCAACTGGCATTTAAGCAGTTAGTGTGACTCGCAGTGATCGTCTATGACAGCCAGGTGCCCAGCTCTTACCAAAGAGAAGCAACAGTTTCTGAGTCACTGAGCAGTGCAGAAATCTCATCCCCTGCAAGGGTGTACTGCTCTGAAGTGCAGTAGGTGGTGAGTCTTGGAAATGTGATACTCAGAGGATAATTTTCTGTGCCTTTTACAGTTATTCACATTCAGCTAACAATCTCAGTGTTCTCTGGTAAAGGTTGCAAAAGCCTGTGGCCTTCGATATCAGGATTATTTTACTTTATCTGTTTAAGTATTTGTGTATTTTGTGCAACAAAAATACGTTTACAACTGGATATTTCTAAGGATAAAACTAGTTATGATCTAGACGAAATCACATTGCATGTTGAACCTCCCAATTAGCTGTTTATTTATGTAACAATTCAAAAGCCTCTCTGAAATAATACTTGAAAAAAAGCACAAGACCTGCTGTATTTAAATCAAACACTCTGAATCATAACAAGTTTCATATTCCAAATACATGGTTTTGCATAACTGAAATAACTGAAGGGCCCTGAAGCAGTATGCCCTACAGACTTGCATTAAATGACTGACCGTATTTACAAGACATAAGAGAAAACCATTGCCATTCATGCTTATCAAAGAGCAGTGCAAACCTGCAGTTGCCATGAAGCTCAACATCTACATTAAGTTCAGTATCAGCTCTCACCTTCATTCTGGGAGGAGGTGGATTTGAGAACATCAAGTTTAACTGAAGAGTTTGCTTTGCTATCTCACCCTCCATTTCCATAACACTCCAGTATGTAAAAATGTAACTAGTCTTGATCTCAGTTTTCTGTAAGAAAAAATGTCCTCAGGTGACAGCTCCATGCATTAGTGATGCTGCTCTGGAACTCGGTTGTTCTAAACACAGATCAAGCTCTGACTCTGGGTGCTTTTCAATAAGCTCTTTATTAATATGGCACCATTTCCTATTAAAGTATTCGGGTGGAAACTATTCCATTGGTGAGATTATGTCTAAATCTATACTTAACTGCAAACTACTTTAAATTATGACACTGTCAGTTATAGTTATGTCAGCTGCATCACAACTAATTCAGTGCTTTTGACACAAATACTTACCTGTAATATCTTCTCTTTGGGCTAGCTCAGAGAAAAAAGAAAAATTGCATGGGATATTTGGCTTTTTTCCAGCTTACATAAGCCAATACCTGCTTTGTTTTTGAAGAATAGTTGTTTTCTGGGCTTTTGCTTTGTTTAGTTTGATTTTGGCACACATATCCCCAGTGTCACTTTCCATTTTCAGGCAGAATAGGACATCTTCAGTCCTTCTCACAGATTCATCCATGTAGTACCAGCCTTGCCATTTTCTTCTCAGTAGTTTTATTAAACAGAGGAGAAAACAATTTCCAAGTATCTTTAAAAAAATTCCAGATAAATTTCTCATTTATACTGGTAACAGGTGCTGGGAATATGTAGCACCAGCCACTTTATGTGAAAAGCCAGATGTATGTTTAAACTGACTTTCATCTTAGGGTAAATGGATAAAGATAAATATGTACCACTAAGCCTTTCCTTACTGGTGATATATGTAATAACTAACAAACTGGAAAAGGTGTAATTTGTCACCATGTTATGGAAAATATCCTGAGGTTTATCTTAGAGTATTTTTGTCTTTTGCTGGTTCAGTGATGAGATTTTCCCAAAGAAGCCATAGAATTGACATACATTTACCCTGTAATAGACTTTTATCCTCTTCCTTTGGCTTTTCTGTTACCATGAATAACTTCGATTCCTGTACTGCTTTGGCCTGTGCAGCACTGTCCAACCTGAAGAAGCATGTACTGCTTTTCTCTCTGGTAAATACTTTTACCACCATCAGCTGCAATACTGTCTACTGTTCTACTGAAGACTTGGATTTTTAGATTTTGTCTTTCTGTGCGTATGCTGCTGAAGGCTCCATGCATATTTGCCCTAGGCTGGCATCTCCCTTGATGTCTGCTGCTTGTTTCAGTGCAGTCACTCCTGTAGAATTGCCTTTGGATGGTGTACGAATTATAATTACATACACAAAAAGAATTTTTGTACTGTTTTACTGAAATTTTTGTTCCAATTCACAATCCCTAAGTCTCAGCAGTGGTCCACGCTAAATGACTCAGTACCATGTCTTTACAAACTTCACAAATAAACCCTTTAGTCATTCCTCTCAGAAGGACACACAGTCCAAAGGCAGCAAGATGCCCTCCCTGCCTGTGCTAGATCTCCTGTTATATAGGCAGACATGTGGCATATGTTTGCTTTTCATGGCACCTCGCTCCTTCCAACTAGATCTCTGAGTTGAAAAACTAAAGAGGACCCATGACATGGCACTAATGAATGAGCTTCCAGAACTGCAGCACAGGGATGCAGGATTGGGAGTAATGGAGGGAGGTGATTCAGGCTGTCACTACTCGTGATGAATCTATGATTGATTTTTATAACACTTTTGTCTTATGATGTCCATATGAAAAACTGTAGCCCATATCTTGGTCACTTGATGGGGTGTGTATTCTTTACAGGGTGTCTGTATGATTCATCATTAACCACCTTCACCTATTGTGGAAGGAAAGCTGTTGAGAATATAGAAAACTTCAGAGCCAGAAATAAAATGAGTTTGTCTTCCTTTTACTTGCAGGTTGAAGAGAATTCTTTCTATTTCAGTGCATCTGCATGTGTGTGGAGTTGCTTATTGCTCCACTCCTCCAGGCTGAACACTTTCTTAATTCCCTTTTACTCTTGTAACCATGGCTCTTCAAGCCCAGGTGACAATCGTTCTTACACACCTGGGTTTCATTGGGAGTAAGGTATCCATTGCTCTTAGAAGACAGAAATGTGACACTGAATGGCATTTGCTGCAGCCCTGCTTTTTTTAGTGCCTGGTGCCCACAGGCAGTGTGTAGCAGAGCATTACAGGGGCCCTCGCAGACTCAGGGAAGCTCAGCTCTGTAGCAGGGTGCTCACACCCTAGGTGTGATTCTCACACACCAGAGTACCTCTCAGCACTAATCACCCCTCTGCACTCCTCTTCAACACCTCCTTAGCAGATGAGAGCTTGTTTGAGCGTTTGTGTCAACACTAATAGTTGAAGATAATGGTGCCTAGTTCTAGGTAACTGGTGTTAGCTTTTTAAAAACCCTTTTACTGCTATGGAACTTGAGAGTCTAGATGCTGCTGTAACTTGATAATAATAGAAAATTATGATACATGTGAGTGTTTTAATTATAGGAGTTATTTCAGAACAGTAGGACAAATAGTCCTCTTCTCAGCGCTTCCAGCTTATTGAAACTGGTTGTCTTTTCTTGCTTTTCTTGATAGACAATAACTGCTATTTACGTCTAATTTATTATAAGCACATGTTGAGTAATAGGCCATAAAGCTTTTGGAGCTTCTATTTTCAGTTACATTGTATCGCTGCTGAATAAGAAATGCAGTTGCTGAAATTTGTTTTCAATGGTATGTTGATTAAAAGCTGCTTGAATTTAAAATTCCCAGCCATCTAAAATGAAAACCCTTCACATGCTTCATATCCCTGGCCAGCCAGAGAGTTTATTTTCCTACAGTGTATAAATAATGGATTTTGCTGTTTATATGAATCCATCATCAAACTAGGTTGAATTCTCAAGTGGCAGTGTGAATTGTCTTGCAGTGAGGCTAACTAGCTGGAACTAATTTTGAAATTGGTATAGTGCATAATTATGATAACCTAGTGGGTAAAGACTGATACACCTGAATTAGTCATATCACATGTAGAAAACCATGAATTAAAATGACACTGAAGACAGAGCTACTTAGTTATAAACTAAATCCATTTTTGTTTAGTGATTTAAATACCTTTACTCAGCAGAAAGCAAGTATCAAAGTTGAATATATTTCACAATAGCATTTTCAGTGAAAGCTTTAAGCATAATTACTGGCGACATTTTATGGATAATATTGCCTCTGGAGAAGGGGAGATGTCCACAGAAAAAGTAAAACCATTCAAACAAACTTGATGGTTTTAAAATTTACTTTGCCTTTAAATCCCAGTGCCAGGGTGGTTCAGAAACCATCTAGTTAAACCATTTGCAGTTCACCTGGTGGCTGCAGGGAATTCCTGTAAACAGGTGTTTTCCAAGCTGAGCAGCACACAGGCAGGTGACCAGCCAGGCTGAAAGATGTAGCAGGAAGAAAGAAAGTAACAATGTCGATTCCCATGATGGAAAGATTTTGGTGGAAGGGAAGTTACAGAGAGTTTCAGTGAGGACAAACTGAGCAGGTGGAGTGTTGGAGGCAAGCTGGTGGACAACATGGAAGGAAGTATGAAGGGGGAGATGATTTAAGGGAATTAAATACAGAGAGACTTGACAGTCATCCAGGAGTTTGAACCTCTCTGAACTAGAGAGGGTCTGGGGGAAGGGATGGAGCCTTTGAACACAGAGAAATTTATGGACCTCTGAAAGCAGAGATAAAGATAAGACCTTTCAGAGATGGCTGAAGATGAAAGACTCACAATTAATCTTACTTTAGGAGATATATATAGCTAAGGGAGCTGCAAAATTTAAAACTTTTGTTGCTGCTGCATGACACGTGTTATGGTATTGTGTCTCTCTTGATAACACTCTGTGGCTGGATGAAGGAGGATTCTAGTTACTTTCAGCTCCACGCCTTGCCAGGCTTATCTCACTTCTCCAGTGTTATTAGCCAGCCATGAGATTCCCGACATAACCAGAGTAGTCATGCTTTGCTATAGTCATTCTTTTCACCTTTAAAAGAAGGAAGATACACTTGCAGCTAATATTTACCTTGAATGTAGCTCATCAAGAACCCAACTAAATCACTGGAAGGCTCCGTGGATATCAGGCTGCTGATTTGTTATCTGCATGCAGTGGTGAGACAGGTGCTGAGACTTTCACCACAACCCTCAAGTAATAAAACTACTTCTCTAACAGCAGCTATTGTTTATTTCAGTCTGATGAATGCCAAGTTAGCAAACAGCGCAGGGAGAAACACAAATGTGAATGTTGGATCTTTACAAATACAATATTTTCTCCTGTGCCCAATTCATCTCAGAGAAAAGGGGGTTGTTAACTGTACCCAGATTGGCTAAACTGGAATGGATCAGAGAAGTCACTGAGTCTAGACCTTTGCAGTTGTGTGTATATGTTTCCTAAGGGATTTTTCAAGTCTGCATGTCAAAGCTACAAGTAAAACTCCTTGTCCCTTCTGCTGGGAAAATTATTCCACAGATTGTCATAATTCACGTTTAGGAAGCATTTTTTCTTTGATGCTCAGAACATGTTTTTGCTTCTTAGTCACTCTCTGGGATCTTTGCTGATCCCTGTGAATCCCACTGAAAAATGCCTTTCTTTCACTGGTGGTCTTCAAATATTCGTAGGCTGTTATCATGTACCCCATTAATCATTTCTTAGTCAAGCAATTTATATATTTAACTCCTCTAATCTCTCCTCATAAATCAATCCTCCTAGTCTTTGGATCATGTTTGGTGCTCTTCTCTGAACACTCTAATTTGTCAATATTCAGAAATGCATATAATATTCCAGATGAAGCCGCACCAGCACCATACAGACAGTGACTATTCCTTCCTTACTCAGTGATGTGATACTGTTTACTCTGTCCAGTATTCTACTGCACTTTTCACACCATATCATGTTGCCAATTCATGTCATTTAATTTGAGCTATCTCCCTTCGATCTCTTTCATCGTTATTGCAACCCAGATTTCTCCTTCCTGTTGTTGCATCTCAGATGCTCTCCTAGCCTGCATTTTTTCAAAGCTGAGTCTCATTTAGTTATTTTCTTTCCATGTTCCTATCTTCTCTAGGAAATTCTCTATTATTTTCGTCATACACTGATCTTTGACTTTCATACTTGTATCTGTGAGTTTCATCAAAGTGCTGTGCACTCCCTCTGCCAGATCATTAATAAAGAAGTCCAGCAAAGACTGTTCCTAGCAGGCATCCACATGGTAGCCAGGAGACACTTCCCACCACCTTGCTATATTACAGCTTATTTCCTGTAATTTCATGACTGTAGCCACTTGAAAGCCACATGGAAATGGCCAAGCCTATGAGAATTACTTTTTCAGCTAAGATCCAGAGAGATACAACATCATACCTCTATTAAAGCTTATCTGGGCTTGTGATACTTCCCTGTTCTTGCTAAAGGCTCTGTACCCAAGGCTCACTGAAGTCAGAAGTGACAATTAGGAACAGAAAGTGGATTTACAAGAGCATGTCTGGATGCTGTTGTTAAAGCTGGTAATGTTACTCTTCCTCTGCTCTAAATTTTCAGTTATTCGGCTTATACACAGTGAACATAAAGGAAGTTAACTAATACTTTTAAGTCCTGAAGGCTGCAGGTTGTCCATTTTTTTTTCAGTTGTTCACATTTCCCTAATGCCTTCCCTTATGTGTCCTTTACCAGTTGTTGCAGTTTCTTCATCAGGATCCTCATCCTACCCTCCCTCAATGCTCCAGGCATTTCTTAGTGAGAACACCGAAGAAATACTTGAAACTCCATGTCAGAGCCATTTCTGAGTCTTTAGTTTATTCCTCTCATGTGTGAAAGGATCTGTTGTCACTATAATTTCTTTTCTTCAGAGAACACTTTGAAAGAGTCAAGGTTAATCTCCTTGAAGTCTTTGGCTAACAAAGTTTTGCAATATGGGGGTTTTTTTCAGTTACTTTGGGAGGGCTGGGGTTTTTGGAGAGAGGTGTCTTTTGTTTTGGGGATTGTTTTTTAGATATATTTGTATTTAACTTACAATTCTTGATTGACGAAATAATCTGAAGAGAATACTTTCTTTTTAATATAGGTCCACCATATGTGTGAGGAAAGCAAAATCTTTGTTCTGAACAAACTTTTGCACCATAACTTAGTGCCAGTCTTAGTGTCCTGAAGTGCTGGTGAACGTACATTGTTTGAAATAAGCATAGCTGACCTTTCTAATGCCAGACCCTGAAAGTGGATTAGAGTATATCTAGCTTTTCTTCATTTAATCATTTCCATGTATAATTACACTTAGTGATCTCCAGAATAAGATGAAATGGAGTGATTTTGCACTCTTTAAATTACACAACTAAAAAAATCATTAGAAATGTAACCTTGGATGACAGTAACTTCTTCAAGTAATTGATGAGAGAAAGAGCAGAACATGATAGCTATCAGAAATGAGTCGGCTCTCAATACAAAAAGGAAGTAAGAAAAACAGTGAAAGAGCAAATTATGTCTTATATTGCCTCCATGACACTTCTTTCAGTTTGAAAGATTTTGGTAAATGATAAGTAATCAGCATAACTGTCCTGGGAAATAGACAGATATTAACTGTCTCTCTTATTAAAGCTGGAGAAACAAAAGGATGGCAGTGAGGCAAATCGACCATGTGGCACAAACCAGATCTGTAGCAAGGTTCCATTAAAAATAGTCTTCTGCTTACCCAAGCTATCATAGTTTACTGCTACAATTAGGTATATTTAAAAAAAGTAACAAGTACACAAAAGCACTAGGAAATAATTTTGCATTGTCGAGAGAAAGGCATGAGTTCTGATCTAATAATTCTTCCACGCTTCTAAGACTTACCATTCAGAGTTATATTCCTGGATAAAACAAATTTTTGAGGTGCTGGCTGGTTCTATCAATATCTAAGTTTATGTTATTAGGGATGTTTTTACAGAGGTTAATTAGATTAGAGGTAGGGCTGGCTCTTTCAGAAAAGAGGTTCCTCTGGGAGATGCTATAAAGATTGTCTGTAGCCCCCTGTGATATGCTAGCAGTTCACTGTAGGTGGATTAATGGACAGAAACGTTGTTTTCCCTCTGTATGTTTTCTGTTTTCCGTACTGCTGGATGCAGCTGAAGTTCAATACTTCCTATGCAAATCTGCTGTTGATCTCAATGTACTATGAATCCGTCACACTTCTGCTGAAATAGACTCAAAACAACACATTTATTCTTCATGTGTCAAATGACATTCTGCTACAACCTTGTTCCTTACATGTGAATCTTGTGAAAGAAATTGACAAAAATTGCAAGAAGTACCACATTAAGAAGGCCAAGTCTCTGTCTTTCATCTGATTCTATCCTTTCAGCAGAGGAATGTCTAATTTTAAATAGGATGCAGTAAATATCAATGTTGAGTTAGAAACAATTAAAAATAACTTGTATTCTTGTCTTACTCAGAGACGAGGAGGAAAGAGATGTCAGTTAATAGTATTGGCTGTTGAGAGCCTACATGTAATGAAAGCTAGTTTCAGTCATGTTGTTAGAAAATAGACTACTTGCTTGTAAAACTTTATAATAGTTGGCACTCTTTCTCTCATTGAAAAGAAACAAAAGACTGATCTGATGTGAAGCCTATACTACATTTTACCTTTAATGGAGATCTCTTCAGATCTAAGTTTTAGGCAGACTCATGGGTTATATTGCAGCAAATTCCCATCTTTATTGATTGTTATGAATGTGAATCTTATGGAAAACAGTATTGTCAAGCTAACAGCTCTATGCAGTTATTAAAATGTAAAGGTTTTTTTTTTTTTTTAACCTAGGACTAGCTCAGTATTTTTTCTACACAGTGTGCCAGGGCAAGAAATGAAAGCACCTGAAGATACTGTGTGTTTAGGTGGCTAACAGCAACTGTGTGTGGTCTGAAGATGAAGCGGTCAGCATTTAAGTTTTGGCTGTTTTGCTTGCCACCTTCACTCAATATAGGCATCAAATGGGGCACCTTCCCTTCTGTTTTGCACAGCTACTCAGGAGATGCTGTTGGTGCACATGGAGTCGTAAAGGTTTAATGCCTCCCTGTTGTGGACTGCTTAAACCTTGTGGTTGGTCAGTATCAGCAGCAATATTTCAGCCTGACCCTTGCTCTCTGCTGGGATGGGGTTGGTGGTGGTTGTGGACACAGAGCAGCTAGGGGCAATGTGGCTAGTTGCTACCTGGCCCTGGCTCAGTAGCATGACTCTCCTGCATAGAGGTGTTGCTAAGATGCCTTCACAGCTCTGCAGTGGGTCTTTTGCTTGTCTTTGTACAGTTGAACCTGAGTTATCTGAATTTTTTGTTAGAAAAAACCCTCACTATTTGAAACATGTTCCTCGTGCTTTCTGATGTTTATTCATTGCAATGAGGAGGAATGCACTTGTATTAACATTTGATTATCTCTTGTGTTTCGCCTACACTGTTGCATTTCTGTAGCCGATGTTTTCCTTTTTTGGGATGAAATGCTTTCCCCAGTGTTGTCGCCTAGTGCCTCGCTGTGTGTGCTGTAACCCCTGGCAACGCCCAGCATCTCAGCACAAACACGATGGATGGTGGCTTCCCACGTATGGGTGTACGTCTCCAGTGCCCACCCAGCTGTGGACACCACCCTGGAGAGCTGTGGCGGCCCAGCACGCTCCCCCACATGCTGCCAGCCCTTAATCCTGGTTAGGCTTTGTTCATTAGCAGCAATGCAGCCAGTGAAGTTGCCGTGAACTTCGTAGTTTACAGCATGTGAGATTTGCAGACTCGTCCATCATTTGGTTTATTTTGTTTCAGTGGATTCCACTGACATCAGTAGCGACAGAATGAGATCAGCACTGAATTCTAAAAATCTGCCCTCTGAGGAATTTATTTTGCCCCACTAAACCAGTAAATAAATAAATCTGGTGTTCTATACTGGTTTGGCATCTTGTGAAATTTCAGCTTGGCAGCAGTCTGTGACCTCCAGAGAAGCTCTTGTTTTGCCTGGGTGGGTGGCTGTAATGGCAGAGGAGCAGCAAGGTCAGGCCATCCTGGCTTCACTAGGAGAAGGATGGATCTGGGATAAGTCCTGTATTTATTCATTCACTTCAACTAGAACCATTATTTTGTGTTTTCTTTCACTTGTCTTCTGCATCCACAAAGCACTGAATAACAACAGTAGTTTCGCATAATACTTCAGAGAGAGTGAAGCAAGGAAAAATGTGGTCATCTTAAGGAAGAATGAGGAGCTATTTCTGTTCTTGTCTGTCTGTGCAGAGATGACTGGAATTAATGGAAACCCCTGGGAGTGTTTGAACACAAAAGTTGGCCCACTGAGTATTTTGCCATCTGCTTACGTTTGGAAGAAGTATTCCAGAGAAAGTTGGGGGGAAAAAAAGTCATAAATGCTCTAGAGCTAGCATTTTGATATTATTTCCTGAAGATTTATTGCCTTTTGATGGCAGTCTTTCAGCAGAAACTCATGAGTAGTTATGTTGTGAAGGAATTAGGAACTTCTGTGGCTTGTCTTTAATTTACAAGTCAGCAAGAGTATATCTCTCCGAGGCTACATGCAATCTTCAATAATTTACATTATATGACACAGCAACTTTCTCCTATTTGCAAATTAACCTCCAGGAATGTGACAAAACAGCAGTCACTCACATTTAAGTGTTTGCTTACACCACAATATTTGGACCCGACTCAAAAATTTGTTGGAATTTTGAGTGGTCCGATTAAGAAAGAAGAGATCCAAAAGCTGAATTCAAATCAAATTTGAGTATCCTCTGTAATTTCAATTTGTTTGGATGTAAGATTTTAGCTGGCTCATCTTGTCTTTCAATACAACTTCGATTTTGATAGGCTTTATTATGTTCAGTATTTCTTTGTTTAGAAACATCCTTTCACATATTTAAATCCTTCCATATGTCTATGCACTTTTATTTTTTGTTACATTTTTTATATTATTTACTTCAAGATCTGGATAGTACATTAAATCTGCATATTTGTGTTTGTTCTCTTCACACTCTTTGCCTACAAAATCTTTAATTAGGAGAATATTTTCTATTCATGCCTGGGATAGCACATTTCTCAAACAATTCCATAGATTTAGTCTCACTGTGAGATTTTATTTTGGAAGCAGTTATTCTCCTGATGAAAATACAACCATCGTATCAATATAATATTTGGTCTATCTCCCCGAATCCTAAGTTTATGGCAAAGGATCAAGTCAATAAGGCTTTATGACTTTGTCACAGTAGAGCCCTTTCCTCATTCAAGAAATAAATCCCAGGCCACACAGAAGCCCATTATGTATTCTTGATATGTAAACCATTCCAGAATAAAATTTAATAACAGTAATGAAACTAAATCAACATGACAAATTTCAAATAATGCACTGGAACATGTTTTTTTCCATCCTCCAGCTGTTAAGTCTAACTGAAATGGCAGAATCATGATGTGCAAAGTCCTACAGAATAATGCTATGGATTTTGCTGCTGCTACAACAAGAAACAACCTTTATCAAAAAACCATCTGCTGAGTCCCTTTGCAATCACTGGCAGCTGAGACCAGTGCACAGTAAATTGTTCATTCCATCAGCCCTCTTCTTTATTCCTCTAATACAGCATGAAGTACACTGGTAGTTAGAATACTTGTGCTGCATATATGCTTACTCTTATATTTACAAATAAATAAGAGGAAAACAACAAGGAAAAGTCCACATACATAAGATCTTTCTTGAGGGCTCCTGTCCCTTGCATATGTTTAAAAGGAGAGGAAAACTGGATTTAAATGGCCTCAGTCTCATTTTAATCCAAAAACTGACTCAGAACATCAGGGATCATAATCTCAATAATAAATATAAACAGCTGGACTTTTGATTTATTCAAATCAGTGTATAGTGTGGACTTGGACAAGTTTTTGCTAAGCCTTTTCTTGGTTTATTGTTGGAAATTTTCTGAAAGCGGTAGATCTCCATTGGTGTGTACCACTGGAAAGCTAGCTAACAAAGCCTATGTTAATTAACAAATCATATTCCCCAGGGCTGTGGTGGTTGCTGATGTGATGGATGGTCCTGCAGTGTCAGGTAGGGCACTACTTAGAAGAAAATACACCCAGCACTTCAACCTTCAGGAACTCATGAGACTTCAAAAGGCTTCATGCACTGGTTGTATGTCAGGATTTCCTATAGAGGAGGAAAGTCAATCATATTTTGCAAGGCCCACAAAAAGAGAGGAAAATCACAGATTTCCACTGTGCAGTCAGATAGCTGCCTAGCATTGAGCCTTTCTGCATCTGTTCCTTGCTTCCTCTGTCCCATGACCCCCAGTCCTATGTCTGGTAATCTTCCCTCAATGAAGTAACACCAGTTACTATAGCCCTAAATAATGCAAGAGGGAGGGGTCTAGGATATGATTTGGGGGAAATAACCAAATCTGGGGGTTTTAATGTGCTGGCAAAATTATCAGTTAACACCTTCATCCAAGAAGAAAGTTTCAAACTAAGAATTTAGTTTTGTTATACTTGAGAACCTGTAAGCATCATAGGGCTGTTGCAGAGGGCTAGCATACGTGGTCAGGTTAGCGTCACCTGTCCACATGGAGAGCGTAGAGAAACAAGAACCTCTGAAAATCAAGCAGTCACGGTGTAGATAACTGTCTAATAAGAAAACAAATAAAAAAGAGGATGGTGGTGGATACTTCAACATGACGAACCCACGTCCATCACTCTGGCAGCTCTAGATCCTCTGGAGACTACAGAAGATAAGAGCAACATGGGGCCATACTGCTAAGGAGGGTGACGCTTGTCAATCTGCAGCTGTAGGAAGGGGACACATGGCTTATGTGCTTTCCAGATGGGTGACAAAAGTCTGCTTCTTACTTGAGGAGATGTGGGGAAAGTGGGTCTGCCTCAGTGGGGGCATTCTGCATGTGGAACAGAATGCATGTTCCCCCTTGTGCCTTTGCCCTTCCTGTTTATGCATTACTTCTATCAGGATGATAGTTAAAAACAACTGAGATCCTCATAGTATATTTAATATATATGGTCTGGAACAGTAAAGGCCTATTCCTTATTTATATAATTCAGTATTTTTTAATTACTTGATGTACTTTTGCCTCTGTGGAGCCTTCAGCTTGTTGTGCTTGCAGAGCTATTTATATTCTGTCTTGCCTTGGGACTGCTTTCAGAACAGTTGGTATTCAACCTTTCTGAAGAAAAGTCTTTAAGCTCTGGAGGCAGGCAATAAAAAACCAGAATGCACACAACACAACAAATAATGCTATTTGCACCAGATCCTATTAATTATTTTTAAGTGTCCTTCAGCTCAATTACAGAGGAAACTATTGGCCTCTTGCCTTAGAATGAAAGCATAAAGGCTTCATGATGGTCTGTGGTCATAAGCGGTCCCCTGAGCTCTGATGGGAATGGAGAACAGGCTTGTATTCACTGCCCTCACTGTGTACATAAGGTCAATGTATCAGAAAATAACCAGTCAAGCAGTTAGTTTCAAGAGCTTTCATGCACTGATTATGGATCTTATTTTATTGTTAATGTTCCTTTTAAGTCTGACATTAATCTCCTTGTTGCATTATGTACACAATGCAAGGAATTTTTTTTCTGTTGTATAAAGGAAGATTAAAAATACTCCTGAACTGTCTACTCACACCATGGAAATATTAAGCAATGGACTCAATGTGTGACAAGACAGGAATCTTTTCTCTCTGGGGTTTCACAAGGGAATAGGGAGTCACATGAAGACTGGTCCAGAGCTTTGCATGAGAAAACAATGATATGTTTTCTCATAAAACCAGTGAGTCATTGCAACAAAAATGATTTCAAGGAAAGGTCAGTTTCAAAATTGTTTGATACAGAAAGTATGGCGGAAAAATTTTAATTTTTAAAGGACTTATGTCAATATTTTCTTAATGGAAAACAAAAACTGTTTGAAGTCATCTTTCCCTTTGAAACTCAAGCTAACTCAATAAAAACTTAAAGAGTCAGAAGGGAAATATTTTGAAATAATAATTTAAAATTAATAACAACATATTTGATTCACTGTCACATATTTTATTTTCAATTTATTTTGATTTCTCATATTTTTCTAACAAAAAGAAGCCTTTACTTGTTGTTTGTAAATATGTAGACTATGGGACAGATTTGTTTGGAGTAAATATGCAAAATCTTATTAACCTTATTGTATTTTTAGTGAGGTCTCCTATGACTGACCACGAAGTTAACAGTTAGACATCCGTTACTCACAATGCCTGCCTCTTTCCTGGGTTCTCTCTGAGGTTGCCTATGTTTCAGGTATGCATAGTACCCATCTCTGAATGACATTACAGGAAAAATAAGAGCAAAAGGCGTCCTTTTGGATTGTTCAGAACATCCTGGACTTGTTACACTGTCTCTTGTTTAGGAAAAGCTGAGAAGATGATGTCCTTCTCACCTTAACTAGACAAATATCTGTTTTGTTGGGATGAAAGAGGTAGTAACTGTTGTAATAGTCTGAGTGTAAGAAAAGGTTGCTTTTACCCATCTTGAAACACACATACATCTTCAAAAATATCTTTGAAGTGAGAAAAAAAATGCACCTATTATGTGTCAGTGTTATCACAGTCTAACCTGGTGGTTTTTTAAATTCTTCTTCCCTGCTTGCTGGTTATGATTTCACTCAAACTCATGTTGTAGTCACAGTATAATGCAAAACCAGTATGTACAGGTATAAAAACTTATCTGCTAACTAGTATTCTGTCTAAAGGATAATACACTCTCATGAGCTAGGCAATATAAAATTTCACTGTATATTTTGCAATTCTTTTTATAGTCTCTCACTTTGTTTTTACTAATCTTATTTTGATTTCCATGCCATAAATGCACAGGAAGGGAGAGCCCTGTTTTCAGGAGGTTGTCCGAGAGCTTTCCCATGCAACAGGAACCACCAAACCCCTGACCCAGTTACAACATACTTGTGGCGGGGGCTATCTGTAACTGTGGTTTGTTACCAGGACAAAACTTTCTCAAAGTTCCTCAGACAGCTTAAACCACAGGGTATTTCATTTGATTTTGGCCAGCCCTCATTTGAACCTGGATTTCCAAAGAGGGAGTACAACAAAGGTGGGGCAAAGGGAAGTGTGTTTGGGGGCAGAGGGTAACTGTCTTGCTGGTATCACACCCCCACCCAGATGGGTTGCTCCATCACAAGAAGGACTATGGCCCCTAAAAATGTTCTGAAGCATTCATCTAGCTATGAACTGTGAGGCCAGTGCAGCCAGACACTGATTCCTGGACTCGGCTATCCCTGTCCTGCAGAACGTCTAGGTTTGATTTTAAAATTACCTAAAATTAACTTTATTTCTAAGCACTTTGTTGTAATAGGGCACCTGAATTACTGAATAGCAAGAGGTGTTTTATAATTTCCAGTAAAATTGTGGCAGTTAGAACCTTCCTTTATTTCCTTTTTGCATAAAACGAGGCCATGTGCGTAATGAAGGTTAAAAAAATCCTCATTATCTGAATTATTTGAATATCCCAGTTCTATCAATTTCTCTATGAGTATGTCTGGGTGCAAGTCACCCTCTTGAGACAGCCATGACTAAGAGGACTGGATTGCTGACACGTATGAGTTGTGTTACAGGTATCATAACAAGCCAGAATAATTTAGCAGGCTCTGGTAATATTCAACCTTTCCTTTGCTGAGCTTCCCTGGAGAAAATCAGGATTTCAGACTACATGTTCTGATGTTTGAAAAATCCAGATTAATTTAAATTAATTAAAATCCAGAGTTGTTAGTTACAAAAATCCCCAAACATTGTTACTCTTGTTGAAATATTCATAGAGAACAGCTTGAGTTTTTTTTCTTAACTATACTGTTATTAATCTTTGCACTCTATTTAATGGATGTGGCTTTATTATTCTCTAACTAACTGAGCTTATAATTCTATTGCTGTATTTATGGTTGGTCAGGCATGACACATTGTACCACACTAACTCTTTTTTTTAAAAAAAATTTTGTTATGAACAGTTTAGTGGTTCTTTTTTACTATTTTTATTTTTTTTCTAAATAAGCAGGAACCCTATATAATGTGCTCTAGTTAATTTGTGAATTATGGAGAAGTAGCATGTAGCAGTAAAGATCTTGCAAAAAGAGGAATATCAAATAATGAAGGAAAGCTAGCATTCCTTACTGACAGCCTTCTAAAACAAGAGGTTAAATAATAAAGGGAATTGAATGATTTTGTGGTTGGCTGTGAATACAGTAACCTAGAAAATCAGTATGTGCAGCTTAATGTAATTACCTAAATGATAACTGATTTTCTATTATTGCCATAATAATTGTACACATTTTGAAGTGTGCTAAAATTCTGAAGAACTTTCTCTTGCTATTCTTGCTTTAAAGCTAGCTAATGCTAGTCTAACAGTCAAAACTACAGCAGTGACAATGCAGCGAGACGTGTTCAACATCACTGCAAATGCACCTCACTCCTTTTCTGCCTCTGTCTCTGATAACCTGTTTTTAGGTACTCTTAAAATTGAGGGGTTCTGCAGTCGCACAGAACCCCCTACAGGCAGCAGGACAAATTATCGCAGGTGGTGGTAAATGCTTGAAAAAAATCAGTTGCTTCCAATTGTTGTAAGAATTTAACATCCTGTTTTTGTCTTTCTACAACCTCGGCCCCCTCAGTAGTTCCAAAGCTGCATTCCTATGTGTTTTTAACAGGATGAAACAACCATTTCCTTATTTTGTATGGCTATTTTCATTAGATTACAATTACCTTACATTATGATTGATTGAGGGCTAAAACCCAGTTATTCATTTGATGTTTGTATAGTAAAAAATATTTCTTTGAAGTTAGAGTTCTTTTTTAAAAAATAATTCTCTCAATTTTGTATACAATTTTCTGAATTAAAGAACAAACACTACAGTACAGAAGACAGCACATTGCCTGTGTCCTGTTATGCACAATCTTTATTGCTTTGCATTAATCGAGCTCCTGTTAGAAAGGGATGAAATAATTTGAAACTGTGTAAAAAATTTGTTTTGTTAGAAAGACATGCTTGCTTTAAAGGCCATATATATAATGCATTGTATGCACACCTCATTTATTACTCTGTGCTTTTCTGCTGCTGTAAAACTGCTGTCAAAATAGATCATGCTAGCAAAAATATTCTCAGTTTCTTGGTAAAGCTAAATGAAATCAAACATAAAGTTTGTGATACATTAAATCACAAATATAAATATATTCTTTACAACCAGCTGTTATCTCTAGATGTGCACATTTTAAAATGGAAACATTTATCCAACATGCTGATTAGCGATTTCAGTTCTGAAAAGCCTGATTACATTTAAGATGCAAAAGATTAAAATGACTAAACAGATAATGTTAATAGTTCATCTTCCTTGATGTTTTTATATGTTTAAAATCGCAAAAGTTACACCAGGACTTCTTGCACAGTAAACTCACCAGAAATAGTAAGGTTGTAATGTATCTTACTACAAGATGTAATCTCTTACGGCCAATGTTTGAAAGAAAGATTCTCATGGAGAATGCGTGTCTGTGCTTCTTTTATGGTATTTACCCACACATGTCTAATTTAAGCTACAAAACCACATAATAGATGATTGTACTAAAAATGCCTGAAAAGAATAATGAACAGTTATCTTAATTACTAGTAGAACTCTAACTTTTGTTAAAGTTCATGTTTGTTGTTAATAATTCATTTTTTAACTATTCTACTCTGTGAATACAATTAACTAAAAAAAAAAAAGTCTGGGTTTACATTTCATCTAAAATCCAGTCCTGTGTTACAGCTTATTTTTTTCAATTTTTGTTATCTCTTTCTTATTATCATGTTATTTTTATTTATACATTTGAACATGCAAATGTAGATATAAAAATATTAGTAGCCTTTTTAAATACATTTGCAACCAGTGGTTCAAAAGTTCATGCAATACCATATGTCCTAATAATATTTATCTAAATCTAAAATAATATGGAACTGTCAAATAGTATCTCACATGGTAACAAATGATGGAATGCAGGGGAACTCTTAGATTTAGCCTTTTCTTTTTTGTCCCACAAGCTAATGCAATAAGACCAATAATAAAAGGTTGTGTAGTAGGCCAAAGTCTGTGACAGATAAAAAAGAAATGTTGGAAACCGATGAAGCTTTTGCACAATTAGATTTTTTGAGGCAGTGCTGTAAGGATTGTCTAGGGCCTGTTCGGGTCTGATTGATGGTAAAATCAGAACTACATCATATTAGCCGTAGAGTTCACTGACAGGTTACTGCAGATTAATATTGCTACTGCTGTTCACTTACCATCAAAGTGGTGGAAATATGAATTGAGCTGCTCCTACAACAAACCATGCATATTAAGAGGTAAGGTGTTTTACTGAACCATCTCCATTTTGTCATTAGGGAAGGAGATGCAAATAATATTTATCTCCAAGTTATGTAGATATACAGTAACATACTAATTAGTTTTTTTCAGGGGACCTTGATAATGCTGACCAGGTTGCAATCATGCACAGTTAGTGCTGCTTTGAGGTTGAGTTTTTGATTAAAAAGATACTTGCAAATGATAATGAACAATATTTTTCTCTGATTAAAATATTTAATCTCATGCAAATAGCAATAGCATGTAGAGGATACATGCTTGTTCTGGAAGATGAAATGAGAGCTATTTTTTAGGGCATAGACTGAGGGGTGCTGCACCCCTTTAGTCCTGGTTGGACACATAGGGATGAAGCATTCTGGAAGTCAGTCCAGGGTGCCCAGTGTCCAAGCATGTGCATCTCCTTGTGGTGTGGAGAAGCGCAGGACTGTGGCTCACTAATTACAGTGGTAGAGGCAATACTGTGCGTGTTTGAAGTCACAAAGAGCCCTGTGTTTTTATTTCTTTCTTTGTTGATACTGGGACTTGGTTCTGCCTTCTTTTCTCACCTTTGACACTTTGCAGGTACAGGTTTGCCCCACAAGCCTTGAGAGATAATCTTTCCTTTTCCTTGGAGGAAAATCCAATTCTGGCCAGCACCCTGCACACCCTGTAGCTATTTTCTTCCCTTTCCCACTGCCAATGACTGTGACAAGTACGCTTCTTACCATTCCAAGCTATGAAAAAGTATACTGACATCCTGTGGTGACCACAGCTTGCCTTCCCCTATCCCAGCTGCTCTACATATTTCACCAAAATCTGCCTAAGCCCTCCTGTTTCTCTCCTCACAAAACCACACCATATCAGAATGTCTTTGGCTAGGGAAAAATATATATTTCCATAACAAACAAAAAGTCTAAAAAGCCCATTTGATCTGAAAAAGGGCAGCTAGAATAAAGGTAATGCTGGTGGGTAGTTTGAGTGGAAGCATGGTCCCTGTTGCTGGAGATTGCAACCAGAGAAAACAGGTGCAAATTGCCCAAAGCATCATTTACCCAGGGGACCTTAGTGAACTCCAGTGTCTCACTTTTACCATCTGTAAAATGGGGATAATCCTTCCAGGAACATTGTGAGAAGCAATTGTGAGAAGTTCTTTAGTGCTTTCTGGGACTTGCAGCAGGAAATGCACCACCAAAATACACAGGTTTACAAAAATAGTTCATGCTTAGCTTTTGTAATTTTAAAAATGTAGACATGAATCTTTACTGCAAATCTCAGCTGAGTTAAATGCGTTTTCTGTCAAGGAGACATTGGGTTTTTTTATGATAGCTACTCTGTGATTCATGAGTCAACATGCTATACAAATACCAGGAGGCATAAATGAGTTATAGACATTTCTTATGAGTGGCACAGCAGTTCTCCATTATCCAATTCAGTTAAAATATCCTATTTATCTTACCTCTGCTTTATTTTTATTTTAATAGATGAATCTTGCAATTTTTAGTTAAGTGAAAAATCTGTGTGAGGGCACTTGCTCTTTGTTTGAAAATGAATTTTGGTAAGAACTACAACTTATATTAGAAAAACAATTTAAGAAAATGATATATAATACTCTTGCTGTAAATTATACATCTTCAGTGGCATTTAATAGCTTTCCATTTCTATCAGTTGCTCATTTATTTTGCAAGATGGCTACATTCTTGTACCTAGTTATTTTTTGGTTATTATTTCCCCTTGACACAAATAACATTTAAATTAAAGTCTATCAACCTTTTAGAAAAGTTTTGAATGTTTTTGTTTGATGATATAGGAGGTTGGCAAATTTGTGGTGATAGGCTGTTTATTGAAAAATGCCTGTCTGGCAATATGAAAAATGCTTTGTGGATGTGCAAAATCTTTCAATGAGAAAAGTCAGATTCAGAACAGAATTGCTGCTTCAATCCAGAAAGAATTCCCTGTGAGGCCAAGAGTTAGTGTGTCTATCTGTGACACATAGAAGACGCAGGTTAAAGTCCCTCTAGCAAGTTGAACCTGGGCTTTCTGTATCCAAGTGAGTACCCTGGCAATGCTGCATGCTTAGACCATGCCTCGATGGGTTTTGAAAAAATGTAAGGACATTTTACATTTCTTGCCAAGGCAAGATGAGAATTCTGTGGGGACTTCTGAAATTTTCCAGAACAGATGAAGCTGCTTCTTTGGCACCGTCCTCTGCAGCCCATGTTTTTGGAAAAGTTTTAGGAGGCTGGATAAGTTTAGCTTCCCTGAGACATTAAATGGATCACAGTGACAGATTTAGCCGTGACAGAAACTTGTTAACTTCCAAGTTGCTCTTATTACCAGCAGGATTGAATTTGGCCAGTAATCAGTATTTATGTAAAGAAGCAACATACTTAGTGAGGAATGTTCATGGGAGACAGGGGATGAGGACATATGGGGGTGAGATGGAGAGAAGCAGAGAGGGGAAGACAGAAAGGAAAAGGTCATAGCGTGAAAGGGTACTGTGAATTCCAAAAGTGTCTAATTAGGTTTCTGGCTGTGGAATTTGCCTTTGCCCCAAGCCAAGAAGCCCAGCTGTTTTACAACAGGGCTTTTGCCTCCTAGCAATGACTGCAGACAATGTGTGACCTAAACTGCAAGTGTATTTATAAGGACAACTTCCTTCACTCTTCACAACAGATTCCATAAAATATGTTCAAATATTATCTAGAAAGTCGCATAACTGCATCAGTTTTTAATGCACTTTTCTTATTGGGCCTCTAAATACAATTTGGAAGAGACCTAAAAAGAGAGGGATGAATTTCATTAAAGACACTCCTCTGAACTTGTATTCCATTGGATTATTTTTTTAAAAGTGTCAGTCTTCAAAATAAAATGTTTGATGGAATATTAAATTTGATGAATCATTACCATTTTCCATGTTTGTTAGCTTTTATATACCACATTAAAGCATTCATTAATAAAGTGTCACACAACACTGCTTTGATTGAGTCCTAAAAGGTTAACAACTTGATACAGGCTGGTATTCTGAGCCTTACTGTTTGCAGGCGGTTTGTGGTGAATGTGAAGTGCTTTGAAATTGTAACAAAGAGAAATCTTTTATTTCTGGTCTGTTTCAAGTCCAGGAAGTGTTCTCAACTGATCTGGATATGCAAGGCAAACTAGACTTATTACTATCAACTACAGTAATTAAACAACAGAAGGTATGGTCATGAGGGGTTTTTTTTTTTGTTTGTTTGTTTCATTTAGTGTGGTTTTTCTTTACAGGTCTTACTCAAAATTAACAGGAAAAGGTTTCATGTTCGTAAGGCTCCTCCAAAAGGGTGGAGTAAGATGCACACAAACTCCATGTTTACCACCCACCTACACTTGTTTGTGTCTTTAAGATGCTTTGCCAATCTGTTTAGGGGCTGCAGCTATGTTTCCCCCATTTTGAAAGGGATTAGCCATTCTGGATTTTTTCCCTGTTTCTTAGAATCATAGAATTACCAGGTTGGAAGAGACCCACCAGATCACTGAGTCCAACCATGCTAAGTGTTTTTCAAACTGTCAGATGTTTTCAAAAGGTGCCTTTAAAGTGTGACTGCAGTGGACACATCCATGAGGTTAGGCTTTGAATGAGTCAGAATGTGGGTCAGAGACAGGAGCAGTATTTTACCCACTGCTCTCTTGGTAATGGCCGAGCTGGAAAGCCTGGTCAAGTGCAGGCATTTTTTTTATGCTTAGGGAAGTTTGCATTGATGTTGTCTGACGAATCCACGGGTGAATGGGCAGTTTGGGCAGCAAAAAGAAAGGAATTAACATTTCCATATGCTGTCCTTTTGACTATAATGTGCCCAGATTTTATGAAATGTGAACTCTGCTGAAATGGGAATAAGCTTCTTGACAAAGTCATGTGTGAAGTTAATTTTTTTTTAAAGATGGTATTTAGATTCTGCTCTGAGGGGAGTTGTTAGTGAAACAAATGACTCTAACTGTTTAGTATGGAAGACAAATCAAAGGGTTTCCATGAAGTAACAGGGGTGACCTGCTATAACTTAACCATTTCCTGAGCAAATACAAGTTGCTCTATTGGACAAGGGATAGTCCCCATGTTAGCCATTGTACAGAGAAAAATAAAAGTTCATATAAAAGAGCCCACCAAGGGTTATATGGCTGCAATTGTTTCCAACTGAAGCAACTTAGTATCTGTTTATGATTGTCCGTATCATGTTATATTGTTCCTGTAGAATCCATAAAACCTAAAAGTCTGCAGTATTGCCTTTAAACACCCATCAACTGCAGCTAAGAGATTTCAGAGCCAATGCATTTAAACCGAGGGGAGGTAAAACCCAAAAGTTAATGAAAAGTTGACCTTGATTTTATTTAATTTTGATTATGTGCTCCATTTGAACATTTAATAAGAAATCAAGCCCAAGCTGATAAGATTAAAGTACTTAAGCTTGCATCCTATAAATGTTTCTTTCTTTTATTTTCAAGGATTGGAGAAGAGAAAGGAGAAGCAGTAAATCTGAATTCTAGCTTTCTCACCATAACTCGTGTTTCCACAGTTCAGAATGGTGCCCATGAATTTTCTGAGCCATTCAGATGTATAGCATGCTATCATATTAGCAGCACTTAGATGAGGATATTCATTTGCATTTTCATAGTCACTTCCTTTTCATTGTGTATGACAAGTGATGCAGAAAACAAGTGGGCAAAGACATGGTTCCTCACTCAACAAAACTATCCCTTGGAAGAAGCTACAAAACAATTCAGTGTTTTAGAAGACAGAGATGTGGTAACTCAATACAAATATAAACTATTCTCTTTTTCAGACACCACCAAAGTGTCCTTGATAATGAAATTATGTTTCAAAAGCTAATGACTGAAAAACAATGCATACTTAGACTTGAAAGCAAGCTGTTGGAAAGAAAGATAAAACAGTCATTTGTTGGTAAATCAGATGTATTGTCAAGTACTCTACTGGCTAATTGCAGTGGCTTTTTACTGCCTGATTTTAGCAGTTTCAGATTTCTCTGTGTTATTTCTAGCAGTTCAAACATTAATGTGTTTAGGGTAAGATACTAACAATCTGCTCACAGGGTGTACGTATATCAGATGGGTATCTGCAGTCCACAAACCTGTCTGTAGGATCAGGACCATAATGATGACAACAATGACAACAAGAAAGAAAAATAAAGAGGGAAAGAGAGAGAGAAAAAGAGTGTCATCTGGTTAATCCTATCTTAAAGTTACTTCAAAGCAAATTATGGAGAGTAGCTCTTATCAACTGCAGCTGCTTAGTAAGAATGTCATGTGGGCAACACAGTTTGGAAGATAATGCATTCATATCTAGCAGGAAGTCAAATGTGTGATGACTTCATACAGATTCATTAGGAACCATGTTGCTAATATTTTTTCTCCATCCCAACAATGTAATATAAAAACAATGAAAATTTTATATTTGAAACCCTTATCAGATGACACAGGGAATGCAGATGAGATAGAGCTTTATTTCAAGGACTAATTGCATTACGAATTATTCCTTTTGGAGTTGTCCTTGCCAGAAACAAAGCTTTTAGCTTTCCTGATTCAAAAATAAGGGGAATATCCTTACATGGGTTGCCATTGTTCTGTAAGCCGACAGTGAGATGGTAATTTATGATTTGGCCCATGTACTGATGAGTCTGATAGATGAGTTTGTATTGCTTGCACATAAACAAACCCAGTTTGTTCCAGTTTTCAAATTAGGACTCTATATACTCACAGACAATCAGAAAATGAAAAAGAAAAATAATCATATTTGCTGAACATGAAAAACTCATCACTTCCTATTTTAAACCAGTTGTTATGTCTCTCATAATAATTTTGTATTTTATTATCCTTGCCTACAGTGGTCTTTTACCGTGTCTGTATAAACCTCATTTCTAATGGTCTCAAAGGACATGCTTGGTATTTCCAGAACAAAACAAAATTAAAACATACACCCAGAAACCACACACAGCACACACAGTCCTAGAGTAGTTAAGGCTTGATTCAAAGCCTATGAAGATTTCAGTGTGGGATCTTGGGTGTGATGATTGACAGATTGGGCTAAAAGCACTGTGACATACTGAGCAGTAACGAAGCCTCTTGCCTTCTCCTCAGCTCCTCTAGTCAGCAGCACTTGTGGAGTAATGCAGAGGGATGTTTAGCTTCTGTGAAGACGCTACTTTCTGTCATGCTGAAAGAGTCTCAGCTGGCTACCATCACTGGTGAAGCACAGACCCTAAGGGGAAAAATGCTGCTCAGTCCAACAGCAGGCTTTAGAAAAAAGACTAAAAATGGCTTGTGCAGGGAGAAAAGCCCTAAAAATTTTCTTAACTAAGTGTTTGTTTTTATAAGCTTATGGAAAGATGAAAAGCAATCCAACAATGTAAATGACAAATATGTGAAATGGCTAATGAATTTAAGAACTTGACAGTAGGAACTCTACTGAACCATTGTAACTGATTCTTATTTGTACTGCAGCAGGTTTACCAGGAACTGTACAGGCATAAGCCACTTACTGCACAGAAGTCCCAATTTTAATCAGAAATCTGTCATATTACAGCATGGGGAACGGGGTTCACATGCACTATTTACATACACACACACAGAGCATGTGTTCACATGCAACCTGCACGTGCAACTGTGCTGCCATGCTCATTGTCAGGGAGCTAACAAATTAGCAGGTATGTCCTTATGCATTTTCATTTCCTCATACACTATCTCAAGCCATACTACATATATTACATATGCTTAGCTCACAGAAAGGTTAGGGGCATAACTACTGGATCCCAAGGGGCAGATGGAGCAAAGCCAGCATAATCTCTGAATCCAGATCTTTACTATTACTCTCTGTTCAGGAAAAGCCTAGTGAGCTTGGGACAGATACTTTCATCCAGCAGCTGTTTCCATATCAGAGGCTAAAATTGTACATAAATTCTGAAAGAAAGATTTTTCACACAGGTTCAAAGCAGCTAGAAAACCAGAGCCCTTTTTTCTCTCATAGTAGTAACCCTGAAGGACCAGCTGAAGTTCTCTTTGCAGGCTGCTTGAGATTTTGGACTAAAGTGTTCACCTAGTGTATAGCTTGTCTTCTCTACCACTTTTTCCCTGTGTTTTTACATCTCCTCACATAAAGAATGTCCTATCAGAACCCTAGAATTACATATGCTATTGCTATAAAAAGTAGTGAATATCCTCCTGCCCTTCCCCATGGGAGTTCTGAACTCAGGCAGTTTGAACTCAGAAGTACATCCATGGAATTGTACCCTATGCATTTGCTCTTTTTGACATAGGAGCTGTATTCTCTCCCTTAGGCTAGTGTTTTCCTTTTTTCTCTGTAGGAAACTCAAAGTGCTTCTGTTTTACAGATCTCTTTCAGGCATGATTAAATTGGCCTCAAAGGAATGGGATTTAACTAAAAGAAGACCAACTGGTATTTTTTTAACCATGCCCACAAATCCATACTTCATAAGTGACAACTGGTGAGCCCATCACCATGATCAGTCAGAACGTCCACCAGATGAACTTCACGTGAAAAGTGTATCTTATCACACTATGTTTCAAGGACAGAAGACATATTTTAGAAAGAATACTTTTTTTTTGTTTCCCCTCTCTGCTTCTTTTCTAGGAGTTTGTTCTTAGTGAGAAAGACACACGAATCTGTTATGCTGCCCTATGAGATCCCACAATTGGTCTTTACATTTTTTCCTATTGAGCTGGTTTTCTTTAATTTAATAGATTTTAAGGGCTTTCACCTCAATACTTGAGCAATTCAGGGTGCAACCCCCAAACAGCAGTTTCTGTGTTAGATGCAGATTTTCTGTTTGAGAGAGAGAATTTCTTTTGTAAAGATGCAGCCTTGATTTAAAGATTTCAAATGATCTACCACATCCTGCGGTAGGTTGTTCTGATGATTAATGGCCCATGTTAGAGAAAGTACTGCAGCTTCCAACCATTGGGCCTTATTGTGCCTTTCTCTGTTAGACTAAATAGCTGTTTGTTATCAGAAATCTCTTCCTTATGTAGACACCTGCAGACTTTTTAACTTTAGTCACTTTTTAACTCCTTCTTGGATAACCTTAAGAGATTAAGGCATGTTTTCCTGACTATTTTTCCTTGAACTTTTTCTTAAACCTTTTCCTAATTTCTTAATGTACTTCAAGAGCCAACCCAATATTCCCATCAGCATTTTCACTAGTGCTATATGCGGGTAAATATAACAGCATCTTCTGAAGTCTAGTTATCTTCTTGTCTTCACATCCTCCTCTGTACATTATACTGAAAGTCCACGTTTGTTTGTTTAGCTGCGATTATTCCCAAATCCATGCTAGAACCCCAAGCCACTCTGCAGGCTCTTTCCCCCTCAGCCCCACTGTGGGTTTGGCTGCCTGCACTCCAGGCTGCTCTAACATAGTGAGATTGTGTAAACTTGGATTGAGCTCCTATGAAAGCAGCTAAGATGTGAAAAAGAGTTGTATGAGAAAGATGGAGAAAGATTTGTGTGGAGCTTCTGTCCACTGACTTGGAAGCTGCACTTAAGCTCAAGCTTTTGCCCTTGGTCCTTGCCCAAGTTACATTTTAGGTGTGTCTGTGCCAGCCTTGTATTGTACCAGGCCTGTTCTGGCCTTGCTGACCTGAATTCTCAGATTGACCTCAGACCTGCTTTCACCCTATGGACTTTTCTGAGATAAATGGACTTTTTGCTGACCATAGTTCCAATTGCGAGACCTGCTCTGCTCCTTTCTGGATAGGTCCAGTCCTGTTCAATGTCTTCATCAATGACCTGGATGAGGGCATTCAGGGGACCCTTAGCAAGTTTGCAGATGACACAAAGCTGTGTGCAAGTGTCGATCTGCTGGAGGGTAGGGAGGCTCTGCAAAGGGACCTAAACAGGCTGAACCGCTGGGCAGTGTCCAATGGCATGAGGTTTAACACGGCCAAATGCCGGGTCCTGCATTTGGGGCACAACAACCCTATGCAGAACTACTGACTGGGAGAAGCCTGGCTGGAAAACTGCCAGGAGGAGAGGGACCTGGGGGTGTTGGTCGACAGTCGACTGAACATGAGCCAGCAGTGTGCCCAGGTGGCCAAGAAGGCCAATGGCATCCTGGCTTGTATCAGAAATGGTGTGACCAGCAGGTCCAGGGAGGTGATTCTCCCTCTGTATTCAGCACTGGTGAGGCCGCTCCTTGAATACTGTGTCCAGTTCTGGGCCCCTCACCACAAGAAGGATGTTGAGGCTCTGGAGCAAGTCCAGAGAAGTGCGACGAGGCTGGTGAAGGGGCTGGAGAACAGATCCTATGAGGAGCGGCTGAGAGAGCTGGGGTTGTTTATCCTGGAGAAGAGGAGGCTGAGAGGAGACCTCATTACTCTCTACAAGTACCTGAAAGGAGGTTGTAGAGAGGAGGGAGCTGGCCTCTTCTTCCAAGTGACAGGGGACAGGACAAGAGGGAATGGCCTCAAGCTCCGCCAGGGGAGATTTAGGCTGGAGATTAGGAAGAAGGTTTTTCACAGAAAGGGTCATTGGGCATTGGAATAGGCTGCCCAGGGAGGTGGTTGATTCACCTTCCCTGAAGGTGTTTAAGGCAAGGGTGGATGAGGTCTTGAGGGACTTGGTTTAGTGTTAGATAGGAATGGTTGGACTAGAAGATCCGATGGGTCCCTTCCAATCTGGTTGTTCTGTGATTCTGTGATTCTGTGGGATTCTGTCCCTGCCCCTGCCTCGCTATCACCCTCAGCTATGAAACAGGAGTGGAACAAGGGCCAGTGCCTGTGAGCCCTTGGGAGGATGGTGGATATCAGTTCTCAGTTACTCAATATCATCTGTTTGCTAGGTTTGGTTTATTTAATGTTAATAGGTTGCTTTGCTGGAATTTTTAACTTCATCAATAGAAATGTATATTTCATTAAAAAAGTTAAGATTGCACTTGTCTGGCAAGTCTTAACTTCAAACTCAAATATGTTGAGATGAATGTTCTGCTGCTGTCATTTAATTATTTGCTGATTGTCTCCAATGCTAATCTTCCAAGACTGGGATAATTGCTCTTTTCAGCTTAACAGGTTGAATGTCCATTGGTCATCAGGTTTGCCATTTAAAAACATTTGTATGACCTTAGCTTCTTTTACAGTCCTCTCAGATGTTTACAGCCTTTTAAAAAGGCAGCGTATTTAGATCAGAGTGTTCCTTGGCCAGATGCTTTCATGTCCTTGAGTAAAAGTTGACTACTGCCATTTATTTGCTGCTGGGTAATATTTCTCTTCTGGCTGCTGGGGCAAGAAGAAGCTCCACAACCACTTCAAGGTCTATGAGCACTCACACACCCAGAACTGCTGGTGGCATTATGAAGTAAATGCTATCATTAGAAGGACTTTAGAAGTAGTTAAAATATTTGTAGAAAGATTAAAAGATCAGATTTTTTATTATTCTGCTTTGCAACTGAGACAGAAGATTAGCCCTGGTTGTAAGCTCTCTCTGTGTTATGTATGTTGCATACCGCCTGCCTTGAACTTGTCTAATTTATGCATTGCTTCATCATCCCATCCCAAACATCATCTAGAATTACCATCCAGGCTATACTCCCCAGATCCCTTGTGTAGAAGCTGGAAGCTTCATCCCAGCTCTGTACGCACCAGCTCCCAGCTGCAAGAAGCTGCCTTTCCAGCAGGCAGGTCTGCTCCGGCAGGCACAAAGGTGCCTCAGTGTTCCTGACAGCTCCTTGCTGTTTTTAAAAGCACTTCAGTTCTCAATGACTGGGCAGAACGTGCCCCAAAGCTGCATCATTTGGGTCTTATAGAAGCATTTGGGTCTTTGCAGTGTGAAAGCTGGAGAACAAACTCACCTTTACTTTTCTCCCTCTTTTTTTTTTTTTTTTTTTTTTTTTTTTAAACAGAAGAAAATGCAGTAGTACCAGTCCCAGAGTGAGCAATTGCTGGTGAAATAGCATTTGCTTTAGGAGATAAGAGACATAGGTAACTAGTGAAAATAATGCAGAATACTATAAAAAGGAATAAACATGAGAAATAATTGAAGTCCCCAGCAGTCATGCATAAGCCAAATATTTTAAGCTTTTTCCTTGTGCTTTCCTTTATTTTGGAAGACTTACTAAGTAGAGGGATATATTTAGAATTTTCATAATGTGTTAGATAAAAGTGATGAGCCAACTGACATTATTGAAGTACATTATTACAAGATGAAGCTTTCCTTTCCAATCTGTAACCAAATTTCACATCTCTGTAATCCTTCCTGAGCTTCCCTCATGATTTTCTGTAAGTGGAACTTACTATTTGCATTAATTTGTTGGACTGTGCCAGTGAGAAAAGCAAAGGCAAGGAGAAACAAAATAATGTTCCTAGTAACTCATTTCTTAGAACAGGATCTCCTAAAGACGCTCATATGGCAGGGGGTTATGCTTCTTCTGGGGTGTAGTGAGTGTTTGCTGTGTCTGGGTTACATCAGGGCCCTGCTGAAGTCAATGGGAGTTTTGTGCTAAAATGTATCTCGCAGGCTTTCACTTGGGCAGATGTCCACCTCAGGCTACAGCAGAAGCAAAATCACCACATTTGTTTTCACTTCTGACCTGATGAAAGTAGGATTACATTACTTGTATATTTCATTCTGATCTTTTTTTTCTGATTTAAACAAAGATACCACTGTGTTATACTCTGATACCAAGTACTGAGCAGGAGGCTAGAGAAGTCAATTACAACTGAAATTGCAGACTTTGTTTACTGTTGCCTTGCTTTTAACTCAATGTTTTTCTTCATAGGCAATCAACTTGTAATTTTCTTTCTTCAGCTTGTACTCTTGTGTCTCACAACACAAACAGTGGTGCTGCACACTCTGAATTCCTAGATTCTTCTCACATTATGCCACGTCCTTCACATTATTTAACTCAAGCTTTCTCCTACATTGATATATTACAGGGGAAAAATGAACATAACTTCTAACAAGTTGTCAAGTGAGCGTTAAAAAAAACTGAGCAATGCTTAGACAGTAAATGCTGACTGAGCCAATTTTTCACTATGCAAAATATATTTATTAGTATTTCCCTCAGATAATTCCAGGGCCCAGAAACACTCTTCCAGTGACTGGCTAAATCTGATTTTTGTTTGTGACCAGCATGAATGCTGACCTTTGCCTTCTTGACTGATCTTTGCATCTCCTAGAAAGTTCATGGAAAGGTCACAGACCAGCACTGACTTCCTCCATGTGTGCCTTCATGTACATGTGCCTGCATGCCTGTGTGTGCGAGTGAGAACATGCACACGTCTCTGTGTGTGTGTGTACATGTGCATGTGAGTGTATGTGGGGACATCTTTCTGCCGTTTAAACCATGGCTGGTCTTGGCCACTGATGCTTATTTTTCTGTTTATGGAAATTTGGACCCACTTATACTAGCCAAGTCAAACCAGGCAAAAGGGCACATAATTTTTTCATTTACCAAGCACCTCTATTTGCCTTACTTTTCACTGGCAATTGCTCCTGATTTACTTTTAAGTTTTGCCTCTGTTCAGATACATCCTTAGCTTAAGGAAATTGTACTACACAGAATATCTGGCTTTGTGAAATGAAAGGACTAAAATGAACCCTGCAACAACTACAGAAGAAATGGCTAATACTACTTTTTCTTGAATACATGCATACTAAAGGGAATGAGTTCGTCCCTTATATTGCTTTGGCATAGGTGCCTAAGAGAAATAAAAATGATTTCTTGTGTATTCTGTAGCTGATTGCTTTTCACAGATAAGTTCAGCACTGCTTGTCACTGCAAAAGAGTGCTATGAATCTCAGGAAAGCTGCTGTGCTGACACTATCAGCTGTACAGCACCCACTTCCAAACCAGACCTCAGAAATCAGCACTGTTAGAGGGCTTTAAATCTCTGCTCAGAAACTGTATCTATTTACAAACAGCAAGAATAGCTCTGAAATTGTGAAAAATGCACTCTAGTCATATTTAGAATGATTGTGTGTGGAGGATATAACAATAGTTTTCAAGACTGTAAGCACTGCGTATATTCATATCTTGTGCTATTTATCTTGCAGATGTACAGTGCAGGAAGTTGCTGGCTGCAAGCTGGTAAGCTTGTAGCAGTGAGAAGGAAAGATCTCTCCCTTTGTCACTGGCAGTATATCACTGCAGCTGTGCCCTTTGATTACACAGAGGGCTCCTCCAGCCATTAATAATAGGGAACACTTTTTGTCTGGTGAATGCTTCTCAACGCTGTCCTCTAACACCTAGGCTTTGCAGTAAGGTAGAAGAGGTAAATTAAGGATTGAGCTTGTTCATTTTACATTTACACTAGATGTGTAAACAAGGATAACCTTTGTTTTCTTCAGAAAAGAAAAGATGTCATTCTTTTTCCTACCACAGTGACTACTTTTTACAGAAACAATATAGTATTCCCAATTACAACTTGCTGAGGAAGTGACACTAATGAATCACAATAATGCTGCCACAGCATCATGGAAAGTGCTGTGACGCCAGCCTTCCAGATTAATTGCATCACATATAATAGCTGAGCCACATCTGCTAGCCAGGTGTATCTGTGTAAAAGATTTTCCCAGAAAAGCAGAGCTTAGAGGAAATCAATATATAGGCTGAATGAAGCCCTAGGTATGAATATTGCATTGCCAAAATTAGATAGCTATCAGAAATTGTCACAAGTAATTGATGCTAAGATTGGAAAATTCTGAACTGGTGTAAACCATTTAGAGCCAGGGACCACTACAAAAGGCATTTCATGCTTGATCTGCAAAATGAATCAAAATTAATACTAAGCTCATGAGGCATGCGATTGCTCTTACTTCTTGCAGCACAGTGTATCTGAACTGCTCCAAAGAGGTGTTTGCAGTCAGTGGTGCGTGGAATCTGAGTCTGGCCTGCATTGATCATCTCCCACAGCATTTTTGAGACAATAGGAAAAGCTAATGACCATTTGTCTCAACACTGCTTTTAGTCATGTGTCAAAACCTTGTTTTAACCCACCCTGACTTTTATTTAAAATGAGGACTTTTGAGTAGCAAAAAACCGCAGCAAAAAATGATGACCCTCTTTGAAACAAAGCCTGCTCTTGCTAGCTGCTATTTTATGTCCTCTGCTCCTTGATTGCTAGAGGTAGCCATCCTCTCAGCCAGGCCACAGCTAGATTTGCACCGGAGGAAAGGATTCTACAAAATGCAGTTGTTTCGGAGGTATTCCAAAAATCACACAGAAACTTATCATTCCTGTCTCTGTGTTTATCCCCAGATGGTGCTCTCTATTTATATTTTGGTAGAATCCACAGTTATTTCATTGATGGCCCTATGACAACGATATGTTCCTCTTAAATCTGTGCTGACAACTTATTTCGGTCATGGAGTCAGTTTAATTTCCTCAAGCTGAATGGATTCCCTGAAGGTGTAAAGAAAGAAGAAAGCATGTACTTGTTACTGAGTCAAACACGGAGCTGAAAATCTCCAAACTGGAGGCTTCAGCCAGCATCCTGCACTGCTTTTTTCCTCAGTTACTTGCTTCATGATTCGAGGGCTTGGAAGCTGAAGCAGCTTCAGGATGCTCCCCAGCCTCAGCAGTGGGCATGCACGAGCACTGCTGCCTATCTCCCTCCAGAGGTGTCTTGCTTTCCTGAGTCCTGTCTGCAGTCAGTGAGGCAGCGTGTCATTCTGGAAACAGCAGTAAGTCATTGGCAAGAGAGTCCATCCTGCATTATGTGAATAACATAGCATCTATGAAGTATTTTTTTATATAGCGCTGTTCTTCCATTGACACATAACTTAGCTGAAAAATACTGTCTACCTATATGAGTACTCAAATAAAAATTAATTAGACATGATTCACTAAATTTCACCATGAGAACATATCAGTGAGTTTAATATATTTTTGTAGAAATCCAGAAAAATATACAAAGCTTACTTTTTGCTATTTTTATAGCCTACCTGCCCCAAATACAGTTATTATATTGGTCACTGAATTTAAATGATGAATTTTCCTGCTTTTAAAACTAGGAGGAAAAAATCACTAGACTTCTTATCAGGAGATAGTGATAGACTTTTCAAAAATGCACAGCATCTTGAAAGTTTGGTTTCATATCACCATTTATATTCCTGAGAAATAGACATGTCTCACATTCTGTAGCAGTGTTTTGTGACATTTGGATTTACAATGTTCAAGTTTAAGTCTCTAGCCCTTTGCAGTCTGTCAAAAACAGCTTCTCTGTCCATTTATTTTTGTCTTCTACGCTCAGTCTGAATATATTTTGTAAATTTATACTTGACAACCCTCGTATTTCAGCAGCTGGCTTTGTTTCACAATGTACCTTGCTTGCTCTGTTGCATTAGCTGAAACAACAAATTTAATCCATGATGTCAATAGTAAATTATAGTGGAGATGTAATATATGCCTGACATCACTAAGGTCAAGGCCATGGTGAAAATATTGCAAATAATAGATCCAAAGGGTCTCCTTATAGTGATGGTTGCTTGCTGCACATTTAGTGTAACAAGAAACAGATTAGTGCTGTACACTGCATTATGTTAGCCTTATGGTTATAGCCAGCATAAAACTCCAGATAATGTAAGAGTGCTCCCTCAACATCAAAGGAGGTTCCAGAGAAGTTTGCTATGTCATTATATTTCATATTTTCTAACTGATAAATAATTAAAACAAGAATTACTTTACTGAAAAGATTCATTTAGAGCACACATTTTCCATTACTCTAACTGTTTGGAAGGGTTAGGGGAAACATTTATTGCATACCTTACCTAAACTACCTTGCCATTAAAGTATCTAAATTACCTCGGTGAATTCTGAGCACAGAAGTGGTTGATGAATTGCTTTTTGCATAAATGCACTTTCCCTTTGCTAGAACCTAATTTTGTGTATGAACAGACACACGCATGGAGAACAAGGCAACTACTGAACTCTCTGAAGAAGAAAAATTGAAGTCTGGAATTTTCTCTGTGTAATGAAGTTTTTCTAAACGTTGCTTGTATTATAAGAATCTGTGGGATCTCTGAGGACAAGATAAAACTGGTCTCTTCTATAATGGCAAAAGAGCAATTAGTGAATCATTTTCTCCTGTGTGAAAGTGCTCATTCCTATTAATATGTCCATTTTGTAGACACGGCTTTTTTAATGTAAAAATTAACTTTCAGTTTAAAAGTCCATTTAGTGCCAGAGGGGAAAAAATATTGTGCCAAGTGACAAATATACAATAAATAAACAATAAAAATAAACAAATTCAATGAATGGCATAATATGGAGATTTCTATTCAATCACCCTCCATTACTCTGGCATAAAGGGCTTCAACAACCTAAGGACTTTGAATCTGCAATTTATCCCTTTAACTTGGCTCTAAAGTATTTTCATTCTCAATGAGAAAGGATGGGCTAAATTTACAAAACTGCAGAACATACCAGAGTACAACTATGGTGCTTGAATTTCCACATGCCCAGTCTGGATGTATGGAATTTAATAGGTTTGCTTCTCAGAAGAGTGGGTTAACTTCTGTTCTTGGTGTTCCCACTAGGAAGGCTTGTGCAGGTGGTACCTTTTGGCCTCTATTTCAGCTTAGTTTTTTGTATGTAAGTATAACCATGGGGTGCAGGAACACACAGGGGAAAATGATTGAACCAAGGTCTTGGCATATAAATACACATTTTGGAAAATATGGGCATCAACCACCTCTGCAGGAGCTTTGTTCATCACGTGCATTTGCCTGTGTTCTTTACTCTTTCATTCAAATCCATACCAGACTAGAGTGACCAAAAGTAATTGTCATTTATCTTATTCCTTTACTCAGTGCTTTACGTGTAATGAGTTGATGTCTTTGGTTCTGTTCCTCTAGACCATGAATCAACACCACTTTTTGCCCATTGTAATACATTTCAGTGATGCCTGTGTTGGTCAAAGCAGCAAAGAAATGGAGTGATGGACCACAAAACAATCCTCTCTTTAGGCTGTCTGGCAAGTTTGAGTGAGGCAGGATGGCAGAAGGGAATTACTGAATCTTGTGCTTTTGAACTCTGGGCTGGTCCTTTGGAAAGGTCTGTTTGCATTGTTAATAATCTGGTGGTCAACTGCCACGAAGGTATTGCTTAAAGGATGTAAATATTAATGAGAACCCCAAACACCGAAGTTCCTGTGATAGTCTCTTGTACACAAACAAAAAGTAGAAATATGAATTGGTGGCTGTTGGAACAAATCAGCAGTCTCAGTATGGGCTGCTTTAATGACTATTTAATCTTGTCCATAAAAGAAGTTTAAATAATTCTGTTACATGCTGATGCTCTTAGCACTTGCTTTGGTGCATGATCTATGGCCAGTGTCTGCTCCAAGAATCAACAAATGTGTGTTATTCCATTAGCAGTATTCAGTTTTCTACAAAGCTTTACAATTTATTAGTTATTTATGTTAATGTACTAGTGCCTTATTTTACATATTTATAATATCTTCTTTCCTCTGTCATGAAAAGCAATGAAAAGTTTAGGTATTGCAGATGAGTTCAGCTTATATAACATTTACAAATGATCTTTATATAAACAATGTCATAAAGAGTCCTTTCTGCAGTTGGAACTGCTGCTTTAACTTATTTGAAACTCTTGCCGACACCAAAACAAGAATGAGGCTTTTCTAATCTTCTGCTCCTTCTTCCATGCTATTCTTCAGAAAGAGGGAGAAACTCCAGCTGTACAAGAAAACACTTTTTTATTTTCCCAGTAGATCTTGGGAGACATGCACAAAAAGGAAGAACATCAACAAAAAGTTGAAGATGTAGGTAAGAAGGTTTCAGTAGGAGGAAGAATTCACAGGTAGCAGTGTGGTGGAGTCCCAGAGGGTTTCTAAGTATGTATTTATTTAACAATAATGTAGCTGATCTCATTGGCTACACAGCAGGGGATACAACGTCTTAGGCACAAATTAGTTACTTCTGAAAGGTTATCGTTCCTTGATTTCCTTGGCACATGGTCTTCATGGCAAGCAAAGGCACCGAGTTAGTACGATGCTTTTAGTTTTGGCTGCTGACTGCCTTGGGTCAATACTGGAGCACAGCTAGTGTCGCGGTTGGAGCAGCCAATGATGCATAGAAGTTGTGAGAAAAAGGACATCTTTATTGTTTTTTACACAACTTTTTATACCCTTTCTGGGACTGTGTGTTCATTCGTTATTAGTTTAGCCAAAGAACAGCAGTTCATAATTGGATGACTCTTTCTGTGTTGTAACATCAAAATTGGATGATTTCACCTGAGGCTTGGCAGCTTCTTAATCTTGTCTACTCAGCTCTTCTTGGCACTTTCCAGCTCCTTCAAAGATACATGGGTATCGGTTCAAGGTCAATGTTAAGCTAGCATTCCAGTCCCTCGTCGCAGCCAAGGTTTCCCACAAGCTAGTTCCATCTCTGTCTAGCATTGCAATTTATAAGCACATGCATGGAGTGACAAAAGAGAGTTTCATATTTCAGGATGGAAACCATTCATTGCTTCCTTATAGGTAACTTCAATTTACATTTTTACCAATGCTAATGTTCTCTAATTACCTATCATCAATACTTTTGGGTAGATTCTACTCATTCAACTCTATGACCTACTCTGCCATAACACCTAAGCAAAGGCTGAAGTTCACTACCAACTGATGTCTCCTAGGTGGCCTGTGTGAAGTGAGTTGTCGGTGTTGGCACAGTTTCTCTATATTTTATCCTGATATTTTTTGGATATTCTTAGTTGCACACCTAGTTGTTCAAGTGGACATGTCCCTGAACACAATAACAGTGAAAGAATATTTTAGTATGAATGTTAACATACTGTTTCAGGCACAAATCTGCTTTACTGATTGAGGAGTTTCAAACACCTTGTGATCAGCCGCAGACCACAACTGACTTCCACTCTTCTGCTCCTACCATGTGACTCAGCTTGAGTCACATCAGTTCCTAAATTCCTGTGTAAAACAATGAATGATGCCATACATTTGAGAGTCTCTTATTAACTAAAAAATGCATCAACACTGACAACTCACTTTGCACAGGCCATCTAACAGACGTGAGATGCTAATAAGTCTCAGCCTCTGCTGATGTCACATCGATTCATCTTAGCAATGAAGAGCTGTGCTCTGTTTTCCAATACTTGAAAAACTTCCAGTCCCAGAAAGCTGCTGTGAACTCACAATTTTCATTTACTGAAAATAATATTTATTGTCTTTTCCACAGGAATCTCTCTCCTCAACAAGGCTTTCCTGGTGAGACATGCCCCACCCCCACAGAGAGGTCAGAAGACAGCCCTACTGAGTTCTTCCATCCTTCATGACATAGGAGCAGTATGCAGATCTGAGGTTTTTTTTAGGGTGGGATGGATTATTTAAAATGACTAGGAGAAAACATTGCTTAAACCAGGAGGTCAGGTTCTCTTAACAGTTCAGCTCCATCCTCCTCCTCTTCCCTTCATGGCATTGCCTTCCTAACTCTGTCCCTCCTGTGGTAGTGCCTTGCTCCTGCCTCAGCAGCACTGGCTCCAGTGAGGGCTTTCCTTGCCTGACATGGGCCTTCTCTTGCTACCACTTGCCCCTCTCCCAAGTAACTAGGGCTGCAGAGCTGTACTCCAAAGGTACATTGCAGCAAGGGCAGGCGCAGGAGCAGAGGGTGGGTTTTTGACTGGAAATGCAGGGCACCCAAGGATAATGATTTTTGGAAGAGCTTGTATCAGAACCCAGAATGTCAATGGCCCCTCTACTCAGAAGCAGGCCAATGCCCATACTTCAGGTTCCTGTCCCAGTGCTAGAATATACACATCTGCATCAATCACACATGCTGCTCCTAGAACTTTCACTCTCTCGAAATGGCAACCTTCCTGAATTAAAATATAAATACATCCTGTTACAAGAGGGAAAGAAAAATTCTGTTTTCTACAGAAAACCCAGTTGCTTTGAAAAGAAAAATAGGGGAAATATATAGCAACCAAGACTAAATGTTTCTCTTCAAACATGTAAAACTCCAAAGAACGAATAGACTCAAAATGTGTTATCTGCCTCTGGACTTCCAGTAGCAAGCTCACTCAGAGCTCAAATCACTGGCAGAAATAAATTACAAGTCAGCTCACAGGAAAAAAAATCTGGAATAATTTTTTGCAGAAGTGTATATCTTGCTAGAGCTTGAAAAACTGCTTTAGATTTTTCTTATAGCAGGTAACTTCTTCAGGGAAATTAAGAAACAAATTAAAGTGCTGCTTATGGCCACTGAAACACTCTGAAAACATATATTAATTATTATGAACATGTTATTCTTAACGATGTTAACTATGTGCTGCTGCCATAAATTATTACTTGCACTGAAGCAGCCCCTAAGGCCATATCTGAAAGACGAGACCCAGGAGTGCATCTGGAATGTGCACCCAGCAGTGGGAGTGCCTTCTCCGGCTGTCTCTGAGCCTCCTGCAGGTCAGACCCAGACGAGCTCAGCTTTACTTCCCCCAGCTTCTCCTTTACCATCATCTTCCTACAGAATTGGCACTGATGGGCACAACTCTGATGGGAGCTTCAAGGATTCCAAAGTTGCCTCATCAGGGTTCGTGCTTGCCAGCTCCCAGTATGTACCAGATGCTCCAGCGGTGAAAGAGGCAGTCATGACCTGGACCTCCTTGTACTGGAAACTACACAAAGCCAGAGCAGTTTTCACAGTCTCTGCATCAATGGTTTACAGTCTTACATACTAGATACTTCACAGATGGATACTAGAGGTCTGCCCTCACGACTATGCAAGAGTCCAACAGAAGGTATAAATACAATGAACTTGAGAATAATTCTGTTCTTTCTGTGAGTTCATTCTATTTTTAATTAGCTTAAACTTGGGAAGGTAGCAAGGCCAGGTGAAGTTCAGACACTTTCCTATGACAACATTGTTTAAGTAAGAGATAGACAACATGATTTATTCAGACAAAAAATAGTCAAGATACTATGTCGTACTATTATTTAGCTAGACAAAGTGAAGTTTAAATTGTAAAATGCATTACCAAAAGCTGAAGGTTTTGATCTTGCTCAGGCATAAATGGGTGGGTTGTTTCCAATGGCTGGGAACTTTCTGATAAGATAATTTGTTATAGCTTATTTGTCAAAATCGGACAGTTTCAAAGGAAAGTTTCAATGACTTCTTTGTCAGGAAAGTTTTCTTAGCTTTGTTTTTGTGGTTGAAAATAGGGATAAAAGAGAACAGGCAGACTTGTCCCAACTAAGACTTACCTGAGAGTCTCTGCTATCCCCAATCCACTCAAACTATCCACAACATGACCTGCAGAACCCCTGATCAAATCTATGATCTAGATACGTATTTATTTGTTCCCTTGGCTCTTTTGCTGTGATTTCATTCTCCTTTTTTTCCTCACATTTTACAAAGTTGCTTATTACAAACTCCGAACAAGGTTACTTGCTCTGCTCCAGGCTCTTCCTCTCACATCCAGAAACGGGGAATTTCCCATATGCTTAGTGCTGGGGCGTCAGGTTAGCTCCCGTACATTAAAACTCATGTATTGTTGGTTCTCTCTAGGACAGCTGTCAGAGGCAAGGCACACCCCCTACCCCCAGGCTGTGTTAAAAGTACCAAATTATTTCTGTGGTGGGTAGAAACAAGTCTGTGCCCCGCCTTCCCTGACCTAGGCACAAGTATTTACAGATGCTTAAGTTTCACTTGCAGAACGCTACAAAAATTCAAGACCCTACTTATAGCATATACAAGATTTTTGGGAAAAAAACCCTAAGCCTGTAAAAGGATCTTATATTTTGTTCATCTTGGCATTTGCGTCTGCTCTGCTGGCAGAGAGCTCTAATTGTCAGGGACACAATAGGCTGTGCTCTTATCTGTGATTAATAGACATGATCTTTCCAGAATGATAAATGCAGGTAAGTAAAGTCTCTGTGACTGTATCTATGCTACATCATAGATTATTAAAACCCTTACAATGTAGACGTGATAATAAGCATCCATGATGTTTAAAAGTGCTGGCTAAGAGGTCTTAATGTCTGGGGTTTGATTTTTATGATTTTAATAAGGCTTTGTGTGGGAACATCCTCCACAACATTGACATTCAATATTCAGTTTCTTAGCTGTTGCTCAGCCCTCTGTTCTGGTGATTTCCCCCACATTCCTTGTTGAGATTCCCTTTATGCAGGAAGAGGAATCAGTGCCCTGAGCAGCAGGACAGCCTGAAGCTGCAGGAGAAGAGTGCACCATCCCCAGCATGGGTCCTGGGGGTAAAAGAGGAACAATTTGGCATTCCTCACAGCAACTTGCAACCCTCTCTTTTCCTCCTTTGCCATGGTGGCACCAAAACCTCTGCATACATTTTCAGAAAAACAGCAGCTTCAACTGTTGTTATTGAGGCAAGGGCTGTCATAGTGCCCTGCCTGTTCCTTGGTTCAACTTGGAATGACAAAACTCCTTCTTATGGCATCCCCTTCTCTTCCCTGTGCATCCCAGGACAGCATTCCCCTGGCAGCAGGCTATGTTGTGACTTAAACATTTGAGGCCTGTCACAGAGTCAAGGGGCTTACCTCTGCAGGGAGACAGGGTGCCAAGCAGTATCTCCCTCCTGACATGCTCTCTGCCCCAGGATAGGGTTTAATATTTATCACCAAAATGATAAAATGCAGTCAGTAGGAAAATACACACCAGATTCAGCTAATTCATTATAACACAAAGCCAACATTTAAATATAAAGTAAGAAGTTTGTTATTCTAGACCAGCCCTGCCTGGCCAGTGCCACAGAACAAAGTTTGTATCTGAGTGCCAGAAAGTTGAAAGCGCTCATTCTGATGATATGATTTAAATCATGTCTTTGTTCACAGCCTACTTTGGAAATCTCATCTCTTGCTAAAAGCAAGAAGCCTCAGATAAGCCAAGGAGTGAACGGGAGTAGGGTCACAGGGAGTGGGGTTAAGCAGGCTTCAGTTCTTGGATGTTCATGCAGATCTGCACCAGATACTTTAGGGGAAGGTCAGTAAAACTCCAAAATGTTTTATCTTTCTCATCTGTCTTTACTTCCTTGTGTGCTTTTTAGTGACTTCAAAGGAAAACATTCCCTGGTTTGTAGGCAATGGTATGTATTTATAAAGCTGGTGATTGCCAAAGGCCAATGTATCTATTGCATTAAGTGGATCAACAGAAGTAAATCGGACTGGTAAAAGTGTCTTAAGGCAAGCAAAGAGAAGGCTGAGAGCCCTTGCTCCTCTTCAAAGCCACAGGCAGTACAGACTTTGTATTTGAAAGACTTTTCAACTAGGTACAGGTGTAGTAAACTGAGTCTTTTGGGAAACTCACACCATTACAACACCTCAAGGGAAGCATTTGGAACAGTATTTTCCTTTTTTTTTTTTGCTAGAAATGTTTCAGAAGGCTGAGAGCCTCTGAAAGTTTCTACAGTCATCCACTATGAACATTTATATATCTTATGCCATGCAGTCATGAGAGAAAGAATGACAGTTGCAAATGACATCCAGCATAATTAAACCCACCCATTAAAGAGATTAAGAATCTGCAAATGCTGTGGTACCTAAGATGCAGAGCACCACACTACTATGCAGATGGAAACATCTGCAGTAGAGATGTGATATTCAGAAATGTGCAACAAGATTTTCAGGCGTTCTTGCAGTCTGAGATGCAGGCCACACACCACGAGCAGATGGCTCCACTATGCTTCATCATACACAGAAACATTGATTTGTTGTCATGCCGTAGTGTAAATTTTTGTTGATAGCAGGTTAATGGCATTTGGCAATAACTATAGTGGAGACTTTTCTCCATTTTTTTGGGTGACATAGGTTATTTTTCCACAGAGACACACAGTGCTGAGATGTCCCCTCTGGCATTTCCTCAGACCACCATGGTGGATCTGGGGAGTCTGTGAGGAGGTGAAAGGAGCAGCTCATCTATTCTCTATTTGTATGGAAACCAATGACCAAGCAGGAGATTTTAGCTTATGTATAGCTGTCAGAGGTAAGCTTTGTGATAAGGAAGTTTTTGGTACTTGGATCCTAAGCAGCATTAATCTTGGTGTATATATTCTGCACCAGTCAATGCATAGTGGAGAAACTAGTAGAAAACTGACGTGAGGGTTATATCTGCTTTTTTATCTCAGATTTGTGATAAACTTTCATCTAGAGCAGCAATGGACAGAAGAGCTTTGCAGTAAAGACTGATCAGACTCATCCACCTCTGAAATTACTGATGGTGTTTCTTGCCTCCATGTCAGATGAAACAAATATTCAAACCTCTGCTCTGGTGTCCCTGGCAAACTGCACCCTTCTGGGAAGATTGGGCAGTTACGTTTATGTCCAGTTAACCTATCAAAGCCTCTGTCTTCCACTGGGGCAACTTTGTTTCACTGAAGTACTTCACCTGCCAGACCCAGATTGGGAGTCCATAAGAAACAGAAGCAAAAAAGGTGTCACAAGGGTTCTCCCTCAGAAAAATGTTTTGAGTCCATGACTGGCTATGTCCACTTTATAAGTCATCTCTCTTGAGATCTTGTCTTATGTCAGGATTTATAATCTGTCTAGTTACTAGATTTCCTCTAAGATTTATTAGTTGCTACAGATATCCAGTCCTATTTCTGTATATCAATAGCACTTAACCTTGTAATGCATGCCAAGAAAATACAAGGAAGACCATCTTCTAAATAATGATGATTATGACCAAGCTGATAATATTCAAATACATTGATTATGCACATTTATTCCCATAAAGCACACAAGCCACAGAATCTTTACATACAGAGATAAGATATGTAAACATTTTTACTGACATGAATGAAGTCTTCCATTTTTAAATAACAAAATTTATAAAGAGTGAGAAGATGAATTCTCAACAAACCTAGAATTTGGCAGGTGGAAGTACTGTCAACGAATCAACTGGAGAGAGGAATCAAACTATGAAAAATTCTGGAACAGCTATAGTGAAACACCCACTTTGAAGCCATGTGGGCGTTATTGGATGACATATGCATGGAAGACCAAAATAATTTTTTTTTTTGTCAGCTTGAGGAGATTTTAACTGGTTGAACAACTGTAGAAGACATTTTGGGAAAAGCTTTAGACTAGTGACCTGATTAAACTAAGTTGAGTATGTATTTAAAGGACTTGCTGTCTTGGGATCTTAATTATTATGGACAATTTCCATGTGTGTGTTTACTTTAACATTGTCTCCTGCTGGAGAACAGCTGGCTGCAAATAGGCTGGCAAGGTAAACAGAAACAGGCCTGCAATGCTCAGTAACTCAGACAAGTCTCATCACCAGCACAAAACTGTTGCCAACCTGACAAGCATAAAATTTCTTGGAAGGATCCACATTTCATAGTAGTTTTACCTTGTGGATTGTGCCATAGTCCAGTAACAAGATATTCAGGTCATGTTGATACAGTCATTGCATGTCGAATACGGAGGAAAGAACATAGGTCGAATACCGAGGAAAGAACATAGATACTTACTGAATGATTTTCCTTCTGAAACATGTATGTTAATTTGGTGTTTATTAATAAACCAATGCTCTATTCACCTACAGTGTAATATGAGTAGAACTGGCTAATGCCCATTTGATGGTTTATTTTTGAGTTAATTGCTATTTGTTCAACTCCAAGAGTGATCCAGGTAATTTGCAAGCTAATATAGAATGAAAAACCACCCCAAATAACCTAAATAAAACAGCTGGAAAAAAAGAAAAGAGGAGGTAGCAGTGGATATAAGACAGTAGAGCCAAGTTATGAACTAAGGGCTCAGTGTGCTCACCTTTAGTATAGTCTGTCAAACAGCCAGGTGTGCTGGTAATTCTTTTGCCAGGAGCTAATGTTCTTATGCTGGGAAAGGAGGAGAACTTAATAGAAACAGTGATTATGTTTCCCCTGCATTGCTAACAGTGCTAGCATAAGGACCTGGCTGCAGCATGCACCTGTGGGACACTTCTCCAGTGATGAGTAGCTGATAAAAATATTTTTGAATAGCTCTGAACAGTAACCATTTTTGCCTATTAAACCAGGGTACAGGTCAAAATCACAGCTGGAATACTGGCCCAGACTTTACATGCAATTTTATTGCCTCTCACAAAGCTTAGGTGTGTGCAGTTATCACTGCTCAAAATAAGACCATATTCTTTTGCTTTGACCTCCTGCTTTGGGAGCATGGGTTGATCTGTTAGGCAAACCTACTGGTCTACCTGTCTACATGCCTAACTTTTAAATGACTATTTGAGGTGAATCTTACAGAAACAAATATAAACAGAGCCATGCGAAGAAAAGGCTGCAGAGACTTGAGTTACTCCATAGTTTGTATAGAAAGATGATGTACAGAAAGAGATGAAAACATGTATTAGGGAAAGGTTATCTATAGTATTGAGTAGTGGAATAGATACTGGCAGAAAAAAAGAAAATACCTAATTATGATGCCATGGTTTTGAGCTTAACAAGATAAGAGAGTTGAGATGACTGAGGAGACAGATTGAATCTGATGGAGAAAATGAACAGAAAAAATTGACGTGCTTTTGTTTTGGAGAAGGACAATCTAATGTAGTAATTTAGGGCAGGCCTCAGAGAAAGCAGCAGGGGCAAGGATGCTGTATAGGACAACAAGGCAAAAAGCAGGCTTTGATGGGCAATTGGAGAAAGTGAAGTTTACAATATAGAGTAGAAATAGAAGAAATCAAACAAACAAAACCCAAGAAACAGAATGGTGTAAAAGTAATTAGGAGACTGCAAGTACCTCACGTACCCCTTATCTACCTTCTCATGACCTGACTGAAGTGCACATTGAAGCGCACAAATAAGGAGCTTCTTCCCTCATCCTCAGTGGATGAACTAAGTAGAAGCAATGGAAGCCTGTGGCCTAGGAAAGGTATTCTGCAGACAAAAATGCAATAAAAAAAAAAAAAGTTAAAATATCAACCTTTGAGGAGTGGCCCAATATATCAATAGCCTGGGCTGCCTGATGGTATGGAGATGGTATGGAGGTCATTTCTGGGAGGCATTGCTCTTGTAGCCTCCCCTTTCACAGGCAGATGGGCAACTCCACCTGCATTATTCTGGTCTCAGTAGTCATAAGGCTGTGAGGGACTGACCTATTTTGCTGTCAGGGCTGAAGTATTAAGTGTAAAAATCTGTAAGTACGTTCCATGAGCAGAAATAGTGGTTTGGACCTCCAGGCTTCAAAGGAAATATATGGCAGCAATGAGACAAATATAATTATGTTTTTCATTCTCATATTCCACAGAGAGTTAATACTTCCCAGGATGTTACCCTACTAGTCAATAAATAACCATTTGCCTTATTTCATTAGTTTTCAGATTAATTCATTTGTTCTGGGTTCCCTGTATTTTTTACTAATATGTGCCAGATAAAAAGTTTAATATTTAATCACTAAGATGGGGAGACCAACATTTTTGGAAGTCACTGGACTCAAGTGCAATGGATTAAAATGAAGAAATTTTGACTTTCACTGCTGACTGCCATGTAAAGGCAAGATCATACTTTGCCTCAGTTTGTCATCCTTTGGTCTGGCTGCATGTAGTGTGTTCATGGAGAAGATATATTGACAAAGAATTCTTGAAATCATAGAGACAACAAACATAATGAAAAGGTTAGTTTATATTATTTTTGGGCAGTGCATGACACTGCAGCAATTCTAGTGTGATCATGCACTCACACAGCTCTCAGTGACTGGAGGAGTGTGCTGCGTAACTGCCAATTATGTTGCCACAGCTCCTGAATGGCACCATTTTGTTGTTAGAATGAACAAAGGATGCATACAAGGGAATGAAATGTAAGGTGCTGGGAGAGGAAAGTTTTCTGCAGTGCACTGGGGGAATGTGAGCAGTGTGGCTAACATGACAGGTCACGATGAATGATGTTACATGAAGAGAGGCTGGGCCAGATGTGTGCGAGCACTGAACATCTGACCACGATGAGCTGGGCAACTTAATGGAAGTAAGCAGGAAAAAGCTCCTTTCTATGACAGGATTTCATCCCCTTCTCTTTGTCAGGACCTTTCATCTGAAAATGTAAGTCTTGTAGCAAGGATGGCCATGGGCTACAATGCATTAACCCGTTTTGACACCAGGGTAACACAGTGGAACAGCTTCATCATAAAGCAGGAATGACACAGACTCCCTTCAAATCAAACACTCAGATACTGAGCTTGCTGTTGATGAAATAATCAGCACCTTGGTTATTGACAATTAGCACAAGCAAGTTCGCTTCTGACTGTACAATGCAAACTCGCTGAGACTGGTATTAGGTATTCAGAACTGTTGCCCAAGTAGAAGTGTCTTGATTGATCTTTTAGGATTTAATTTAAAGACAAACTGGAATAAAAGTCTTATGTAAAGACAAAAAATGTTTTATTTCATTTGGGGAATTTAAAACAATCTTTGCTTATGCAAAATTCCAATAAATACAATACTTGACTGAAGCATTTTGCCCGTGTCTGGTTAGCAATGCCGTGTCACTGAAATATTTTGTAAGCAGATAATATTTAGTTCCAGAACACAACTATCATCCTGCTCTGCTGACTGTTTGGAAGTATTATTAACAGCAATATATGGAGAAAAGTGAGTAAAGTTAAACTGATAATGAGGTGGAATTTAGCCCAGTAATCACACCATTTCCAACACCAGTCATCCTGAGAAAATTTAAGGAAAATACCAAAGTCTCCTCTGAGTAGAGATTTCCTTTACCTTGTAGTCTCCTCTCTTTACTAATGAGACGTACCATTAATGTACCAATAGTGAGGACTTTTTCATGTAGTTTTCACTGAAATCTCCTGTGTTGGCATCTTTCTGTACTAAGAAAACTATTTTATGTTATTGGCCATGTCTAGCTCTGTTGGGAGAAAACGCATCATGAAGGGAGGTGTTTGTTAGGATTGGGTGGGCTCAACACTAGAGTAATGTGGCATCACAGCCCAAAGTGCTGAAATATAAGGCAATGTAAAATATGAACAGTCTGTGTGCCTCTACCCTAAAGAAAATCGTGTATAAAACTTGTAAAAGAATTCTGCATCTTGTTGGTGATCAGCTCTCTGGAAGAACAGCTTTTTTCTACAGCTAAGCAGTATATAATGTGGGCAGGTTTGTCCTTTTTTTTTTTTTTTCTCTCTGTTTGACTGTCAAAAGTTCAAGCAGATTCACAATAAAATCAATTAATGTAAACTTTATGTAACTCTTCATTGACTGTCAAGGACAACCAGGACCTACCAGATAAAAAAGCACGTTCTCCTCCTGAATCCAATTTTTATCTCAATGTATTACTATGAGTTGTCCTTTACGTGAATGTTTGATGAGGAATCATGTTTTTCGGAGCCCTTTTTAAGACAGACAAAAATTAATTGGTCCCACTTTACTGACCTACACAAGGCAATTTATCTAAACATCGTGGTGTAGTCATATATAAAAGTTACAGCAATACTTTCACTGCTCAAACCATGTAGTGATTAACTTTATTTGTGTATTTATTTCAACACATTAGATATGCAGTCATGGGGTTATACTCAAGAGTGTATCAACAGTCACCTTTTGCAGGCAATTGCATTTTTGAAATCTTTAATTTTGTTGCACCCAGATATAATCAAAGAGGAAATATGTCTTTAATGATGAGTGAAAATGGTTTGGATAAAATAAAGTCTCAGATAAGCACAAAATTGAAACAAAATCTATTATCAGGACAGGACTTTATTATTCGTAAGCAGCTTTGTGTTTTAATATTTTTAGTAATTTTTGGGATTTTTATGTGGACATACAACTTTCATCAGTTTTCTTCCGATTTTATATCTATTCTCTGGTCACTGGGCAGAATAACAGGTGAGATTTGTCGTTCTTTTCCAGATACTATGCTGTAAATTTTCTTGCAGATATGCCCTTGATTTCCAATTTATTAGCCAATATGGAGTGTTATAAACCAATGTTTGTATATACACGAAAGAGGAAATACAGAATAGTACCAGAAAAAAATCCTCAAAGTATTTTCAGTGCTTCGAAGTAGTAAAAATAGTAGAAATAGTTAAATAATATGTAAATTTTACTATTTCAGGTACAACACATGCCAAGGTATGTGTCAATATCTACCCCAGCCCTTTGATGAGAACTAGTGGTCATGCATAGCCACACTGTTCTCACTGGAGCTTGCAGACCTAAGCGCAGGAGCAGGGCTTCACATTCTCCTGGCTCTGTTTACACTGAGGAGTCCCTTTCCTACTGTGGTCAGCTGAAGAACCAACTTATTTAAGCTAAGAAAGTAAAATCTGGCCTTTGGCAGATAGTCTTACCATTTCCCATGCAGTAAGTCATGATCTAAAATGCACAATAAAACACACATTAAATGATGGTCATGGAATGAACGCCATGATTGTTACAAGGTCCAGACGCAATATACCAGAAAGCATATGCAGCATTGCCTGTTAAAAGTCCACATCATCTGTGGGGTATCTTGTGTTAGCATTTGTCGATGTTCCTTCAGGAGGAGCTTCTGTGCAATGTCAGAGCAACCAGCTCAGAAGGAGGTCTGCCAGCGCTGCGGTTTGATCCTGCTCCCAGTCCTTACAGCACACCTCAGAGTTGAGAAAGCTGGAACTCATCCAAACAGGTATTTTCTTACCCTGGCTGGCAAACAAATCACCAAGGACTATACTGGCCTTCCTGAAAGGGGCGTGGCGATTTGCCATCCCAGTGTACTAGCAAGGTCTGAGCAGCGAGTTCATTAAGGCAGAGTCCATAGCCTTTTTTGCGCTGTCTTTTATTGGGATAACAGTGATCTGATAGGAACGGAATAAATCAAAACCAGCAACCTTCTGCTAGATTTCAAAGTGACAGTATCACTGATGGATGAATGATGATGAAAAATGGTGGCAGCACTTGAGAGGCCCTCAGTGATCCACATCACAGTCAAATTCACCATCAAAAGTAATAAACAACTGGGTAAAAATGTACTTTTTGAAATACTTAACTATGTTAGCCTTTGACCAATGCTAAGTAAGGATTTTTTTTTGTTGTTGTTGTTTCAATAGTAAATAATGTATGTTTTATAACCACCAAGATAATTCTCTGCTTTCTCCTCTCCACATCAGATTGTCACAAGAAGAAATGATGCAGACAACTATTGTCCAATTAAGTAGACTGACTGATGCTTTTAACATTGATATTTTTTTTTTTTTTGTCTGCATTTGGAAATAATAGAGAAGAAATAGCAGCTATGAAACTTCAAAGCACTTTCTAGCACTGGATGTAATTAGAAGTATTTCAGCTGCTCTTCCTACTCTGACAGCTCTGGTTTTCACATGCGGCATGCTCTAAACAACAGTAAGCAGAGAATGACAGTTTACTCACACAAAGTTTTGGTCTAAGTATACACCAGAAGGGTATACAATTCCAATCAGATTTTGAAATTCTGCTGGTTTTGCTCACGTCGCAATCATGAGCTTTGAGGCAATGAAGATGCTTCACTGGTTAATGGACTGCATGTGTTAACCACTCAGCAGGGGCGTGTGTGCCTTGCTGAGTGCTGCTGAAGAGGTCTGAGCAAGGCAGAACTGCAGGGTGGCAGAGGGGCCTCAGCCTGTGTGGCTGGATCCATCCTGAGCCCTTGTTTCCAGTGTCCAAAAACTACAGGCATACTGATACAAGGAGAGGAGACTTTATTGTCCTGAATGATCAGGACATCATACATTCTGTCTAGATTGCCTGGTACCCTGATGGAACTGGCTGTATGGTTTGTCACTTCCCAGACAAAACTTTCCACTGACAAAACATTCCAGTTGCTGTCAGAAACAGGATGGGACTAATGATCTCACCATTACTCATACTACCATAAGTCCGAAGCAGGTATCTGTCACTCAGCATTTTATTCTGTATCTCTCTTGCTAATCACCAAAATTTTAACCCTCTAAAACATCACTTCATATCATCCTGTATTGCTTTTCTCTGCTGTTGCCATAGGCCATATTCTCCAGTAAAAACAGAAGTACTAGACCCATCTGTATTCTTTTTGGTTTTTTTCTCCATCTCAGCTCCCTCACAGGGCACACCAAGTACATGTTGATCCATTGAAGTACACAATACGATGCAAGGGAGCGGAATGACAGAAATTAGATGGCCTGTATGAGGCTGGGACATTCCTTTTCCACAGGAATGCACAAGGCCTGGTAAGTTTGCATTTCCTCTGCACATGGATGGACTCAACAAGCTGGATAAGCAGTTTAGCCAGTTATTTGTGTCAACAGGGCTTGCCATTTAATAGTTAATATTGTCTTGCACTGGATGCATTGTTATCAAGCCTCTAAGGTATCACATTTGATGGGCACAATTCACACTTCTCAAAACCATTATTCCAAGCTTCCTGCCAGCTCCTTAGTTTACTCAGGGTTCATATTTGCAAGGTTATTTTTGCAGCAACAAAGGCTGGAAACACAAGGCCCGATTCTCCGCCAGAAAGCGCTGGCACAGTTCCGCTGCCTGCACCCTGGCTGCCTGCCTGCATGTTGGGACAACGCTGGAGCCGTTCACGGGCTCCGGGAAAACCGTGGCTGTCTGCCTGCAGGGACTCTCCAGGGTTGGTTACAAGCCAGGAGGCAGCCAGTCACGCTGACTTGTCTCTCCTTCAGGTCCATGGTAAAACACCTCTAACCAGCTTGAAAACCATGAATTTTCTTACCCAGCATTTCATTATGACAATCTCCAATTTCGTTTTTTCTTTATCACTGTAGCCAGATGAGTGTCCAGCTCCTCCCTAGGCTTCATGACCTAGGCTTGACTGTACTACCAGACCTACAAGTTTGATGTCTGCAGGCAGTGACTTGCAAATGAGAATCACACAGCAGCTGATAACATTTTATTGAAGGTGGGTAAATATAGCATTCAAGACAAAGTATCATGTGCCACAAACTGATGGGAAAGCAGGGAAGCTGAACAGGAGACAAAACCACTACTTTGTACTTCAAAATCAGGAAATTAGGACATTCTTTCAAAACGGCAAATTATGAGTACGGAAAATTACCGACAACTAGGAAAATGTGAAGATAGTATTTTCAGGACTATATTTGTTCCAGTTTAACTGATTGTGTCTATCATATACTAAGACAGACCGAAGCAGTGATGCTGTAGTTAAAGATATGTTACTTTTTTTTCATTGTAACCGCAAATGGCATATCATATAGTTCAGCCATGTAAATCCACACCAGGCTAAGCTTGTGAGATAACTGCCATGTCTGGGCACAGTTCGTCCCCGCACTACACAAGAGTATACAGACCAGCTATGTTGTTTTTACTGAAAGAACAATGAGTAAAAAGAAAGTTGTTTGGGCTCAGTTCAAATATTGCCCATTTTTCCTTTGACAAAAAGGAGAAGAATTTAAGATAGAGATGGGAATTTCAGAACAAGTTCCTTGTCTAAGAAGATCCACTATTTCCTACGGATGTGGATCAACTATTTTTCATAATTCTTTCCAACATGGAATTCTGTCAGCACCTGGCACTGTCAGTGGGATGTTACTGGAACACACACAGCGAAGATTTTAGCCCAATGAGGACATTAGGTCCCAAAATGCAGATGTGGCTTTCCTCTTTAAGACATGCACAATGTAGATAATGCTGCTAAACAGCAGCAACAAATCTTGTCTACACATAGTGTTATTCCTCCAAAATCATGTCTGGATTTCTATTCCAGAAAAACAAGTGTATTTGATGGCGTGCTTAAGGAATTTTCACTGTAAATTAAAATAAAAATAATAATAAATTAAAATAAAAATAAATTAACTGAAAAGATTCTACAGTAAGCCTATACATAGAGTTCTTTAAATATCTTTTGCATTATAAAGTCACATCCTACCATAATCTAGCTCTAAATTGCAGATAATACTGTATTTATAAAGTATACATTCTCAGGGGATGAGAAATATTGCTCAAAATGCCATCCAAATGTTGAAAATTTAATATTTACACTGGATAGGTGCCATCCTTGTCTGGCAGGCTAATGGATCAGAAAAAACTGTCTGTGAAAACACGACTGTGGGAGTGGCTGGGATCTTAGCAGTTTCTTCCCCTCTCTCCTCACTTTTAACAAAATTGTACTTCCTGGTTTTATGGCTTAAATCAGATTTTAAGAAGTCCATTATGATGCATCTGTTTAAAATATCAAGGGAAGCACAATTCAATAACACTAAATGAACAAAAATGGGGGCTGTGAATTAATACTGTCTTTCTTGCTTAACTAGCTGCCTCTTGTGTTAAAGCATCATTGACACAGTTCCACATCTCCATGGTCCTAAGGAGCGTCGTGAACTGTAAATAGCCCGTTGCGCCTTTGAATGTCTTCTCATCCTCTTGCATTGCCCATGTTGGATCTGGTAGTCTTATGTACAGTAATCCAACCTTGCTGATTTTAAGTTAATATTTTAATTGAGTTAGCAAATCAAACACTATACAGCTATTTGTCTTTTTAGCAGTTCACACTTAGTGTTGCCATTTATAATATCTGGATTAAAAAAAACAGGTAACAACCCATGCAAATAATCTGAACTAATTTTATTTCTTCTAAAGTCAATTTTAAATCTCCTCCGTACGGTTGATACAGAACACTACGATGCAGTTGATGAAAACATAGCTTCAATGAAGCCAATGCGTTTTGTGACTGACTTCGGGAGAGCCAAGATTTCATCCATTATCTGTTTCTGTAGCATAGGGCCCAGCTGTATAACAGTAAAAAAAAAAAAAAAAAAATTAAAAAAATCCAACAACAAAAGCCTGAAGCCATTAATCAACTCAGAAAGATCTGGTTAATATATTGCAAGACAGGCCTCTGTTGGATGGTTCGTGCCTTTAAATTCTGCAAGCACTTAAAGAAACCCTGTAAAAGAAGTGACACATGTGCAGCCCCAGTCTCTGGGCCCAGACAATATCCATCCTGCCTGCTACAAGCATCGTGGGCTGCTGTAACCGTGCTTTCCTTCTTCATCCTTTGAGGCCCTTCTGACAGGCAGACTGCAAACTTCCCCAGACAGGACTCCTACATTTGCTTGTCACAGCTGGACAGCGTTGGATATTGAAAGGAGTGGGGTTGAAACTGGATGTAAACAACACGAGTTCCAGCCTTGCCCAATGCAGGGTCAGACATTTGCCCATGGAGCCTTTATTGTGTCTCGTTAAACATAACCTATGGCGTATCTCTTTTTTTTTTTTAAATTTTATATCTCACACTGGGCTGATATAAAAATTCCATTGTCAAAGTAATGCTGCACATTCAAAACCACCTGCCATAAATCAGAACGCTAAATTTGGGGAAAAACTGAAGTTTATCCCACCACTGAAACCTGGATCCTGCACACATAAGCATGTACCCCGATTCACGCCCACAAAACCCTCGGAACAAACAGAATTGTTGATGCAGTGATATTTTACAGGTACTTGCTCAGGCAGACAGCTACACAAAGTAGCAAATGGCTGATCAACCAGATGACAGGGTCAGGTTTTTAGAGAACATATTTAAAAATAAAGGCAGTGTGGCTCTCTACACTATAGCATAAAGAGGGATTTCCAAGGAATGTTCCCAAAATCCAAGAAATACTGTAACTGATCCTAGAGAGCCTTTCTGCAATGCAAACCAACTCCCCAATCCTCTAATTTAATTTAAAAACTCTTCAAAGTTATTTAGGCGTGCACACACCTTAGCCACATGTATGTGGAATTCTGTAATGCTTCGCTGGCTTTTTAATTCATGTAAGTTCAAAGCTTTGATCACACTGTTCCTACTCTTTCAGCTTGCATTTTTGCAGTCTTTACATTATATCTGGTGACAGAAGACTGAAAATTTCATTACAAGGCAAAGAAAATAATTATTTAGCGTTCATTGAAAACGTATGTATTTCCATAGATGGTTTAGAGCTCAGATTTTTTTTTTTTAAAAATGCAGTAGGCAATGTGATGCAGTAATTTCCTTCAGCTTAAGAAGTACAACTTATTCCTGCGAGTATTACTAATTCCAGATATTAGTGTGAAATTATTAAAGATCCATATAAAAATCTGAGATTAAGGAAAAGTAGATTTTTTTCTATTTATTCAAGAGCATTTTATTTCTGTAATTTGTCAATATGTGAACTATATAGAACTATAGAGTAATATCCTCGTTCTTTTAATCAGAGGTAATAAGGGTATTTAAAACATTACAATTTTTAATCTGTGCAATAAACACACATTTTAGGGCTGTGTGGTTTTTACACGCACACAGGTCTCCCCAACTTTATCTACAAGCAGAAAAACCAGTCTTCAATTCAGACGTAAGAGGTAGGGCAAGCACTACTTTACATCATACCTACAACTTCCACGTTAATTTATATGCCTCAAAATAAAACAAAAAATGGGTTTTAAAGCATTTATGCGTTTTCTTTTTCACCCTACCACAACACACATTGCACAGATTCAAAAATGACTGAAGTGCGGGTTACTTACAGGGTTGGAATTTCTACTGAAAATAACTTCACGGTTATTTTCTTTCCTTTAGGGAGAAAAAACTTCTTTATTCCTGCTTATGAACTGTACATCTTTAAGTCGGTTTTCGCATAGGACGTGTCCTCCCCGTCGGGGTCGAGCTCGGCTCCCCCCACTCGCTCTTTCTCGACCCCCAGCCCAGCCTCATCGGCATCACTATCCTCTTCGCCCCAATAACAAGAAACTCAAACCACTTTCCCCCTCGAACCTGCGGCCAATTCCCACGTTTCATTATCACTTCACCCTCCCCGCTCCCCCCCCCACCACTTTTGCCGAGGGCTCCGCGGGGCTGCAACGCGCTCCTTTCCTCCCACCGCAAGGAAAATCCCGGCGCAGCATCCCGAGGGGACGGGGATGCCCGGAGACCCTCGTCCCGTCCCGGCGGTGCCTCCTCCCAGCGCAGCCCCCGCGCCAGGCGAAGGTGGAACTCACTCGGCTCCGGCGGCGCCGCCTTCCAGCCCCGCATCGTTTCCCTCGCTCCAATTTTATTTATTTATTTTTAAATTTGCGAGAAAACGCCGAAATCCCGGGAAACGGCTGCTGCGTGGGGCGGGGGGAGCGCTCCCGGCGGCCTGCGGGGCTGCGCCGGGGGTCGCGGCGCCGGGACCGCCGCATTCCCGCTCCCACAGCGCCGCCTGGCGGCCGCCACCTGTCTCCGCGTCTCCGCATCCCCGCACCCCGCATCCCCGCATCCCGCATCCCGCATCCCCGCATCTTCATCCCCTCTCGCCCACCAGTAAAACGCGAGGATCGCCGTAAACTAACCACCCGTCCCCCGTGTTTAGTTCAAGTGCAATCTTCCTTTTCCCACCCTTTTCCCCCCCAACCCACCCCACCCCACCCCGGATCCTCTTTCAAACCCACTCCACGCTGCCACACTGTCTATTACATGCTAATTTAATTTTACTATGGACGATATTTTCAGCATTTGCTGAGGACAGTAAATTTTGTAGTTTATGTTATTTCACTTTTTATGACTTTTTAACACTTAATAAAATTTTATTAGAGCACTTTTGTGTTTACAAGGCCACAAAACTCTTGGCAGGTTGTCAGAAGTCCTTTTTATTATGATCCTACTGATATACTGCGAGTAATGAAATAATCATGTCCAGAAATGTATCAAAGGCCAGAGGGATTATCCAATTTAATGGCTCTACAGATGCGCTGTGAGGGATACGGACAGGCAACGCGTCGACAGGCTAAAAAGCGTGTGCGAGGAGGAGGCAGACCTGCTTAATTTCTTTCCCATTGCAAGCTGCTTCCGTGCTGTCCTAAAGGCTGTGGGCTTGGTCATGTGATTCTGGGGTCTTTCAAGAAAACTGGATTTATTCTGTTGTAAAAAAACTCTTCTCTTTTTATTCTTCTTAAGTCTGCATCTAGCGCCAATGTGCTCGCTCTGGCATTTCCACTGCTTGAGACATTCATTACGATCCGATTTACTGGAAAACACCCAGTGTCATCGAGCCATTGTGCAGGAAACTGTGGCTTTGGGCATGAGGATTCAGTCTTGCAGCCAACAAATAAATAAATAGGGAAAAGAAAGACCAAAATAAACAAACATAAATAAAAAATTAGGGGCAGAACAAACTGGTAAGATCAAATATAAGCAAAATATTTTACAGCATTCTGTGAAATGATTATTTTTTTTTTTTTGCCTTTGTCTTTACAAGAGCAGGGCTGCAGGAGTGCTGCTGTTTGTGCGAGTGCCTTCGTTCCACAATGGACTGGTTTTTTGCATTGCCGTAGGTGCCATAGCCTGAGATACTGCAGCTGGTTTTAAGGTCATTTCCTTTTATTTTAAATAAATGTTCATTTAACATATGTTGTTAAACTCATTCTTGCGTCAAAAGGCGGCGATTATACTTCCTGACCCTGAAAGCAAGGTGGGTGGCTTTGTTTTATAATTAAATTTGCTGTGTTCAATTTCATATTTTTATTTTTCTGCCATTTCCTAAAGAGCATGCCAAAAAAGATAAAGGGCAGTAATGATACTAGAAACACTTCAGTGTCAGTCTTGTCTCTTTTCACACACATTGTTCCAAACTTCCCAGCTTCATGGGTACACCAGATAGATATTCTTTCATAATTTTATAATTAATTGCTTAATTCACTTTGATTTAAAACCTGTCTCAATAAAGTCTGCAACTAGCATGTCTTTCACAATTTGCAAAGTAGAAGGGGGACTTTCTGCTTCCAGCACCAACACATGTAGCATATTCTGAAGTATCTTGTGATACTGCCAAGGGATCTGTTTTAAGGAAAACAGGCACTACCTATGTATTTTAAAGATATAATGAAATGATTTGCAAGGACTTTACAAACAGACCCGAAGACAGACCTGAAGATATCAAAGAATGTATCTTTGAAATCACAGCAATATATTAGCAGACCATATGCTAGTATATTTATTCGTATTGTGAATCTGCCTGACCCTGGAAGAGTGCCTCCAAAACCAATGGGGCTTCTGGAGAATTAAAATAACGTACAGCATCAGTAAATACACCAGAACCTGGCCCAGGAGAAGTAATATAAATCATCAAACACATTTTATCTTCAGGACAGAAGTTTTGTTTCTCCAGAACAATATCTTATACTGTAAATCATACGTTTACAGGTCAAGGTCAGTCTAAACTTCTTAAACCTTTAACAGCCATCCTGCAGGATGAAATGATGTGATGAAAGAAGCGATGGACTGGAAACTGTTAACCTTGGAAGAGGAGCCTTAGCTATTGTTCTTTTGAGAGAAAGAGCAAACTTAGAAATGCCTTGAGTATAAATATGTAAACATGCCAGAGATTATTTAATCAATGAAGCATTTTACTAATTTAACGCTTTCCTGGGGACTTCAGTTTTTTCCTGGAACATCAGTAAAGGCCTGAGGAAGCAAGTACACCATTCCCACCGTCATGGAAACAGAAACAGAGAGGCAAGATGCAGTAACTGGACCTGGGCTGATGCCTAGGTGAGGTGTGCAAGGCTAAGATTGTTCTATCTGAAAGAAGACAACCTCAGTAGAATAATTTAAGGGAGCAGCATGACTAGGGATGGCCCTGTCACCAGCATGCACAAATGCCAGACCCAGCAGAGGTCCCTCAGTCCCCAATGGGCATCGTCAGGTTGGTTATGTGAAGAGGAACATTCCCCTCCACCAAGGGTGACCAGAAGATGCTCTTAGAGACATGAGATTGTGGGCTAAGGGGGAAATCTGTGGGCACTCTGTTATCATATTTACACACAACTGCTGTTCATGGGCCAGTTATTCTTTTTAAGACCCCATGGAGCAGGTGCCCTAGTGAACTGCAGCATTCTCTCGGTACACAGTGCATTGCCCAGTCTACTGATGCTCTGGTGAAAATTAGAAGATATATATTACTCCTTTTAATAGGCCAAATCCTACACCTATTCATGTCAGTGGAACCTATCCTGTTGTCCACAATGAGACTAGAACCGCAGTCATAATTAATTAGTTATTAACAGGCCTTTACTTATAAGCTTTGCAATGATTTTTTACTATCAAAAGTGCAAAGCTGGACTATGATGTGATATAGTGACAAAATGAATAAGAGTACTTTAACAATTTACCGTATGTAAATTTACATGCAACATGCCAAGAGTCTTTTTTTTTATTAAACTACTATGAAAAGAATAAATTGTGAAAATCAATACAGATGTCTATAATTAAAAAAGACAAGATGTTCTGCGGGAGTCATTTGGGTTTTAGCCACAGAACTCCTACAGAGTAGGATTTATGCAGCTAAAGCCTATTCAAATGTCTGAAAACAAAGTTAAGGTTGATGATGAACCCACAAAGTCAAGTACATCCCAATTTTGTTTTTGCAAAACATCTGGCAAAACAGGGGATAGGTACTTTTTCAGGGTTGTTTTTTATTTTTATTTTTTGTTTGGCAAATAATTGGCTTGTTGAAAGCTGCCGTTTCCAAAGTCAGGAGAAAAATGTAATGAAAAATAGGGGTCCATCAAAGCTGTGAAAACATTTCCAGGACCTTGGCTACTATTGCTTGAGAAGGAAGTCCTAGTTCTTATAGATTAGATATTAATACACACCCTGATATTCAAGAGATCATAAGCCTTCTCTGTAAATTCAGTCATGGACTTCAGCCCACATCTGCTACCTCCCAGATGAATGCCTAGGTGAGGGGTCTTCCAAGACAGGTCTTCCCATGGGGGCACTTTGGAAAGCTCAAGGGAAGAGAGAAAATAACAGCAGTTTAATTAACCTGTCTCGTGAATTTTTATTAAAATTCCTGAAATTTGGGGAGCTGGGGGTGTTTGTGTCTTGGGAGCAAGGCTGGAGCTCCTGTCTAGGCCATCACATTGAGAAAAACACACATTCCTATCAAAAGTTTAGCCTTTTCTTTTCCACGTAAGTCATCTGCTACAGAGATGAGTATAATGCAGATGTATAAAATGACGAAAATATGTGAAGATAATGATATAAACTTAAAGGATATAGAAATAAGACAGTTAAAATGCTACCTGCATTGTAGTTTTATTATAGTTTAATGGACATATGCCAATGAGCACTGTGCCTCTGTGTCCTAACTGATAGATGTACCCCATAAAAGGTTTCCTCAGAAGAAAGTCAGATAAGTGAAACTCAGTAGAAAAATAGCTGTGCTTTCTGCAGCTATAGATTATTCAATCAATGAAACTCCTATCTAACTCAATACTACCCACGTCCTTGGATTTTTTTTCTGAACTCTAATCAGAAGTACAAAGTGGTTCACAAATTCCTCTGATGAGTGTGGTAATTCTGAAAGCCCAGAAACCCTTCCCGGGGAGTAAGCAGTAGCTCCAGACTAGGGTGTTTATGGTTGAGCCTAGAAAGGAATAGCATTTACAGTTCTCAACACAGAGCCTGGGATTTGCTTTCCTGCTTAGGAATGTAGTTATCATTTATAATGCAATGTCACTTAAGTTCCTAAGCTGAGTGGTAGTTATGGAATCATTTTATGTTCTTTATTATTTTGGCTTAGTCCCATTTTTCTTTTCCTTTATTTGTGCTACATATATATATATATCTCATTACTAGTTATCAAGGAAACATTTCTTTACTGTCTGTTTCCTGGTAACTTATGGAGACAACTTTATTAACTGTAACCACTGTAATACAGAAGCAGAGTCTAACATGACTGCCTTGAAACATCCAACTCGGAATAACTCCAAGGAACCTGAGGTGAAATTCTTAGCTAGAGGAATCAAAAACTCAACTGGAGAACTTCCCACTTATATTAGAAAGTCCTCTCAAAGTGCTGTACTCATCCTGCTGAACATTGAGGGGTTACAGGCTGTCTTGCCATTTAACACCCCTGTACCTGTCCCGTCTTCTAAGTATGAGGCATTGGCATACGTAACAAACACAGCAAGGATGCTCCCAGAGCTGGGAAATCTCAAACTGCTGAACAGCTATTCTAGTTACTACTGCAGGATAGAACCTTGCAACTTGCTGGGTACAGGTTTATGCTTATAACTGTTTTCCAGAGACACTCAGCTTGAAGATACTTAAGTCCCAGGGGACCACTAGATGCTTCGTTCTCACAGAATCTTCATGGCTTCTGTTTTCATTGTTAGTTGCCTAAAACATTTTTGTCCATTTAAATGATTTCTCCAAGGCATCATAGATTTGAATGGCAAAAGAGGAAGATGATTTCATACCCCTCAGGTGACCAGCCTAGCCCTTAAGCAGAGTAGGTAGGGTGACATGAAATCTCCTGCAGCAAACTGTCCACACCTTCTGTGTAAAACATGGCATGGTGGCAAACAAGCCTCTGTAAGCAGGACACATAACAGACAGGTCTCGTGAGCAAGTGGGTACCAGGAGCAGCTGTGTTACAGGGATTAAACTGGGGTGTTACCTGTGACCCAGCACAGTGCAGGTGTCAGAGAGCCAGGGCTTTCAGGAGCAGCACCTTCACAGCAGCTGGAGCATCAGGAAATGTGGGCCAATGACTCTCCTCTCCCTTTTGCTCTGGACTAGAGAAGCACCTCTGTTATCCTTTGGGTAGCTGTGGATAGGGACAATTTTGAGTTTCACTTTTTTGACCCAAATTCTGCCCTTACGGGAGCGTTATGGAGACTGTCTGCAGCCTGTCTTGGTCTCTCAGACTGTGTTGCTTCTCCTTCTGTCCTTGTACAGTCTCAGTCCCACTGCTGGGATGGTTTGCAGGGAAGAGGGAGGGCTGAAACTACTTGCTGGCTTTTTTCCCCCCTCTTGATCTGTATGCATTGCTTTCCTGATGCACTGTGAGGCAAGGGTGAGAAGATATTTATATCTCCCATATTGATGAGTATTACCAGGATCTTAAAATAACATTTAGAAGTGCTGTAACAATGAATATATTGTGCCAGCAGTAGCTGTTTAAAAATTTCTCATGGAAATAAAAGCTAGCTCCAAGATGAGTCCTGTACATAATTACACAATAGTCATTAGCTTTAAAACTTATTACAAACAAAATAAAATTCAACACATCAAAACAGAGTTGGGCTATGTGACCATTCAAAGCTTATTAAAATGACAAACTTGAAGAAGAAGCTAGAATGTTTAAAACTCAGCACTTGTTCATGAGCGAATTTGATTTAAAGAAGACTCCAGAGGCTTTCTTGAGCCTCTCATGAATTATTCCCCAGACTTCAATACTGGCCAAAATATGGCCATGACAAGACCCCGGGTCCCTCCGTCTGTGTCATCTGGCTTTTCACAGAAGATTCAAACCTGACAGTCTTTCCTCTCACACCCGTACTCCTGGCAACTCTTTATTTTCCTTGGGGAATTCTAGGACCTTCATCTTCACTCACACTTACAAAATATGTCATTTGCGAAGTTTTAACATTTGTACTGTTGTAGTTGTTTCTGGATGCATAGCATAAGCTTGGGACCTTTTCTCCTGTCATGAAAGGGTGCTACGGCATGCCTGCACCACAGAGCCGGTGCTCCATCATCCAGCCTTGATGCTGCCACTCCTGCCCAGGGCAAATCGTCATTTTTGCTGTGTAAATGTGGCCAAAGCATACTTCTACCTTTTACAGAAACCTCAGCGAAAGGCTGTGTGTCTAGTTTCCCAGGTTGTTGATGCATGTTACCTTAAGTATCTCATGCCCTAGGGATAAGAACATTATTTTTTTTGCAAAATTGTTGCTCATAAGGTGAAAAGTTTACAGCAGTATATGTTGAACAGATCAGCTGCAGAAGAATCCCAAACTGAGTTGTCCAAACAAGCAACACCCGTTGTGTGAATGAGAGTCAAGCAGGAGGGCTAGAGAGCCGGTAAGGGAATGGAGGCTAAAAAGAAAAGTTTTGGTCATCCTTCACCATGAAGTCCATAAAATCATTTTCTCTCAAGGAATGGGCAAGAGTCTGATCAGTTTTGACACTCATTGAAATAAGTCTTCCGTGAATAAAAGTTTTGGCAATTCATCTGGCAGTGCAACTTTGCACACTGGGTTGCTGTGATTTAAGTGACATTCTTTCTATCACAATGACATTGAACCAACCTGAAAAATGTTTCAAGATACTAAATCTTTCAAACTTGATCTTTGGAATGGGTTCCTCTTTCAAAACTGGAATTTTCCCATCACTGGTGACATCGCTGCATTATGGGGTCCCTAATTTTTCCTTCTGGTGATATTGCTTAGACCTGTCTTTATAGACACACTCAAGACCTGTGATTAAGGGATGCAGTGAATTTTCTCTCTGGGATGTAAGGAAAAGATGTCTCCTGGACAGTGTCCATTCCTTTTTATTTTTTTTAATAAATTCTACAAAATCCCATTATAAAACGCAAGATAATTCTAAACAGATAGAGTTTTTATCAGGTAGCAGATATTTTAAAAAGACAGTAAAAATATCACAGGAAAGAGGTAATTCTAAAGGCAAATCAAATATAATACTTGTTTTTAAAATGTCTGACAAATTAGGCTGTGTTCTGTTCACATTCTTTGCACGTCTTTGCTGCTCGCTACAGTCCAAATATTCTTCAGCCAGTTCCCTGTAGCCTAACATTGTAATACAGTGAATGTATATCAGTTTAGCAGCACATTCTTTCACAAATGTCACCAAAGCCAGGTAGGGCCTGATCCACTGCCCTTGGAAAATCAGTGAAGGCTTTTCAGTTACTTCTAAAACTCTGAGTTGGTTGGTCTCATAGGTAATGTTAGTAAAGTATATGAAGGTAAGTGTTTTCCACTGATTTCTTGAAAAGCTTTGTACGGTTTTCAGTGTACTCCAAGCTAAACTTGTGCTCACTAAGTCAGTAGGTCTATGCACATGCTTCAAAAAAGATACATAAAATAGGATGCTATGTAAAAAGAAAGACATCTATAAAAATTGCTACAAGTCCTGTAAGAAAAATACTTTGATGTTAAAGCATCGGCTTGCTTGTGTAATAATCAATTTAGACTGCGGAAAGAAGAGGATCTTTTTTTTAGTGTTAGTCCATTTAAAGCTGTTTTCAGTAGGTAATACACCTGGGTAACACTCCATGTTATAGAACTTGCTGCTAATGTTCCAGACATATAATTTAATCAAAATATCAAATATCTTCCACTACAGCCAGTTAACCTTTGTAAGCAAAACAATTACTTATGAGACTTCCCTCACAAGATGAGCTGTCAGTGGATATGTAAACACATTTTGTGGGCTAAGTTCTTTTCCACTAACATTTTTTTTTTTTTTTAGCACAGCAAAAAATAAGAGAGGATAGGGTGGAAGGGTCAGCCACTTCCCGACATCTAAAATCTTTATCAGTACCAGCAACCCCTCGGCTGGTTTCAGTGATTTGTGGTATTGTTGTTTATCTGTGTATCACTCACTCGGACGCACTGTTTAGATCCAAAGGTCTCAAGACCATTTACAATCTCTTCTAGGCTGGCTGTAGCAGACAGGGCAGACATCTGGCTGTCAGTTATAATTGCATCCTGCATCTGAAGTTGTTTTTAAATACTCCCGATTCCCTTTGAACACGGAACTGTGATGCACAACAGTTTCAAGCCATTACTGCAAGAGGCAAAGTCAATCCATGGCTTTAGCCCAGTTTTAAGATTTATGAGAGACGGTGGGCAGGGGGGCATTTTACAAAAGGGTGGCTGTTTGAGCCTGCTTAGGCTTTAATGATACAACAGTTCCTTTCCAGCCCGTACAACTTATTCTTTGACTGTTGACAGAAACAGTGCATCAGAAAAGTATATTTGTGGTGTTGCTATGTTTACTGTTTCCTGTTGTCCTTCTTTGGAAGTATTATAACAGAAATTAGTACTTCACATAAAAACCCTACAGGCTCTGGGATGAAAGGATTTACTATTAGGTTTCCTTCTCACTCTGGTGTGGTGGACTGTGATTTAAACACTATAGACTCACGACAGGATATGATGCCAATTAAAAGCACGAAACCTAATTTTTTGACAGAATAATCACATAATCCCCTTCCTATTATCTGTCTAAAGGGTTATTGACAGCACCTTTAGTTATCAGCCCAAATCTTGGATTTATTAGGCAAACAAACTGCTTTTGTTTAAATTCTATAGGCCAATGAATATTGTCAAATGTCCAGGCATGGGACTGCATTCAATATCACAGAGGGATGTTTTTCCCCTGGTAATTGTCACACTGGGTCAAGAATGCACAGAAATGTAAGTGGACATCTGGTTTTGGTTGAAAGTAGAGTTCTGATTTGCTGTTTAATAAAAAATCAATAATAATGTAAGTTAATAACAAATCTTATAAAGTGAAATATTACTGAAAAATATTTAGCTGGAGTCTTGTCTGAACTCTGAACTCAATTTGTGTGGAGTACATAGGAAGTTTAATGGACAAACATAACTGGATTAGAGACATGAAAGAATATAAATTCTGCCTCTCTGAGTTGCCAATCATGGGACTGCTTGAGTCCAAATGTGATCTACATTGTTTTGTCAAGGCGAGGCTTTGGATAAGATAGGCTACGCTGATGCACTGTTAGCAGTGGACTATCCCTCCCTGCTTTGACACCTGTCCTGATGCCAATGAAGAGTCCAGAGGACAGTTTTTGCCATGCAGTCCAGCCCCTGGTAGACTGTTTTATATCATATGTGGGTTTTCCCCAGAAATGTTTCAAAATTACACACATTTTGTGCAGCATTGTCTGAAATGAGGAAGAATCTCTCTCTCTGCCATATACATGCTCATATAAATCGGAGCCTGCAATTTCTCTAATCACTAAAATCCCTTCTCCCCACGTGTGAGTTGTTAACCTTCATTACATCCCCAAGGGGACATACACTAAGCAGAGGCTTGTTAAAATGAAAATAACCATCCCTCCAAATTGCCAAATCATCATATTAAAAAGTCCCCTTCTTATAAAGTAAGGTTCATCATTTGCAGTGCCAAGCTAATTCCTGCTTAGAGTTGAATGTAATTATTTCTGCTATAAGATTTTATTTTAAAAAATACTTCATTGGCTTTTTCAGCATCACAACAGCACACATTGTGTTAAATCTTCTTCAAGTTACAGTTTTTAAGATGCAGACACACCTTACAGTTATTACAAAATTCATATGGAGGCTGCTTTCACATGTATACATACAATGTTTTGTGTGAACTTCAAGGTTAATTTTTACCCTGTGTGTTTTCCAGATGCACATAGGATTTTCCCCTCATTTCCTGTCTTGTTCCTAATCTAAACTCTATTGCCATTTCATAATAATTAAAAAAAGAGCTGGGCTGCTGAGTGAGCAGAGGAACTCTAGTGCTGAGTCGGGCGTAGCCCCTCTGAACCACCATTTCATCGCTGTTGCGTGTGGACTGCAAAATGATGATTCCAATGATTTTGATGAACAGGGACGTGCAGTACACTCATTGTGTGGTCATGAAAAATACCCTGTCCCCAGATGAAAAAAGGTAGCTTCTCTTGCCAGTGCTTGCCTTTGTGTCTGTCTCTCTGTCTCTCACAGCACTTGGTCACCTCAGGACTGCCTTTAATCCCTCTGTGAGATCTACAAAGCCACTAAATGCTGATTTCTAATTTAAAATTCCTCAGGAGTGGCCACAGTGCTGTGTGCGTGACACACGACCCGAAATGCTAAGAGGACAAAATCACAGTAATTTTGTGTCTTGTGTGCTTATTAATAGAGGACCAAATGTCACGCAGGCAGTAGTCCCAGGAACAGTTTGTATGAAGAATGAATCTTTTGCTCATGAATAAATGGTCCCTCCAGATCAAGGTTGAGGTCATTGGTAAGATCTAGGAGTAAGCTCATTCAAAAGCTATATGCACATGTGAATAAAAGAGTTGGACTGTCAGCATCTCCCTTTTGTAAGTAATAGGTTCAGCCTAATTTTTTCAACAGTTGGATGCAGTTTATCTTATGCTTCAGTGTAAATATGATGCTGTTAAAATAGCAGCCAAAGCAGTCAGTGACCTTCAGCTACTACTAGTTAGCTATGAAAGAGCACCACAAAAGAGTGTCAGGAAAACACAAATGAAATGGAAACTGTCTGTGATTGCTCCAAGCAGGATGAGCATCCCCTTTTGTCTGTGAAGAAATGATTTTTTGCTCAGAGAGGTGGTGGAGTCTCTATCCCTGGAGGTATTTAAAAGATGGGTAAACGAGGTGCTCAGGGACATGGTTTAGTGGCAGATAGGAATGGTTGGACTCGATGATCTAAGAGATCTTTTCCAACCTAGTGATTCTATGATTCTGTAATTTCCTTTCACTCGTGTACGCAGCTAACACAGTGCGTTTGGGAAAGCAGCTTCACAGCCTGCTGCAGCTGAGAATCTAGGTGCATTTCCCACCCTCTCGGATAAAACAGACCCACAGTAGCAGTATTTACGGTCTACGTGACAATATAATTTTTCTCTCTTTGATTTGCAAAAGTTGTAAATCGGACAAAAGCCATTATATCTACGAATAACAAGACTCCTGAAGCCGGGTTTATTGCGCCAGGCTAGGTGAAGAGTTTTAAGTTTGATCTGCGGGTGCTGAACACCCCTGCAGGCAGCATCCCTGTTCGGGGGCTGTTTACCCCCTGGATCCTGGGGAGGGGGAGGGAGCAGGTGGCGCTCCTGGAGCTGCGGCGCCCCCTGGCGGCAGCGCTGGGGCGGCTCCTACCGAGAGGGAATGAAACGCTCCCTCGTGTTTGGGTTTTACTGACTTTTAAGAGCTCGAGCCAAGTGTTATCCAATTTCCACCCCCTCCTCCTGTATATAATCTGTTTGGAGAGCTAGCAATGCATTTTAGAATGGCTTATTTTGATGACACGGTCATAATTCTAAATAATTTGATTTTCAAATATATACATCATACCGTTGCCTTGCCAGAAAATCATTCCATTGAGAGGCTTTTGTCTTAAGGTTTAGACTAAATAAAGGAGAAGTGATTCCATAACCTAAACACCCTTCAGGGGTGGGGGGTGGGGGGGAACTACGCTGCTGTTTGCTGGGAAAAAGCTAAACAAAGGAAATATTTTCCAAACCCAAAAGCTTCTTTCTGGGGGTCATGAACTGCAGGTATTGTGGGTACCATAAAAAAATCTAAAGAGGAGATGAAAAATAGCACTTGCTCCTTTTGAATGTGTGCATGTGCTTCCTTTTCTTGATGGCTGGAGGAGACTGCATCGTAACGAGCTTTCTCAGTGCATTGGAAAATGCAGAAATGTGTCATAATTCCTTGATTCCTTCAAACTAGAAAATCAGAGAGCATGTTTAACATACAAGAACTCTGAGTATGTGTGTATTAGCTTGTATCTGCAAAGCAGAACTTCCACGAATATATGCACGTATGGTGGAATTTAAATCTTCAGCCTCCAATAAAATTGTATTCTGCAATAAAACTGCTGCACCTTGACTCCAGAATACACTGAATCCCAAATTAAACACTCCATTTACCCTACTGTAACAAGCAGGAAGGTTTGCTACAGTGAACACTATTACAGACAGGAAAGGCATATTATCATTCTCCTTACCTTCACCACATACGATAGCAACACCTAAACAGCCCCTGTGAGTCATATTTTTCTCTAGTTCCTGGCTTCTCTTACAAGAAAGAATTGATGAAGGGAAAAGGTGGATTGAAATGTGATGTTTAATTTCACATCACTCCCTTAATTATTTAGCTCACTGGACGGACAACTCCAGCAGTTTAAAAGCAAGCAGGTAGTATATTTTACTGCAAAACGTCTTCCTGGATTTCATGAATAACTCAGTGTCATAAACAGAAACAGCTGGCACGCTGAAGGCTGTTGAGATTTCTTTATGCATTATATATAATGTAGATGCTTCCCACATGATGTACATGAACTATCCTTTTCATATCAATGTTTTTAGCCCACAAACACCACGAAATAATATACTAGGGATATAAAATTAGGAGACTTAAGCTTGTTAATTCAGGTTATGTATTAAAATTCCGCTGTTCAGTGGCCATTTGTCTATTGTTTAAAAGTGTAATGATTTGAGATGCATACTGTTCTTGAGTGCTAATTTTCCTATCTTTGAGAGAGTCATTGAATATTTTTGATGTTTTTATTGTGGTCATCAAATTAGACATTGGAGCTGATTGAGGGTAATAGGATGCAAGAAAGGCTGCTAACACTGCTTTGTCACATCAAGTGAAAAACAGAGGAGCCCAGCATGCTGGGGCTGGGCTGAAGGCTTTCAGCTCGGATCTGAGGGCAGCTACCCTCTAGTGGACTGATGATGAATTTTATTCCCCTTTTCATGCCCCATCCTGGACTTAATTTATTAAATACAAGGTACCTTCTCCAAAGATATTCTTGGCTATTAACCTTCATGCACGAGACAGGAGCTGCAAGTTAATAAAAAAAGTCTGTCTCATCAGCTGTGGTGATGTGAGGCATGGAGAAGTCATATCAGTAAACCAAGAATGTGAATCCCAAGGCCTCTCACAGCTGAGGTTAATCTGAAAGGAGTTACAAATTTGAAGCTATTTTAGATCACATGTCTAAGGCGAAGAAGGAGGGCTCCATTCCCAGACATCTGATCTAAACCTTTTGAGCTTTGGGAGTTTTGACTCCAGATGCAAGTTCCAGCTCTGCAGATGATCCTTATCATTAGTGAGACTAACTCAAACAATCGTGCATGGATTTGGTGCCATTACAAAGGACCCAAAGAAAGAAGTTGGCCCTCAGCCTGTGGATTTGAGGGAATTCATTCCTTCAGCATGTCTGAATTTGGCTCACTGCTGTTACAAAGTGGAGTAACCTGGGGAAAAGAAACAGGCCAGGGAGTTGGAAAGATGAAGAATAAAGTATATGACTGAATCAGAAGTTTTTCTGGGCCCACGCAGGGCGTTGTTTGTAGCGTTGCTGGGCTAGAGACTCTATTAGCGTCTACTGTAAGTTTTGTTCCAAGGGCTCAGATTTCTGGAGCCTGAGACCAGTTACGATACATCAGAGGAAGTCCCGTAATAGGAAGCTTTATTGCCTTCTGCTAAGTGAGCTAAGAGTTAGGGGCTTTCCCTTGTAAGCATAAGGCTGGGAAGGGGGGAAGGGGAGGTAGGAGAGTCTTTTTTCTTTTTGCCTGATGTGTTTCATCCTTCCCCACCTCCAACATCAAAGTGTTTGGTAGGGCAAGTCAGCCCCCTGATTCTGGAGCTGCGTATTTCCCCAGTCCCAGTAGTTTCCATGCCCATTTCCTATGCCCCAGCTGCCAGAGTACTAACCCTCTGCTGCTTTAATCACTCCATTAATCAAGCCTTTGCAGTGATCAGCACACTAGCTCTCACTACGACAAGGAAGCCTGTTACTTCTTCAGGACACATAATCTCCCACTAGCCCTCCAAGGGTTTTTACTCAACTAAGCCATATTGCTCCACCAGCTAAATAAGGGTTTTTCACTCCCTTTTGAATCAGCTGTGTTTTTAACATAAGGTAGCTCACATAAGGCACAAGTCAGGAATAGTTCTTACATCTGAGCTCTCTGGAGGTGAAAAGGCATATTTAGCCATTTCCTATCTAAGCTTTACAGACACTGTGACTTCATTAAGCAGACAAATGCTGTCACCAAAGCAAAGATCATCAGATACAAACAAGTAATTTCTAGCGGCTCTTGAAGAGTTGTGATTGCATCTCCATGGGCATGGGGTGGGGGTGGGGGGAGGGAGGACTGTTATGTACAAAGGCATGTGCAGAGGCAGCCTCCAGTCCAGTTAGAGTTTATTAAATACTATTTTGTACCGGATAATGCCAAAAGATGGCAGATCCCATTATGCTAGGGTACTTGGAAAAAATTTAAAATGTAGCCACAAAACAAGAGATCAGAGTAAAGCCACAGACAGAACAAAAATAAATGAAAGGAAAACTTAGTACCCTTCAGTGACCTCTCACACTTCTGACTCTTGCATGGAGAAGAGTGTACCACTTGAAAATTATTTTTCAGTATCTTTTGTAGAGTGAAGACCAAGCACTTGCTGATTTGCAGGATGGGGTATCATTTTCAAAGGTTAAGGGGAAGCGGAGAGAGTCCTATGCACTCAGAGAAGGTGCAGCTTCTGCCTGGAATGAGATGGGGCCTGGTAGCTCTGCTGACTTTTGTTAGGAGACTTTTCTTCCCACACATCTGCCACTCAGCACGTCCTACCTCTTCCTGAGTCATCCATTTGTGAAGCCAGGAAAAATCAGAGAAGGGAAAGGAAGGAAAAAAAAAAAGCCAGATCTGCACTAGAAAGTATTCACATCACTACCATCATCATTCCAGCAATATGTGAGAGCAAAGGCACAAGGGTGGGATGTGAAAACAGCAGTAGAGGAAATGATCTTGGAGTTCGAATATCCCAGACTACTGGGAAGGAAAAATCCTTTCAGTTGTGACAGAAGGTTCAGCAAAGAGCAGTGCCTGAAGGAGTGGAGACTGAAAGAAGTGGAGGCGACACCAGTCTGCTTGTTGGTGGCAATGGGGGGCACAGAAAGCAAGCGTGTTGCCATTCATCATCTTTGAACCTTTAAGCATAAGCACGCTCTAAAATTTTAAATGTCCAGTTTATACAGCTGTTCCCTTTCCAGATTTGAATTCTGTAGCTTGGGCAATTTGTGATTGTTGTGAGCAATGCAATTTTCTCCCAGGCACAGACCCGCACAAGCACCCACACACTCTTGGAAGGGACACGTGCAAATAGACATGACAATATCCAGCACAGTTTCCCAACTCAAATACTGATGCGGTAGAATCAGTACAATAGTTTTGCAGAATCATTTTGCTGAAGTATTTACTTTTCCGTCTGCTGTGACTGCATGTTTAAGCTTTTCTTCCTGTATATTAATGCTTGTTTTGCCATTTAAGTTCTTTAGCTTTTGCTTTGTGAACGTGCAACAAATCCAAATGACATGTTTGCATGCATATACTCAATGAGCAACACAGATTATTTATCCCTTGGGATAAAGGACTTGAAAATACAGATGGTCTTGATACAGTCTGATAAGAATGTAAACAGGAAAATATCTTTGTTGACTTATTTCTTAGTAATCAGTAATAATTAGTTATTGTCTAGAGATGAATTATATAATTTCATAAACCTTGCAACAAACAATAGCTAAATGAAATCAGCTTTGGTTTTCTTAGGAATACTAAAGACAACATCAGATAACTTCATTATAAAAATAACAAAAGACCATGTTCCATTTCCCCATTGCTTTTTTGATCCATGTCAAATTTGAAGGCAAAAATCAAGATAATGAAAAATGTACAAGAATTTTATGTTGCATCTCACTTCTATGGTTTTGCAGCTGATTTTTTTTTTAATGTGCTTTTTCATCCTTCGAGTTACTGCCCTTATCAGATGTTAATATTAAATATGATGAGTGGTTTTAGGTCTTCAGAAATAATTTCTCTTTCTTGCCACTTTGACCAATTATTTTCACCCCAGGAACTATGGTTAGTGTCTTGCCTTCCGTACGTTATGTTCTACTTCCTGATTTCAGCTGAGCAAACCCAAACAAAATCTTTTTTTCTGTTTGTGGTTGTTCCATAGGCTTATTAGATTCCAGACAGTCATATCTATCACTTGTAGTGGCTTAGCGATTTTTTAAGAATATTTCAATTTATGGCTTAATATTGCCAAGAAAATAATAGCTGAGCTGTACTGGGTTTTAGCAACATTATGCTGTATAATGTTAATCCTTTTCCTGACTTCTGGTGCAAGAGAATCACAAAGTTACTATAAAGATCCACATATACAGCTAGCTCTCTTCATGTCAGGGCAAGTCAAATACACAGGGAGAAAATGCAAAAGTATGTGAACATGGTTGGTATAATAAATTGTCAAATAAATGTTCCTATTTCATCCCTTTTTGCAGGGCTGTGTACTTGCAATGCCACAGACTCTGCTGTCACTCCTCCTGGTCTTAACAAGCTACTCCTCTCTGCCTCATTTGCTGTTCTGCCCTGCCTCTGCCTAGATCCCTTTCTAGATAACCTGCTGGTCACTATTCAGTGCTTCTCCACCAGCCTAAAGCAGTCCTCAGTCATGTTTAGTGTCGTCTTCCGTTTAGCATTGTCTTCTTACATCTAGATATTAGGTGATATTTTCTAATGCACCTGTTAGCGTGAATTGGAATAAAATAGAAAGCAAACCCTATTTCTCCATGATAGTCAGGTACCTAATGGAAACTACTGCATTTCATCATGGGGACCTGGCTGCTGGTGAAACTGTAATGCTAATCTACTAGAACCACTTGTCTTGTAAAGCTGTGCTTTATATCTTAGTACTGTTTGATCTTTTGATAGATATACTCAGAATAACTGTGTAGACTGGTGGTTTAGATAGACCAGGGTTTGCTCCTGTCACTGACAGCAGTTTAGGAATTTAAAAAAAAAAAGGAGAAGAATGTCTCAGTCAGGTCTACCAACCAAAATGTCACACAGGATGGAGACATCTTCACCTAAGAACTAGCCTGATGTAAGTAAATGTACTCTGCAGGGTAAAATCACTGTGAGACTGCCCTTTTCTGGCACTTTCAGAGGAGATTGACCACATCCTGGGGAAAAAATTATGGGGCCCACATAGAAAGACATAGCAGTCTTCATTGGACTTTCCATCGGTCTAGAGCAAATATGCTTCCATCAAGCTGCCTGCTTCCTCGCTGGCTCTGCTGACACAATAGGGCCCAGGAGTTCACTCAGATCAAAATGAAGTTTACCTGCATGTTGCCTGCTAATTAGGTCTACTACCAAACTGGGCTGTTGTTCATCACTTACCAGCTAGAAACTGTGAGATCGGCACTCAGGGGATAACTATTGAGGTGTCTTATCTATAAAAGTAAAAACTACTTGGGTGAATAAGGCACACAGTTTTTCTCCATTTGTATAAAATTGATTAAAGAAATAACATGCTAAGAAAGAAAGGATAACATCCACATGTTATAGGCATCTCTTCCTAATCTTTACAGCGTTCTTTCAGAATTCAGGTACAGAAGTGAAGAAAGAAATGTATCGCCTGGACCTGAAAAAATGGCTCCTTCAGTCTCCAGCCCAGTCTGCCATGCATTCTGTCCAACACGCTTGTCTGTCTTAGTCTTTCAGCTTTTTAAGTGGGGGTAATATTAATTCACCTTTGTAAAGTGCTATGAATTCTTTAGATGGAAAAAGTGCTGTGTATGTCGAACCCTGAACTCAATTTTGGCAGGTAAGTGAAGAAATTGATTTTGAGCCTATATTTATTTGCAGTTTTAAATGGCTTCCTTAGACTTACTCCAAATGCACAAATGTGTAATTGATAGCAGAATTCATTCCATACCTTCTTCTAGACCACTCATCTAACCACAGCACTACAGCAGGCTATCAGACAGGAGAATCTGGCTCCTTCTATCTCAAGTTCTTATATAAAAACTATAAAATCAGCTTCATATTTATAGACTTTTTTTTTACAAACTGCTGAAATCTGATTTTTTATTTAATATGCAGTGCAGAAGCTTCACCATCCTGCAATAGTGTACAGTAAGGCCAAATGCTATGCTCCATTATTTCAGTATGTAGATTACATAAATCCATTGCTATCAAAAGTGCTTCTTTAGGTTTATCTTTTTGATCTGTTGCAGTACAGGCGTGAAATATATTTATTTCATTTTGTAACAGCTAGCTTTTTTGTAATGGCTGCTACAAGAAATATTGACTTTTTATCTTTTAATAAATAATATTTATAGATTTAGAAAAATCATTAGATCTGAATTATAGCTACTGTAATCATTATAAATACATTAACAACAAATGGTCAAGCCAAATTAGAAAAGCTTTATTAAAAATTAAATAAAAAGATCTATTAAGTAAACAGATGTCTCTTCACTGCAGACATATCCCCACAGTTATTGACTGAAGCACTTCTAAGTATTAGAAAAAGACCAACCATGACAGAACATTACTAAAATAATGCTCCATAAAATACAACTTGCAATGTTTCCTTGATCGGGGATGATCAGGAGGCTAATTAACAGATTTGTGTGCAATGTTCTCAGAGATCCATGGACTTCTATAAGGAGATCTAAATTGCATGCTTGGAAATAATTTAAGATTTCAGGCACCGAATTTTTAAAGGAATAGCCCTCATCCAAGATGACTGCACTTTAAAGGTGACCATCTCTTTGTTGAGGTCCCTTTTTTTTTACTTTCTGAAGATAAAAGGTTCAGGTGACCAGTACAGAAGAAAATTGCAGCAAATGGACCCTGAAGCTTAGCAAGGTAGAACCCTCAATTCCCTTTTTAATCAGCTCAAATAGAGCAGGAAATGTGTAAAACCTGGTAGGATCGGACCTCCAATTGCTTTTAGCATGTTATAAGAACTTATTCAGCAAATCAGTATGTGATAGAAAAGGTATAATCCTACAGTGTCGATGGCCATGTTTAAAAAGTACATAAACAAGATTATACTTCAATTATTATGTTACTTTGCTTTTACAGAGGGCTAAATCTGATGCTTCAGATTTAAAAGCAGTGCTACTTTCCAGGCTAAACCAAAGTTACTTTAAGGAATTGAAATAACTCCAGTTCTTGATTTAAAACAGGTTTTTACTCTCAGTAATCTCTGGCAGTAAACAGACATATTTTTCTTTTCAAGATGGTTTATGATCAGTGATTTCAGTCCACTCCACAACACATTACCCTACCACATGTCCTGAACTGCTTGGGACAATCCTAGATTTGGAAACGCATTCATAGGTCTTGCACAAAGACTACTTTATACAGAAATAACAAAATGTCCTAACATCTGTTCACAGCCCATTTTGTAATAAGCTCATATAGCTTGACACTTTCAAAGACGGTCTTCCTAGAAGCTGCCTTTATCTCTGGGAGACAAGGGAGCCAGGTGGAGTTTGCGCAGACACTTTCGTTTCAACTAAATATTATTACCACTGGTGTTATTAGAGAAGTCATTAAATTCTGTCCTTGCTTCCAAAGTAGAACACCTTGTTCAAGCTCAACAGCTCAGTGGTGTGGCAGTTCTGAAATAGTACGGACCGGAGTGAACACTCATTGGCTACCATGAAGTTACAGTTACAGAAAATCTTCATATCCTATCACAGGAGGAAGGGAGAGCTATGATCCAGGGAAAGGGAAATCCATGGAGCTATCTCTACACTGTGGATTCTCCACTCTTAGTCTTTTGAGGGAACGCGGGTCTCCCAAGAAAGAACCAGCATGACAGTGGTATGAGCTATTGCTCTCTGATATTCACGGTTTCTATTTCAGATCAGAAGTTGGGTTTATGCACTCAAACGTATCTGTCCTTTTTTCTCACTGATGGCAATCACTCTAATAAAATGTCACTTCTCCCTACGAGCTTGCTGCTCTGTCTTCTTCACATACCTGTAGCAACAAATCCTTGCCAGAGTGATGCTCGTTAGGCATTCGGATGACTCTCATTCAGGATTTGGCCTATCTGGAAAGCAACAAACAGCTCTGTAATCAGGGTCCTTGCTTTTTTAAATACTGAAATGATAAAGTTTATTGCAGTTTTAGTGCGCATCAGGAAGTTGTCTTCCCACAGATACCCTGATTTAATGTGAGACAGTTGATTTATTATGAGGCACAATGTGAATACTTGTTTTCACCTCCTTCCCATCTCCACCTCCAATTCCCATGTGTTCTGGTTGAAAAGTTCTGCAGCATATAAGTGCCATCATCATCAATCCATACTATGCTCAGTCCTTTTTGTAAGGTTACCTCTACAATGAACACTGAAGACTACAAGCTTTACAGTCTGAGCAACCTAATTTTGTCATATTAATGCTATTTGGGGATCTTTGAATGACCTAAAGTGGTATTTTTTTTAATTGTAGTAGAGAAACACTGTTGTATCCAAGAGATTAAAAAATCCAGTACTGTTTGGTATGCTTAATACTCAGAATAGTTTCTAATTTCTTTGAAGCAACTGCTTGAGGAAAGAGAAGATACTGCAAGTAAAAGTAATAAAAGTCTTCCACAAATTCATCCTTTACAACAACAATTGAAACGTACATATTAAGTGACACAATTGTCATACATCTGGATAATTTAAATCTATTTATATTCTATAGGGGAAAATGCTCACTGCTTCGCCTGATGCAGATCAGAATAACAGTGCTGCATCATGGAATGTTGTGCAGTAACTGTTATGCTCCATCTGAAAACATATTAGAGATAAATAAGAAATAAGAACAGGAAAGAGAAATTATGGAGTACAATGCACAGGAGGAGCGAGATGTTTTCAACTGAGATTTGAAATCAGTTTGAGAGTCAATGAGGTAGAGAGATAAAGAAAGGCTGTTCCAGATGGTGGGAGCTACAAAGCAGAAGGCTGTCTTACCACCAATTAATTTAACAAAACCCACCCACCAGTTTCTCATCCTGACTTTTTTTCTGAACCATGCTAGGCTCAAATCTCATGGTGTGAAACCACAAGAACCCAATGTGAAAAATTCCCTGCTCTTGGCGTGCCATGGTGAGAAACTCCCATGTGTAGATCCATCTGCAAAAAGACCCTGCATACAGACAAAGGCCTTTCTCTCCCGAATGTCACTGTTAAGTCAAACAGATGATTCTACAGCAGCCTGTGCCTGCATGGTGGTGAGCACCTCCATCCCCAGATTGCTCTGCACATCTTGGAAGTTCATAGAATCATAGAATCATAGAATAGTTAGGGTTGGAAGGGACCTTAAAGATCATCTGGTTCCAACCTCTCTGCCATGGGCAGAGACACATCCCACTAGACCAGGCTGCCTCATCCAACCTGGCCTTGAACACCTCCAGGGATGGGGCAGCCACAGCTTCCCAGGGCAACCTGTGCCAGTGTCTCACCACTCTCATAGTTAAGAAATTCTTCCTAATTTCTAGTCTAAATCTGCCCTTCTCCAGTTTATATCCATTCCCCCTAGTCCTATCACCACAAGGCTTTATGAATAGTCCCTCTTCAGCTTTCTTGTAGGCTCCTTTCAGGTACTGGAAAGTGGCTTATAAGATCTCCAGGCTGAACAAGTCCAACTGTCTCAGCTTGTTTGGTTCGGTTCAGCTCCTCCGCTGAGGCTGACGTTGAGGATGCAGTGCTCACACCATCTTGAGTCCCTGCAGCCCAGGTCCTGGTGCCGAACCGAGCTGAGAGGAGCCGAACCCAGCCAAGAGGAGTCAAGCAAAGCCGGGAGGAGCTGAGCCGAACCGAAGTTGCTGCTCACCACTGAATTAGCAGTCTAATACAACAGGATAGTTGTTACTCTTTAGGCAGTGAGTAGCGTAAAAGGAAAGGTTTTTGCGGATGCACTGGGAGGCATTTCATGTACAATATCTTTCCCTGGTGTGGGGCCACACTAGCTTACACAGCACACCATGGTGTGGCTGGTTCAGGCTTCTACACAAGCAGACACCCCTGAGGGCTAATATCAACACAAAGCAGTCTAGCTCCTCTACTGAGACTAAAGAGAATTCCTCCCATCCAGGGCTGGGCATGCACACATTGTACTAATATACTCCTTCAGAGGACCCTTATACATCTGAAGTTTAATGCAACATAAAATGACCACTGTGATAATTACCCTTGCACAGTGGAATTCACTGAAGTGAATGTAAATATTAATCATATAATATTATTATTATTAATCCAATAATATATCTAAGCACAGCTTGCCAAAGTAGGATATTTCCTTCTAAACTAACAGTTCATCTGTCAGCATCAACAATTCATGCTGGAGAAAGGAACTTTACCCTGCCCTATAAAGCTCAGCAGAACCAGCCACCAGATGAGACATAGAAGGGAAGGTTGATGGTCAGCTCTTCTCCTTTGTACAAAAGAGATTTAACTGATCAGCACAAATGTAAGAGAAGCAGTCTTTCAGACTTTAGATCTCAGGCAGCACAGAGCTTTCTACGTTAAAAGCAAAGCCTTCATTTTCACATAGAAACGTACAGGTACACCTTTCAGGTCAGCGGTCACTTTTCAGGAGGAAGCATTCCCTAACAATTATGATATTGTGCTCTCCCTCAGCTTCAGTTTCTGGATAATTTACTCTCCATAACTGAAGGACCTGATTTTACATTACCTGATTTTGAAGCAATCATAATAAAAAAAAATTCTGTGTTTGTGGAAGCCATTACAAACTTTTGACTGTATGTAGATGAAAATAATCTGATTTAGTTATGGCTGCTTCCTCATTTGATGGCAGTTAAAAGTTCTAGGATACACGTCCATTGAACAATAAAGAACCAGTATATGCTTTAAGTTAAATCCACGACCTTCAAGTTATTTTAGGGTAAAACCGGAATGAGTGAGTCTCCTCCCAAGCACTGTAATTGTAAATTCACAATATTATTTGATTTTATTCCTTTGCATAATTCCATTTATCACAACTTAAAAAAATAGATAGAAACTATTAAAGAAGTGATGACAAAAATGCCATGTTAGATTTCCATTTATTTTATCATTAAAAAGATTTACAGCCAGTACTGATATCAGATTATAAAAATTAGGGCCCTCCATAAATTAAAAGGTCTTAGTCTTGCTGAGCTATAATAAGGGAGCTGATATGTCCGATTTGAAAGATCTAAGAAACAGAAAAACAAGCAGTGATGAAAAGTGAGATCTTAAAAGCATGTAGAGATTTAAAAAGTAGATTCTTTGAGAATACCATGAAATATTAGTAGAAAAAGGTAACTTGCCAAAGTAACAGTGCTAATCTTGCTCCCATAATAGCTTTCATGGTAGAATTAGTAATACTCTTTTTTTTTCATTACACAGGCTCTCACATAATGACATTGAATTCCATGCAAATATTCTACTTCTTTAGGAATAATTTATTGTAGCTTTACTGGAAAATTTTAGCTAGATCTTAAAAGGTTTTATGGCCTCAATTATAGCACTTTTACTCCTAATAATCAATATTGATTTCACCTTATCCTTTTTAAAGTTTCTCTTGGTTTACATAGAATCCAAATCTTGACTGAGTTTATAAAGTGATAATATTTTTATTCTATAGTCATACCTTTTCAGATAATTCCAGCTCCTCATTAGCTACTTCTGCTATACCACTAAAAAGGCAAACCAAATCTTACTTTGTTTATAAGAAGCAAGTGTAATGTAAGGCAGTAGCAGAAAGACAGCTAATTAGCAGGATTGTTCAGTGATCTGCAGTTGTGCTCATCCCTTTATACATCTTCATTGTGTTCCAGAGCTTCATTCACTGCCTCACAGAATTTTAATCTCATCTCAAACTGCAGCCTACACTCCTTCAATGCTCCAGAGAGAAACCTCAGGAAGCACTACACACTGACTTACACGGAGCTTTCACTATACACACCTCCTAGGAAGCAGCCTTCTCAATCAGTTCCATGTATCACAGGCAAAGGATCCATCTCTCCCTTCTGCTCCTTTGCACAACCATGCTTCTGCTGCACAGTTCCTCAGGAGCTGCAACACTGAACCGTGGCTTTTCAAGCCAACACACACCCAGTTATCCTCTCCTGTTGATGCCAATGCCACTTTCCTTAGCATTAATAGTACTGCATGTGAAGAACATGAGCCACAGAGAGTGCCTGCTCTTCAGGTCTGCTATCCCTGCCCAGGCTTCTCCCAGTGACAAACAGTGACAAGGATCCAGCATGTATGGTGTCCCATTGCTTGCCAGAGCCAGGAGGAGAGCAGCAGTCAAGTGAGATCCTTGAAGGCTCTGTCTGCAGTGGGAATATTTGAATTTGCTAGGAGGATCTCAATTTTTCACTTAAAATATAAGTGCCCTTGTTTTGCCCTTGCTATTTCTAAAATAATAAAATGGTGACACACATACATACACTTAGTTTAAATATCAACTCACTTTTTCCACTAGGAAGAATAAGGAACAAAGACATGACAAAAATTATGTGAAAGGAAAAGCGTTTAGAAAATTTCTGTGGCTGTTTCCACTGACTTATACACCTGCTTTGTAGGTTCTTTTACTCTGTTATTCTGCTCCCACACACCAGGTTTATTTCAGCATCTTTGGAAATGAAAAGATCCCCTTTTGTTTCAGAATTAGTATTTGACTGATGAAAAGAATGAACCCCAGGGGCTGTCTTTTCCAATCAGGCACTGTACAAGCACTTGAGCTGACTATGTTCTGCAGAACATTGAAAACATGGCATGCCCAGGAAATGTTTGCCATCACATTAGTGATGCTGTAATGGGCACCACAAATCACCTGGACATTAATAGAATGAAATCACTTACTGCCTCTGAAAGCAGCTTTATTCTCAGTTGGTGTCCTGAAGGCACCATGTGTGCAGTCTAGAGTTTCTACCACAAAGGAGAAAATTTCAAATATCATAAAAGTCCTGTTTTACTTGCTGGTTTTAGAGTTTGTTTAAGTCTCCACTGATTGTTTCTGATGGCAATCCCTTGAACACAACTAGTGCTAGAAAAAGCCCATAAAAAATATTAGTTGTCTTACAAACTTTAAGTGATGTCTGATTTTTCTAAAAGCTGTAGCAGGACAGGATACATGACTTCTAATGACTGCCCTTGCTCTCACTTAACTGCAATAATGCATCAAACGTGTTTCTTTATCCTGTTATTGCTGGTTTGTAATTTGATCATCAGACAGATCTGAATTCTCCCCAAGCTGTTTCAACGTGTCTGTAACAGAACCAGAGGTACCTACGTGCACTTCCCATATTGCTCAGAAAATAGAACAGCTTCAATGATCACAGCCCTTGTGAAGCAGACAGCAGTAGTTAAATTAACTGTTGTGATCAAAGAAATGGGCTGTTAAAAATACCTGATTTCCTATTAGAGAAGACTTTTTAATTGTGCTTCTGGTGCCTCGAATACGTTGAATTTTTTATGAGAGAATTCAGGTAACAGTCCATTAGAAAGCTTATTTGATTTAGCCTGAGGAAGTTTGGGAAAAGGGATGGCATTCCTGTGTGAGACGTGCCTGTCCTCTTCCCTCTGTCCCTGCTAAGGCTGCAGCCCCTGGGCAGTAGAGTGAGCAGCATGTCCACTCCTCTGCCCTGGTAATGCCCAGCCTGGTGGAGGGAGGCACCAAAATCAAACGTAGGCTATGCTGGTATCTCTAAATGTGAGCTACAGAGACTGAAAGCCCACTCTGCTTTCCTTGCTACAGGAGCAGTATCCTCTGCAGCTAAATTCAGGAGATCTCAGGAGTCAAATCTTTTAGTGTCCATAAAATAAGTTATCTTGTGTCTCAGGCTTATCTTTCTGCTTTTAACTTGTTTTCACTTTGTATTAATAGAATGTTTGCTATACCATGTTCAAGAAAGCATCTAGTTTCTCCAGTGCTACTTTAACAATCAAACTGATAGCTGTAAACCAGATAAATAGGAGCTGCACACCACTGTTTCTGCTGGCCCATTTTTCATTTTTTGAAATAAAACCCCCAGAGTCTTTTTGCAGAATAAATTGAAGATAAAAAAGTTATCTTCTGATGTGGATAGTTTGAACATGTCAGATTTGTGAAGCATTTTCTTTGGCTAGCTTAGCACTCTGCCTTTTGAAAGAGATATAAGGCAAAACACAGCTGTCAGAAATTAAAAATAAATAGTTCTCTGAGACAAAATTAAGTATCTGTATTAGAAGCAGAAGATCTAGAAAGTCAAGTTCCACTCTCCTCGTTAATGCCAAGCAGCATTTCACAGTACAATTCTTCCATACTGAAACCAATTAAATTACTCAGGGAGGGGTGATAATAGTCAGTGTGAGGAAACACGCTTAAATCCAGCTTTAATTCTTCTGTTCATGGCAGCAAAGCTGCTCTTACAACCTAGGATAGAGCATAGGCCTTTTCCTTTGTGCTGCTTGTTCTGAATAGCAGAGAAGAACAAAATAATCCTGTCCAGAGCCGAGCAGCCTGCTCTCTGGTTACTGGGGCACACTTATTGTGAGCAGTTCTTTTGTTCTTTTGCTTCTTGAAATTATACTGTGGGTTGCTCAGTTGAAATAGAAGCAATAAGGAATTCTGCTTTCCTTTCTCATCCCCAGTTCCTCTGCAAAGCAGTATGTTTATAAGGAAAATATCTAGTTCAAATATTGCAGAAGGGAGTGGTTTTATGCACAATTTACTTCATAGTAAGCTATGGAAACTTAATTACTTTCAGATCTTGGAAAGCTTGTCACATCTGGATCTGAAATAACAGATCTGAGATTATTAAAATAAATAATTCTCCATAGAGTGCTGCTTGATTTTAATTTTCTATGTTGACCTTCATATTTGTTCAGACAAATATGTGGCAAAGATGATGTTACAATGCATTGACTTGCTTAAATGTTCTGAAAGTCTACATTTTAATACCTAAGAGCACAAATTGCCACAATTTTATTCTGCTCACACTTCTAGACCATGTAACTACTGATTTCATTTAAATTATTCCTGACTTACAGCATAAGTTAGGAGTCAGATTGTCCATCCTGCTATCTGAACCTGTTTCGTAGGGTAAAAATTATGAAGGACAGAGATGTAGTGGGATCAGGATTTTCTTTTTAAATAATGAATTAAATCAACAGCTTTCAGTCCATTTCTTACTGCAGTTCCTAATAGGTGATTAGGATGTTTGTTCCAGCATGCCTGCATTTTTGATGCATCATAAACCCCAAGTCACCTCACAAAAGAAATTATTGATCAGACGAAGTCCAAAACCACCACACAGCATAAGGTCCTGTAAAGTTTAAGTTTTCATATCAGTACAGGAGTGTGGAGGAGGAGAGGAATAAGTTTGGTAATCCTGCTGAAAATATCCATTTCTTTGAGAAAGTGAGAAGTCTCAACAGTTCTTGTCGTTAAAGTTATAGCCACAAAGAAGGGAAACCTCTCTGAATGTAGTGCATTTGTAGTGTTAAATGCTCCCTTGCTACAGCAAAGTACACATTAAAAAAAAGAATCCTGCCTTTGGAAAGCTGTTGTACTTAATATGAAGACTGGATTCAGTCCTTGAAATCCAAGATCTGTAGGAATGTCAAGGCAGCCTTTTTATCCTGAAGTCATTGGTACTTAATCACCTTCTTATTAAGTCATACAGGTGTATCATTTTACTACTGATGTGCTGATCATTCTCCTCCTGCCTGCCCAGTCACCAAGCCATGCCCAGCTTTAGGCAAACGAGTGCTTGCTCAACTTTGCCTGTGGAAGAAGTCACAACAATTTTACACAGGGAAGAGATAAATTTAGGGCAGATGTTCGTGTCTGCTTCACCAGAGACCTTACCTCCAAGCTCCTCTGAATCAGGGGTTATGCTAGCAGTGCGATAAGACAGTAAGTACAACAGGGCTTTGTCTAGAGCTGGTAAAAGTCCTGAGATAATAGCAGAAACAGTAAACACAATCAATTCTACTCTGGGGTGTAAATTAGACTAGTAGTGTTCAAGGAAATTATGTAAATTTAATGGAGCAATTGACCTAAGAATTTTGATCAATGGCACTACGTTGAATTTCTTACTGAAGGCTGGATGTACATTATCCTGGTTTATTATAGCTAAAAAGAAGGCCACCCCTCAAGGATGAAATCAGACTTATCTCAGATTACAAGTAGTAGGTGAGATGGGAAGTTATGAACTTTTGATCACTGGATGATAATATCCCATAATCTGTGAAAGCCTGTTGCACAGTTGAAGTGACAGAAAGTATTGTAGAGTATTGCTAGAAGCCATTCATAAGGATCATTAGCATAATGCAACAACATGGATTCCACTCCTTTCATCCTTAATGTGTAATTAAACTCTTTAGTACTCTTCAGTGATGTACAATTGCCTTTATTACATGCAGTATTACTCCAGTAAAGACCACCTCACAGGAAATAAAGAAGGTAACTAGTCAAAGAAAATAAAAAGAGGCATGGGGTGAATTCCTGATCTTTCTGAAATTTACAAGCTAATAACTTACGATGTTCTTCTGTATGTGTGCAGATTTAAAGACTCTTACATTGTTCCAGTAAAGAAGGAGGAAATGCCGGAGTCAGAGAAACTTTATCTATTTGCTGATAATCTCTTAATACAACAGAGTGAATGTAGTGAAACTGCCACACCATAAGAATACCAAAACTAGACTGAGGTGATTAATCAACAGCCCTTATTTGAGGCCTACATGTAGCAAAATCCCCATTGTCATCTGCGTAGGGCTGAAGATGTCAGGTAAGACATGGAATAATGGTTAGAGTGAGGAAGAATCAGGATTTTCACTTCCAACTTTATCCATTCTGTAGGAGGGTGAGATGGCAATGGGAGACTGGTTTTGTAAGAACAGAAGGTCCTAAAGAAAAGGAATGGTTTTGGTTGAAAGCAGTGGAACAGGCTTTAGCCTTGGTCTGTATGCTCCTGTATACAGACATTTGTGCAAAAATAAATGGAACTATGCATATAATACAAATGGCCCTGCTTCTTACAGAAACTTGCCTTAAAAAACTTCCTACCTCTACTGGGTGAAACCCATAATTTTCAGGCTTATTTTCCCCTGAATATCAGATTGAGCACTTGTGAGGCGATGTCCTGTGAAAGGAATTTCCCTTTACTTAAAAAAATCAGCTAAAATATCTCCTGACAAATATATTGAGTGAACCCAGTAACGATTTTCATTTGCTGATGTTCACCCAGTAAAGAAAGGAAGCAGCACCCTTCCTCTCAAAGGAAATGAAGAACTCTGTTCTCAGTATGGGGGTGTACGGGGAAAGCTAATTACTGTTTCCATGCCAGGAGAGAAATGACATGTGGCTAGAAAAAAATGTGAATTCTAGTGACCCTTCGACCTCTGCAGAAACATGACCTTGGCCTATAACGAACTGCTCTTCATGGCGGAGTGTGTGCACAGTGCACAGTGCATAGTCTCACAGGCAAAGAGAAAGTAGTACAGCTCAGGAACCAGAGAAAACCAGCACAGGGGATGGGGCATGCCATGAAGTAGTCTATATTTCTGTATGACCATGCTTCCTTAAGCCAGAAATTCCCTAACTGGGCCTGAAATTATTTTGATTTTTGTGAAGTTTGATTTTGGCTTAACCATTGTAGAATACCTTTTCCAAAGTGGCACTTGCACCATAAAGAAGTAAACAAAGCACTGTTTTTCTCGTTCCTTTGGCTCTGAAACAGTATTTCCAGCTTTTAATCACTACTTCAGAACCTTCTATTTCCCTACCGCTGGCAACTGTCATTTGTAAATTGATTTCCTTACCCTGATGTTTTGCTTGTTGTTTCAGCTCCACTCCTCTACAACTGGTCCCAATGGTAGTTTTGTACCAGTAAATTACTGGCAGACCTGGGAACAGAGCTTTCAACACCCCACTATTCATCCAGTGCTCTCAGAGTGATGTTTCACTCTGCTCATGCAGAGCTAGCACCGCCAGCGTGCTGCTACAATTGGAGTGTGGCTTTCTGTGAACATAAGTGGCTGGGGTTGGCAGTTGGAGATAGAAAGTAGGACTTTTATTTATCAGTTTTTGGGGTCTCCTGTTCTTTTTCTCTTAGCTGTTTTCCAGAAACATTCTTTTCCCCCAGTAAAGCAAAGATGCTTTTATAGTCAGATTCTCTTCTACCCTCGTAGTGATAAAAAGGCAGTTTAAGTTAGGGTCATAGACCTTTTTTTTTTTTGGATTATTGCATTTAAAATTCTAAGAGAAAGTATCAACATGGGAGGAAAGCTTCACACAATTAAAAAATAATAAATAAATTAAATAATAATTAACAACTATGTGGAAAATTGTATTTAGTCTTGTGTTTAATACAAAAAATACAGCCCCCCCCCCATCTTGATATTCAAAACACAATAGTAACTCCTGAGACAAGGATGCAGTGAGGAGAGAATATAATCTATAAAACATAATTTAAAAGAGTAAAATCTCTACTTACAGAAGGGCAACAGTAATTTATGAAAATATTTATAAACACCAGAAAATCTACTATTCACAAAAAGGCTTTGCAGGAATTTTCATGCAAACTATAAAATAAGGAATTTGTTGCAAGTCCTTGAGGTATTTACATGTTTACAGTATTCTGTGTGGATTTTGAGACTCACGTGTCTAACATTGCAAAGAATCAGATATCGTAGCCACCAGCTCTAGCAAACCATCTTTATACTTTACTAAGATCATTCAGTGAATAGTTTTAAAATTAATTAGTATGAGAAAAAACTTTTAACTTTATCATAAAGTAGCCTCTGCTTAAATGAAAATAATTAAAGATTCAGTATTTGTGTAGTACTTGTTATCACAGATATATTTGATTCTGTCACATAAAAAGCAGAGAAATGTCCATTTTCTTCTAAAATGAGTAAATGTTTCTTTTCTGTGTTGTAGATATAGAACTCCTTTGCTTAGCTACATTACAAAGATAGTTAACAGCAGAGTTACTTCCTGAGATTGCTGTATTGAGGGATATAGAAGATTCACTCCGCATTCTGAAGAAGTCTCCTTTTAGACAGATCTTGGATACAATAACCTTTGTCTTCCCTTCCTTCCTTCTCTGAACTTCAAACAGGCACCTGTTGGGGTAGACAAACATCCATCCTGTTGACCAAAGAGCTTCTTGAGTTTTTACGTACTGAAATGTATATGCTACCGTATATTCTTATGATGGTCCTATGTTTTACATTGATGAACTTGCCTCCAGGGTTTAAGTTACTTTTCCTCAACTAAGGTCTGAAAAAACCCACCACCAACCAACAAATTGTGCAAAATAAGGAAAACGGTTGTGTTTGTGTTATGAGACACTTATTTTAATTGTCTCTGTTTTTCTCCCAAAGAGAGTGTGCATGATAAGTTAGGAAAAAAAAAGCCAAACGTTAGTAAAAAAAAAATAGGAACATGGTTGCTAGATCTGTTTGGACTTGGTCATTCAATGATCCCAACCAGCAGGACTCAGATAAATTACTTGTAATATTTTCCTCTTGGAAAATCACAGATGAGACTAAATGAGATGTTTTATATATATTGTAGCAGTCATAGGTACATTTCATTTTGAAAGTCCCATCTGTCTTTCAGCCCAAACAGTTTTGACATCACAAAATGATTGCTGCACTTCACATTATATGAAAAGGCAGTAAGAGTTGATATACACCAGAGCTCTAAACATCAGAGCTCCATTTTACTACAGTGAGTATTTATTCTAAGGAACTGACTTTAAAAAAAAAGGGAAGAAAAGTTAGATTAATTATTTATATTCATTGTCCTAAAAATATGATCAAGATTTGATTCAAACCTCTGAGTTAGCTAATCCCTAGGAGGATCATCTGATCAATAAATTCAAGCTGTTGCCTTTTTTTTTCATAGAAAAGTAAACAAAATGCATGAATGTGATTTATCATTTGATCACATTTTAATTGACTGCATTAAAGCCACAAATATTAAGGGAACTCAGCCTGTGTACTTGTTGGAGCCTGATTCAGCATGTGTCTTGGAATTAACTGTGTGTGGCAGTCCACAGTCAGTAAGGTTTAAATTAATAACATAGATTTAAATACTGCCATCAAAGCAAAGAGTTAATTGGTTTCCTATTTGGAGTATGACACTGAAATGCCACAAGAGCTCAAAATGATTGTTGCCATCACCAAGAAAATAAGTGTAGAGTACATCCAAGATTAAAGAGGGATTAGTGTGGTGTATTATTGCTCAATAAAGAACTACCAGCAGTATGCTCCATCACAACCACAATCACCTTCCTTATCATGGCAGTCACAATTAGTTTATCTAGAATATAAAGAAACACTTATTTCTAATATTCAGATTCTTTGGGCAGACACTGCTTGAATTTTATGCATTCCCAAATCTCATAACACAAACAGAAGCATGTTAGAATCATAGAATAACCAGGTTGGAAGAGACCCACCAGATCATAGAGTCCAACCATTCCTATCAAACAAACATTCCTATCCATGTCCCTCAGCACCTCATCCACCCGTGCCTTAAACCCCTCCAGGGAAGATGAATCAACCACTTCCCTGGGCAGCCTATGCCAGTGCCAAATGACTCTTTCTGTGAAATATTTTTTCCTAATGTCCAGCCTAAAACTCCCCTGGTGGAGCTTGAGGCCATTCCCTCTTGTCCTGTCCCCTCTCACTTGGGAGAAGAGGCCAGCTCCCTTCTCTCTACAACCTCCCCTCAGGTAGTTATAGAGAGCAATGAGGTCTCCCCTCTCAGCCTCCTCTTCTCCAGGCTAAACCCCAGCTGATTCAACTAAGACGGGAGGTTCATGTTCAATATATCCAATTAAAGACACACAACATACTGCATGTATGAATGTTTCCAAACTGCAATCCTCCCTTACATGGTCCTGAAAGGCAAACAGAAGAGATGTTTTTCCTTTAAATGATTCATAAAATTCCATTACTGATGACTTTACCCCATTGTTTCCATACAGGAGAAAATTGTCCACTGGATATGGAAGATGATTTTGTATCAGACAAAAGAATCATATTTTCTTTGTAATAATGGGTATCTCTGGAATGTTTGCATGGTTCTAGAAGAATCCAAGATCCACCATAGGAACTAATTTCTGTTGTTTCAGGAGTAAAGTAAAGGATTCATCCCCATTCTACCCCTATGGGGCTTTCTAGACTTTGGTTGGCCTTGGTATCATCAGTATTACTGGGGGTGATGTAATGCCGACTAAATGAAAACTGCTTCCCATGCTAGCATTTGGTGGGATTGATCAAAACAATTTGGTCTGGAATGAGAGAGCAATTGTGTGGGCTTTTTCTGATTCCTGAAATGCTGTTTCTTGTGGTTGTTGGAACAGCCGTTTTTCTTTGAAATTTTTGTTTGCAGATGCAAAGAGTGGTAGCTTAGGAAAACCAAGGAAATAAGTCTGCTTACTTACCATTCTGGTTTTGCAACAGCGCTGTGGAAGGACTTAAATCTCCTTTGAAGAACAGAATAGAGAAAGATGAATTTTAGTATTTGATGTAATCCAAAACAATGTGCTATGCTACAGCTCAGTGTGTCCTCCTGATAGACTATAACAGACCAAGTTATAAAGGAAGGCAGATACAACATCCGTTTTTCACATTCTTAATGAACAGTGTGAATTCATTGCCTTCAGAATAACAGATGATTTAATTGAATCTGTATAATTTAATGCAATCAATCTCATTTAACTAAATGTCACACAGCCCTTTTCACCAAGAGGCAGTTTATGTACACACACCAAGGAGCAGGACCAATTTCTGAAACCCTTAGTGGTGTGAGATTAGTTTTCATGAGTCGCCCAGAAAAAAGCGGTGCAGTTCTATTTTATTTCTAACTTCACTGCTAAAATGTTGCCTTCCAGAAACAATCAAAAGACCAGGTCTAGGACTAGAGAAACAGGGGATTACGAAAAAAGAATGAACTACACCTGTACTTACTATACTCGGCCTGAGTTTTAAGCAAAGCAAAATGCAGAACTGAATAGACTTCTAATAATTTTTTCCCCCAGTGAGTTAATTGCAGTTTTCCAGGAGCCATGCACATTTTTCAGTTTGGTATACTGCTAAATTTTCCATCATATGTTTCATAGACCTTGCAGTAGTTTAAGGGCTGCTAAGAATATGGTTGAGCATTACAGTAGTCATGGGTCAAATTTGGATGGTTTACCTATGCAGGTCTCACAACAGTAGTGTTTGTAGTGCCTTCTGTCCGTAGAGGTGCATGGCCTGGAGAGCACCACCCTCCCCAGTCCTTGCCTTGTGACTCCTGTCTGCTCAGATGATTTGATTCCCAAAATTTCTCAAATGATGCATTGCAGGATAGGGGATGAAGGGCTGTGCTCAGGCAGGCAGGGCTGTGGCCAAGGCTGCCTTGTCTCCACTAGAGGAGCAAGAAGGCTTTTGATGCCATAAGGAAGCTACAGGAGTCAGTTTTTAACTTTACTGTGCCAGATTTATTGTAAGATGCCAATGGCTGAGCATTGGCTTTCATCTAGCATAGACTTACATTCAGTGTAGTATGTATTCCCGGCCTGAGTAGGCAAATAGCAAATAGCATTATTAAGTGAGTTTTCCAAAGTAAATAAATGCAACTGATTATTTGGCAAAGAAAATGTAAGGAATGTTTCTTTGCTGCATTTTCCTCTGAAGTAGAATCTGTAGGTTGTAAAACTTGAAAACAAACTTGTTTATTTGTGTTAATGCGCACAAAGAATTCCACTGAGTATTGATGATGGTTTTAATTTTTATCTGGTTTTAACTAGAAATTAATCCTATCAGAATGATATTAAGTGAGGAAAAATGCCTAAAAATGAATGGCTTAGTAGCTTTAATTTCTGGTCTAAAGAGCTAAGTAGAGTCAAACATTTGAAGGTATTGTTAGCTCCTAGATTGACTTTGCTTTAAAGATATGAAACCTATGTTTATATACCCTAAAATGCAGTGAAGTATGTTTACAAAAGAGATCTTGGAACCTAACCCTCATTACAGGAGAGAGTTGCTTTTGAAAATAAAACACAAGATTCTTAAATCATTCTGTCATTTTGAAAATAAATCACTGATCATAAGTGACCTCCATGGCCTTAAACCTCAATCTAGAGAATGACACTACCAGTTGCATTTTACAATTCTCCCTAATTAATTGTCATTTTGTGTCATTTCAAAGGAAGAACAAAACTCAAAATAGCCATAATTTCTGGTTTATGTCTTACTTAAAAGTTCTTTCGCTTTCCAATCCCTACCTACTTTTTTGAAATTTGACAGGCTCAGAGACCAAAAAAGTAGGGCAATAAGTGACCAAAAGATGCTGATTTATGATCTGAAGCATTTGAACATTTTTAAGACCTTCAATAGTACAATTTAACGTGTCCCCAGGTGACTTTAGTTTACACAGCCAACCCTTACAACACAGATAATCTAGGCAGACGTTGTCTTTGGCAGCATTACAGGACTACACTAAACTGGCCTGTTTGTTAACTGTTTTTCACTGTTTCAGACAGCTATTCATGCATTATTTATGGCATCAGGCATTGCTATGTTTTCTTTCACCTTCTATTTGATCACAGAAACGTAATTGTGGCTAGCAGAAAAGCAATGGAAATATTGCAAACATAGATTTAGTTCTTCTTTGTGTCTGCTATCTTTTTCAGGGTATGTAGGTATATTTGGTTTGGTACTTGTTTTGGTTTCTTTTTGGCTTAATTATTAAAGGTATAGTCATACAATACTTGATCCTCTGAAAAGAATTTCTGAACCTGTGAAGATAACTGACTGAATGGACGATTAATCTATGGAATGCTGAAATCCAGGATGTTTACCCTGTAACCATCCCCTTATTTGCATTTAACAGGGCAGATTGTCTGAATTAAACTTTTGGGATCTAGTTATTTTCTTGCAGTCATTTATACTCCTCCTCTGCCCCCAGCACTGCAAAATTATACCGGGGAGGGGGGGTGGGTGCTGGCATTAATTTGAGAAACGCCTAAGCACCATTAGCAAAAAACAGAAGGAGCACTTTTGTGTGCTCACAGCAGAATGACTTATCCATTTTTATCTACTTACTCAGTTTCTTGAGAACAAATTACACTGGGGGGTGGGGTGAAAACTGAGTAAATTTGGGTTGATTCATCACCTGTCCTACTTTGCAGATCAATCAGTTAATAATTTCATTGACCTGGAGGATCATTCAGAACAATATATTTAATTCAGTCATGCATTTAGTTTAATTAAGGTTTGAAGTTACAGTGTTCTGCTGGCAAAGAGATACTAAATCTATTTTCTTTCTGCCTTCCATTCACCATGTGTATTTCCTCTACTGGATAACATTCATAAAAGATCTTTGATTTTAATTTATTTAAATTGTCTGCTGCTTCTGTGAAATTCTGCACCTTTCTTTGGAATAAGAACCACCTGAAAATCTTTCTGTATTATTTGATGAATATGCTGGAAGTACTAGGCCTCTCGGACACTTCAGCAAATGGTGCTGGGAGGGTACACAAATCTTAGGATTTGCTATTTTGCTTAGGATCTGCTATTTGAAAAAATCACTAAAAGATCACAAACGATCTGGTGCAGAGATGCAACTGAGAAAGGATGCAAGGCTCTAAGAGGAGGCTCTAAGACAGTAGAGCAAAGGGCTTTTCAGGAATATTTCTTGCAGTGGCATAGCAAGGAATAACCCTCACAAGCAGGCAGCTTTGTGGCTGTTTTCCCTAAATAACACACGGGGGGTTAAATTTATCTTCAGAACAAAAATATTAGACATGTATTGAGATTATAGTAGATAAAATAACCAACAATTAACATCAGTCTGTTATTCAGCTGATCCAGAAACTGAGAGTTACAGATCTGTGATAACCAACATGCACAATGAATATAGACAGAGTTCCATGAGCTGCAAGTGCTGAGTTTGGTCCCACGGAAGGTGCTACAATGTTTTGGGATACTTCACTTTATATACCTTAATTTAATGAGAAGAATCTCACTGAAACACTGGTTGATATTGGCAAGTTATTTTAACTGTTTTTCTCAGTGATTACTAACTTTCTTCTTCATTCTTGTATTTTGTCTTGTATTTTACTTGCCTGAAAAAATGATTGGAGGACAGAGACCACAGCTGAAAAATGCATCACAACGTGTGGAAGGACAAGTTAAAAACTTGTTAAAAAACCATTTTTTTTCCCCTTTGCAAACTGTACAAAATCACTATTTTCAGTTTTGCAAGATGTTCCATGAAAAACTATATCGGGTGTGCATTAGTTCTGTCCATTAATACCCAAAAACCACTGGTGTCCTGGTTTGAGCTAAAGCAGAACAAATTATCCTCTAACTTTTCAGTTAAACCAGTTCTAAGAGATTGCATTTTCTCAAGAACATGTTTTTCAGACAGTGTCTGCCTCTAGTAGTGATAACATTTGGTATTTATAGTTATCATGGGACCTTTGGTATGCAGAAAGACCACTGTATATAGTTATTCCTATAGAAACTAAGGCCCATCCCAGAGGTGGTGGAATGCTGTGAAGCAAAGAGTGAAAAAGAATTGCACCTGCAGGGAGGAGCAGACAGGACAGGTGACCCAAAACTGACCAACAGGCTGTTCCATTCTATATGCATCACATTCAGCATAAAGCTGAGGGATCATGAGGGTCAAGCCCTCTTCTATGAGAGCTAGAGTCCAGTGAGACTTCGTGCACCTCTCTGCACCTGATCTCAATTTCTGACTCCAGTTCCTGAATCCAACTTCTGTCTGCTTCTGAGTCCAGTCTGGGACTTTACGCGTACCTGCCCTGCAGCACCAGTAGTGAAGTGTAGTCACTGGTGGCGGATCATGGAGCAACTTTGAGGTTTTTTTCATATCTGTATGTATTTTATTATATAATCATTGACATAATTAGCTTTCCTTTTTATTGTTGTTCTTTTGTTAAAATGGTTTTAGGGGTTTTTTTTCCAATCTGTAAGACTCTCTTATCCCTTTCCTCTTTCCCAGAGGGTGATGAAATCAACACTACATTGCCCAGTGTAAGCTGCTGGTTGGGGGCGGGGAGGGGAAGGGGGCTGAACTGGGACAAATAAATATGTCATTTGAGTGACTTTTCCCTCTTTCAGCTAAGTTTAGTTCTCCTATTTCTTAAGTTCTTAACCTTCTGCTTGAGCTAGGTATGTGTCCCTTCACAGAACAAACTTCTTGTTTCCTTTACATTTTGACATATGCTCCTTTCAAAAAGTCTCACACTGTTCCGTAACAAAAAGGTACTTGAAAGAAAAAGATATCTCTGGGGTGCCTGGAGTCTCCACAGGACTGTCCTGCAGGTGAGGGCCTCTGGGGCAGTGAGATGTACAGGATATATATACAATGTCATAGCTTCCCATTTAATGACCTCACTTCAGTCCTCCCAGAGTATCGTTCTTACCTCATCTCACTGTGAGTTTGTTCTTGTTAAGGGCCTGATCCATCAAAGCTCTTAAGCGCATGGTTGTGGGTTGTAAACCCACCAGGGTAAGTACCTTGACTTTTTATAACCCTGTAAATAGTGTAAAGTGTGTACATATGGCACTATAAAAGATAGGTTTAAATGATGTCTGTGATAAGAGGTAACCTTTTCTGTTCAGCACTTATTCTCCTCCGTAACACAATAAGTTTCTGCAGTTTGTGTTGCATATATTTCAAACAAGGCTGGTTTTGACAAATTGACTGTTTCGTTTTGTAATTCTGTCTTTTTTTGCACTTGTCTCTAGGAGCATCTACATGTAATAAATTATTGAGTTATTCTTGCTTACCTGTATTTCTTAAAAACATGGTTAGATTGTGTTAGACATCCTGAAAGATTACTTAATACTTAAAGTTTTTCAGTTTGGCTTATTATAAGACTTAAAGCAAAATAAGAAAACAGCACCATCAGAGCAGGTTTAAACTGTTTCCCTGTGGACACCACTAAAGGTAAGTCTTATGTCCTGCTGTGAGAACTGAATTAGTCCAGTGCAGAATTTTAATTTCTGTAAGCACTGGAAATAAAAAGTAATTAAACGTCTGCATATTCCTTGTGTACTATAAATACCTTAATAAAATAAGCAAAGGAAATCAACTCTTAAATTATTAGCAGTAGTAAAATGCTGAATATTGAAACACAGTTTAATTTATTAATTTATAATTTTTATCAGGCTAAAATAGGCCTCTAGGAGCAATTTAAGCATTACAATAATGCAATTGTGCAGTACAGGCAGCATTTAGATACACAGCTATCCCTTGCAATATAGCAAGCTGGTGACCAAGTCCCTTGTTTCAATGTAAATTGATAGTGAATTTACGCAGAGGCAGTAGGTTGTTCTCTCATCTCTTTTATGAACATGCAACGTATTTATTTCAGTGTGAAAACTACTGGGCAGCAAACCAATGCAGCTGATCTGGTTCAGTGTCCACAGAAAAAGACAGTTGTAAAACTCTTAGGTAAACAGGGTATCTCTAAGTTAGTATACATAAAGTGTCAACCTCCTAACCCCTAAGTGAATCTAAATGTTGACTATTCTCCTTGGATGTATTTTAAAGAAAACTGGTTAAGCCTAAGGCAAAGTCTAACAAATAGATGTCAGATATTAATAGCAGAGACAACTGGAAACCTTTCAGTCTGTGTATTAGTATTAGATCGTACATCTGCGAAAGAAAGACTAGTAGGTAGGCATTGCAAAACTAAGACTGTTAATCCAAAGTTTTTGCAGAGTATTTCCTTACATGAAAAAGTGCTTTTTCAGAGCAAATCCAATCTGAATTCAGCAATTTTCTCAACTTCATTTACAACAATAGTGAGCACCCATGGCTGAGAAAAAAACCGAAACATTGTGTGTCTAATCCAACATACTACTGCTTTTCACATCTCAAAGGACTTCAAGCAGTACTTCTTTTCTGGAGCAGTATGCAAAATACTGAGAGGAGTGGCCTGATCCTGTTATACTAAAAAGTCTAACTGTAATTTAGAAGACTTTTGATATCAAAGTAAGGAAAAATTTGAGTGAATCAGCTACGTGAATAGTCTCCTTGGTGAAGCTGCAACTTGATGTCCTCCTTATGTCTGATTTGGGAATATTTCCTCCAGAAACATAGGGTTGACAAGGACCTCAGGAGTCTTCCAGTGCAACCTTCTGCTCAAAGCAGCTTTTGTTTTGTAGTTAGACCAAGTTACTCAGAGATGTATCTGGTGTGGCTTTGAAACCTCCATGAGTGGAGCCTACATAATGTCTAGGCTGCCTACTCCACTGCTTGTCTGTCTTGGTGAAAAAAAAACCAAACTAATTTCACAAATTGCCTCCAAAGCATATAGGAAAGGCCAGTCCTATGTGTTGTACAGCTTATATTGTCTTTCCATGAAAGAAGGGACAATGTCTGCTCACACTGCAAATACAATATTGATCTGGGGCTGTCAGTAGAAGCTGTCTCAGCATTTAAGTAAATTATATTTGTTACTTCAAATTCATATTTTGAACATTTCTTCTTAACCAGGAGAGCTAGAAAATTTTTTTTCCAATTAACTTAAATTCTAAGCTCACCACTTGAGAACCAAAGCACAAAGTTACTGAACTAGGCCTTAACCTTGTTTGATCTCAAAAGATTCTGCTTCCAGTGAAGAAATCATAGCAACGTCTGGACATTAGCTAAACTCTGAATCCGCTGAGGGTCATGAGGGTTATCCCATTTAATGGGTGGAATGTGTCCTCTGGACATTGCTCCAGTGTCATCCTCACAGAGATGTTTATAATATACATGAAATAGTGTTTTATGAATATCTCATTAAGATTTTATTATTCTTTTAAAAAAATGCTTTTAATTCAAGCTTTATTAATATATTTTATATCTTCTGCTGTTTATCAGTCAAGAGTCTTTCTACTACAGGGTTATTAGCTAGCGTTCAAAGAAAGAGAAACTGAATCCTTACAATGTGCTGACAATAAAGATGGCCTTAAACTTGTTTCTAGACCAAAGAATGTAAAATGTCAAAAAAGATATTGTTTCCTTATGGAACATGAACCATTAGATGGGCTTCTAACATTTTGTAAGATGTTAAGAACTTTTAAAAGTCTTTACCTATCATACATGAAGAGAGATTTGTTTATTTGTAGAGATTGCATAGGGTATTTTTCAACAAGGAATATAATAAAGCCTGACTGAGAAGGGCAACCAAGAAATCTGTGAAACTGTGTTTCACTGTTTCCATGGTAACCTCCTTAATAAGCTAGTAACCTTGGTTAGGGAAAACCCTATAAACAAATGCATTGTAAAAATTTCTTGGTCATAATGAATACATGGTCATTGTTTGGATTTTTGTATTGCTTTCACAAATATCTTGCCCCGTTATTAATTTCCTTGTAATCTTTAAGAAGTAAAACCTGAAGCAAAATATATTCTTGCTGTACGCATGGCTCTCAGTATTTAAAAAGGCATCTTTCAGGTACAGTGCGTTTAATTAGTATTTAACTACATTGGTAGAAAGAAATAAGGTAACCAAGCTCAAACAGTAAAGGAACTGTGTGTCTGCCCAGAAAACAAAAGCCTTTGAAACTGGAAATCTAGGAGTTAGCAGTAACTGCAGAATCCCTTGCCCTGCTTCTAGCATATCCAGCTTTCAGGTTTTGTGAGGGCTGTAGCTAAGAAAGGATAGAGCCACTTTTGGTTTTGGACAGCCTTGGAGAGAGGACTGAGGGGAAAAATTGTCATCTGAATCAAAAGTTCTCCAAGCTTAGGAAAATAATGACCAGGGATTTGGTTTAAACTATTTGTGCCTATATTTAGTACTTGATGTACTTCTACTCTTTGCTGTAGCAGTGTTCTTCAGACTGACCTGCTGAGTCCTGAGCAGTGGTCTGCAGCCACACTCAGAGTGACTTGCAAAGAGCTCAGCTGTGTTCAGCGCTGCAGGTGACACACAAATGAGTGAGGCTGGCTGGGTCAGGGCCCCTTGGGGACAAGGGCTCCTGTCCCACCTCCAGCCAGGAGCAGGGCAGCTGGGGGCACCAGGACAGCCCTGGGCATCAGGCACCCCTGACTTAGGGACAGTGGAAGTTTCAAACATTAACGTCTCCCTGTAATGTTTTACCATGTCTAGAACTAAGAAGCATCACAAAAATAAAAACCATCTTGATATATTTATGATCATTATAGAGTCCTGCAGTACCTGAGTGCTTTGCAGTAGGTGCCAAGCAAATAGAGAGAGACGTAAAGTCCTTGCTTGAACAGGTTGTCCAGTTAAGACCCACATTGTACATAAAATGCACATGCTTAACTTCAGCATTCTAAAGCAAGGCCGAGGCTCAATGCCATAAAGTATGTAATTATTCCTTTTTCTTCAGAGGTATTCGTAAATGGATAATGTACAAATGCAATTTCATTGGAGACAAGATAGCTAACAGCTATGATACCATGTAAAATCCTTTTCAAAGTTAATAGTTATTAATTTTAATGTGTCTTATTGACTTCTAATAATCTCTGAGGAGATTAATACCTAAGAAAGTATTTATGTGTTGATGATAGAAAGCAGAATGAAGTGCACTGATTTATTGCAACTCGTCATTAAGTTTAAAAGCATTCCACTGTGATGAAGACATCAACCATAGACTGTGGCATTTTCACACTGCAAAGGAATAGTTAAGGGCAGGAAGACAAAAAAAGAAAGCAAACAATGTTTTAAGTTGAATTCAAGCCAGATTTCACAAAAACAAGACCCTATTCAAATCCAGTTAAGTAAAACCCATTAAAAGTATCCACTAATTTTCCCTGTTACAGACATGGATGAAACGTACCTCCTTATATGCGCACTAAAAATTTGGCTGGGTGGTAATAGCAGTTTACTATATCACATAAAGATAAGTATCTAACTGAATTTTCTGTAAATACTTAGATCTGGATTCTCATTCTCTATTATCCACAGTACTATAATGCTGTTGGTTTGTATGAAATTAGATTTAGATGACCAATTTATGAGATAGAACAAGACAACCCTTTCATATTTTTTGCTCAGTAAAATTCTGATATATTTTTTAAATTAAAAAGATAAGTTCAAAATGAAAAAATCAGATAAAAAATAATTTAAGTTATATAATAGTTATGACAAGGTTTCTTTTGGAGCTTATGTTTAAGAATTTAGAAGAAGAAAATTATGTACTACAGCTGTAAAGATTTGGATGTAGGCAGCACAAAAGCAGAAAAAGGTGACTCTTTACCTACTAAAACAGAAGTATTGTAAAGTTCTAATTCAAAAGGAAATTTCCTTGTAACTTCAATGGGATTGAGATTTTATTTTGTGTTCCTGATTATTCTATATTGCTAGCAGAAGTCAGGTCATTAACACAAGTACCTTCACATTGAATGCATGCTTGTTTCCCAAATGACAAGTGGCCCTGTAGCTTGTGTCTGTACGCATTCCCATGTAACAGAGCTGAAATTCTTCATAAGCATTATCGTCAGTTATCTTCTCAGAAGAAAATGAGCACAGGATGTCATGTCTAGGACTGTGTCATATTTTTGCTACTAATGGGCATTCGGCCAAAGACTGGAAAAAAATTGATTATATTTATTTTGGAAGCCTCTCAGAACAGGGGCTCTCTCTTTTGTGACACTCAGCATGTTGTCAACACTTACAAGTAAAAATAAATAACTCAAATTCTGTTATTCAATTTTGGTAAATTTTCAGAATTCTTACCCGGAGAAGAATAATTAGACAACTGTATATCTCCTGACTTACAGCCTGGGTCATTCCTCCCCAACCCTCAGGTTTTGATAACAACATTGCCTTCACTGGGCCTCCTTGCTCCAGAATCCCTCTCCCAAAGTATGAGGTGTCATTTGCAGAATCCCCAAATAGAAACACTGCCTTGTGCCCATCCAGAACTTTTACTTGCCAAAATGCTATGCCTTGATTAAACTCACCATTAAGTTATCATATGTTCTACAGTTCTCCATAAGGGTCAGAGAGAAACTTTTAAGTGCATTTGGATTCTCTAAGACAGAATGTTGTTGCTGCAAGTGCTTTGGTAGCAGTAGAGGTGGCATTTCCTTCTGTGAACTGATTGATTGAACTCTTAATCCCAGGCTTTGTGTTCTATATTTTGTAGTACTTCACCTTTATCTCCTTGATGCTTATAGAACTGTGTTTTTAAGTATCTTCCTTAGGAGTGCTGAAGTGTGTAAGCCCAGTGTATTCACTGCGAGCATGTGGGACTTCATCCACATAGGCATGCTTCTCCTGACCATTCCAACAATTATTTCCATCTCCAGTCACACTTTGTTGTCACTGGCACTGTTTACAAAAGGAACGCTCCATTCCTCCTCCAGCTGGCCACTAGTAAGCTTACAGGAGGATCTCAGCACACCTATGGGGTAGAGATCAGCTTGATGACTGGATTCAGAGTGTACTTTAATAACATTCCCTTGGAAAGTATTAGATCTCAAAAACTATGCTGACTACAGTAATCTTCCAATTTTTCTGCTGTTGTTGATTCTTTCTCAACCATTCTATGGTTCTTCTAGTCTATGTCATAAGGCTGGTCATGAAAAGTGTGTGTGTCTTTTCTGCCAAAATAGCTTTACTTCCCAGAAAAGAATAATCTACCATGTGAGAAGTCACTATAGAAAGCTGCAGTAGATCCTCTTTCGTCTATCCTTTTCAGAGGTTTCAGAGGGTTAAGAGCCATCCTAGCCCTAGGCTAGATCTCCTTACTAGGCTTATTGCCTCAGCGTTATTTTTTTTTCTTTCTCAGTACATTTACTAGAAAACACTGTTATTGATCTTCAGTACTAGGTTTCCAACCCACTTTCTTCTTGGTGTATTTTCCTGTAATTTCTGAGGCTCTAGTGAGACTCCTTTTTTGGCAAATTCCTCTGTGCCACGGAAGATCATGGAACAGATCCTCCTAGCATCTATGATAAGGTATGTGGAGGATGGGAGGTGATTTGAGACAGCCAGTGTGGTTTCACTTGGGGCAAGTCTTATCTGACCAACCTAGTGACCTTCTGCGACGGAAGAACGATATCAATGGACATGGGAAAACCAACAGATGTAGTCTGTTTGGACTTCCGTAAAGCCTTTGACATGGTCTCCCACAACATCTTTCTCTCTAAATCGGAGAGATATGAATTTGGTGAGTGGACTGTTTGATGGATAAGAAATTGGTTGGATGGTCACATTCAGAGAATATTGGTCAAGATATCAATGTCCAGATAGAGATCTGTGACCAGATCTGTGTCCCTTGGGGGTCCATACTGGGATGAATGCTGTTTAATATTTTCATCAATGATATAGACAGCAATGTCGGGTACACCCTCAGCAAGTTTGCAGATGACACCAAGCTGAGTGGTGCAGTTGTCACAGCAGAAGGAAGGGATGTCATCCAGTGGGACTTGGACAAGTTGGAGAAGTGGGCCTGTAAGAACCTCATGAGGTTTAACAAGGCCAAATGCAAGGTCCTACACCCATGTTGGGGCAACCTGTGATTTAAATACAGGATAGGGGGTGATGTGATTGAGAGCAGCCCTGCAGAGAAGGACTTGGAGGTGTGACATTCGCTGTTGGTGTGTGACAGGGTGCTCCTTGAAGAGAAAGTTGGCATGAGCCACCAATGTGCATTTGCAACCCAAAAGGCCAATCGTTATCCTGGGCTGCATTGAAAGAAACATGGCCAGCACATTGAGGGAGGTAATTCTCCCCCTCTACTCCACTCTTGTGAGACACCATGTGGAGTATTGTGTCCAATTCTGGAATCCTCAATATAAGAAGGATGTGGAACTGTTGGAATGGGTCCAGAGGAAGGCTATGAAGATGATCAAAAGGCTGGAGCACCTCTAATATGAGCACAGACTTAGAAAGTTTGGGCTGTTCAGCCTGGATAAGTAAAGGCTCTAGGAGGACCTTATGGCAACCTTCCAGTACCTGAAGAGGCTACAAGAAAACTGGGGAGGGAATTTTTTACAAGGGCATGGAGGAATGTCTACAAATTGGAGGGGGGAAGATTTAGATTAGACTTTAGGAAGAAATTCTTCATGATGAGGGTGGTGAAACACTGGAACAAGTTGCCCAGGGAAGTTGTGGATGTCCCCTCCCTGGAAGTGTTCAGGGCCAGGTTGGATGGGTCCTTGAGCAGCCTGGTCTGGCGGATGGTGCCCCTTGCCCATGGCAGGGGGGTTGGATATAGGTGATCTTTAAAGTCCCTTCCAACCCAAACCATTCTATGATTCTAAAGAAAGGATATGTATCATAAAATGAAAACCTGCAATTGTTTGTCTCATAATATATCGGATTACAAGAGAACATCGGATTAAATGTTAGTTCTACTAATGAGATTAAAGAATCTCTTATATAGATTGTGATTGCATGATTTTACTCTAAGCTCTGACAGCATACTGGACAAGAGAAGTCATAAGTGGAATCATAAGTGAAATGGAAAGTATTCATTCTAGCTCTGGCCTGGCAGATTTCTTATTAGCTTTAAATTAAATAAATTTCAGCAATAATATTAAATAAAAATTAAATGTAATAAAATGTCAACTATCATTTATTTTATGACCACTACTCAAAATAATGGTTATTGTTATAACTATGTCAGAGGGAAATATTTCTCTCTTTGATTTCTAATTTTCTGTATCAGTAAGAAACTTCTAGTCTCTGTTAGGAATAAGTTGTCATCCCAGATCACGAGCACCAAGATAGTGTTGGACTTAGTGTTCTCCCAGACTTCTGGCAAAATTATTTTAATTAGCCTTCTCCTAACAGTGTTTAAACAAGTCCTATGCTGTCAGGGAAGGAAGAAATGACTTCTCAGTCAGATAGTTTACTTAGTTCTTTTTCTCCATTGCCATAAATCTTGGTGTGGAGATTATTAGTGACTTCAGACTACTTTTTTTTTTTTTTTTTTAAACAATGAACTGTGACCACTTTACCCACTGAAAAGCTCACACATCATTCAAGTATAAATGTCCTGTTTCTGCATGGCTTGTTTTCACACCATTGTTGGGTACTAAAATAGTTTTATGTCATTTATAAGGCATGGACGTTTTAGCTAATCTATCCAGTCTGTTACTGATATGCAAAAGTAGGTAAATAGTAGTAGTAACCATGGACATATGAAATGCTGTAGGTAGGTATACTGGAGCCAGACATATTTGCCTAATCTTAACACATTATTGGAATGTTGAATTAACCACTAGTCACACAATACATAAATAAGCTTGGAATATACTTTAATTTGAACATTTGATCAAAATTGCATCTTCCAAGAGAAATATACTTATAGACAGTCATGGGCAAAAAAAAAAAAACCAACTGTAATTTTTGTCCACATCTAGCGAAAAAGCTTAGAACTCACCTACCTACAGTCTACAAAGACCCTGCATAAAGTTTAGCTTTGGACCCTTGCATGCTTTCTTCACAAAAGAATTGCTGTCTGTTTCCTGAGTGTGAACGTGAACTCCTGTGAGCAAACTCATGATGTGCGTGTTGCCCCAGCATTTCAAGCCGAGGCAGCCCAGCGCTCCATGCGGTTAAGTAAACACAGCATGGCTGCTGGGGCATGAAGCCAAGGCTGAGGCTGGGAGGAGGGGATGAGGCTGGGAGGAAATAAGAGCAAATTCCTCTGAAATGATCTGACAGGAAATGACAGAGTGTCAGCCTTATACAACCACACTGCGCGCGAGAGAGAGAGGGCGGGAGAAGTTCTTCCTAAACACAGAGTGGTGCCAGATCTCAGTAGGTGAGGATGATGAAATAATAAAGCATTTCCCGTGTGTGTTTTTCATTAGTCCTGTTTTGTTTTTCTTCCAAGTGCTGTGGAAACAGAACAGAAGCCCATGTTTCAGCCAGGACTGCAATGGCCTCCTCCCATGGGAATAACAGCTGCATAAATAGGAGGGAAACCCTCAGTGGAATTGCCTCCAACACCTTTCTAATGGAAATAATGATTTGCAAAGCCCAGTTTATACCTTTGCCACGTAATTAGTAGCCAAGATTAAAAACATTGTTCCAACTCCCAGCATCCTTGAAATCTGGCAAGACCTTAAATATTCCACTGTGTTCCAAAAAGGTAGTCCATAAGTGATCATTGTCCGGACAGTCTTGGCCAGTTGAGTCAAGCCCCTGAATCAATCAACACTTATTATATAGAAATTACCATTTTGATGTCAATTAGTGGAAATTTGTTAGCAGACATAACCTATGAGACACTTTATTTTGAATTCGTACCTCTCCTCATTGAAGTTGGCTAAGATGGGGCTGAGGACCAAGCCACATATATCTTAAGACATGGAGGAGAATCAATTAAAAAAGAGAGTGAAGGGGAGGTGTATCAAAACATGCAAAACCTTTTCCTGTTTGTTAGGTACAAGAAGCACAAAGAATTTAATATCATAATTTTTCCTCTAAAGGGGCAATTTCTAGTCACAGGTTTGGGTGTAGAACAGTCTATGTGTCAATACTAAGTACAGAATAAAAAAAATACTGCTAGACTAATGGTACTATCTACCCTCGCTTCACACTACTTTTAATCTCAAACTTTTCCCACTGTGTTCTTATAAATTATGTTTCCATATTAAGAAAACAGAAGTTTCGAAATGAAATTTTCTGACTTGAACAATAATTTTCCTCCTAACAATAACTTTAAAAAAATCAAAATTTTGCTAGCTGCTCAAGCCAGAAGGGGTAGCAAAAGACTTCCTTAAAGCTTAAGAACATAATCTGTCTGGTCCATGGGGTGGATTTGACTTTATTGTGGATTCTATCTTTTGTTTAAAATTAATAAAGTAGCTTCACATAACATTTTATGTGTATACAGCAGCATCCAGTGTGATACCCTGCTACTGTATCATTCAAACTAAACATCAGAGTGGGTTCAGTCTGAGACATTTAGGGCAATCCTGAAATGCTCATAGCTAAGTGAATACAGGATCAGAATCTTGCTATAATATGGAAAACTCCTGCTATTTTTGAAGCCATGGTTTCCATAAAGTTCCATTCCTCTGTAAGTTCTATTAACTGACCATGACATATACAGCATGTTACTCTCCCATACAAACAGATGCTCCTAAAAAAATGAGGCTGCTGTTGCATTCTGGACTGCAAACTTTTACCTAATCTGAAATATCTCTTAGCTTTAAGTGTTCTAAAAATTCTCCCTAGCATTTTAAGTTGCTAGGAATAATTTTTCTGCTTGTTTAATTTATAAACAGTTATTAAATGAGCCATTCAATGTAGTACAGTACAATACTTCCAGAAGTTGACAATGGAGACACCACTGTCAAACTCTAATGTCTTTTCTCTGATACTGATAGGGGTTCTGTAACCTACATGATCAATGTAATTTATCACCAGATTCAGGCAGTGACAGCACTTACTTGAGAACAGCCTGATAAAGTTGCAATTATTTCTTGATACTGTTGGCCATCCAAGTTTCTTTAAATTTACTAGCTAGAACTGCTTCTAAGAATAGCAGTTTCTTTTGGAAGGGTCATTTTTATGCACGATTACATAGATACATTCAGTGCCGTGTAATATCATTGGAAAAAAGACGCTAACATAAAATAGAATTGTTCTCTGCCCTTGTTTATGTGCATTTAAATCTTAACAATAAGCATTGTTCATTCTACACATTTAGTAAATTAGCCATGTTATTTTAAAATATGGGCAAACCTTGTTTTTCTCAAAATTAAAGATAGTGGTATCATAAAATTTAAGAGATTAGAAATGTTCAAAATTTATTACAGGGTGCCTAGAGGTGGTTCATTTAGTAATGGGTCTGAACATGGCTGCAACAACAGATGCATAAGTGGTAGTGGGGTAAAATCAATTTATGAGAGAACATATTTCAATTATGATGAGTATGTTTTGCACAAAACTTTTAGATATATGGCAAAAAAAAAAAGTATGGATTGTACTCTAAGGTACTTTTAATCTCTGTAGATGGTGTCAGAGGCTACTGTTAAACTCCCATTTTACTTCTGCAGTAGCAGAAAATGTACATTCAACCTCAGTAGTCTAAGGGCATGAACCTTACCCAACAGGCAGGTATATTTATTGTGGAACTATCAGGGTGGTTATTAAAATCATACTGTCCTTAGTTTCCAGAAGCTGTTATCCTAGCCTTACAGTTCTAAGATGAAGGCCCTGTTGTAGGACTGAAATACTTTGTGTTGCTATGATACTTCCTCAGTTCACGCGGTAAACTGGATAGTTTTGGAAATATCAACTAAATGTTCCAAAAGCAAGGATTAACTTTTTTTAAATAAACCCTTTAACAAACCGATTAATTTCTGCTAAAGCGATTAACAATATCAGTTTATTGATATCAGACTTCTATTTGCTTTAAGACAGTTGTGTTTATGCACATTCACATAACTACATTTAATGCCCTGTAATATTACTGGAAAGAAGATTCTAACATAAATACAGTCTTTCTCTGCCCTTGCTTATGTGAATTTAAGTCTTAACAATAAGAATAGTTCAAAAATTTTTTTAGTCATATTTGCAGAGAGCAGTTTATTAATTCCTGAGATTATGAAAGCCTACCTGTAAACAGGGGACCAAATTCCAATAGTATGTTTCGAGTTCCTTGGAGAGTGTAAGGCAGCTCTTAGTCCTGAGTCTTCCTGGGCATACAAATTCATGCTGAAGCTGCAAAGCTGAGGGGTAGAACTATTACCAGTCTTTTCTGTCCTAGTTTTCAAACTAGCCAAGTGCATTAAGAAACCTTCAGAGCCTTCAAGACCTCAGAGTACACAACTCAGGATCCAAGAGACATTGCTAGCCATCAGAAACAGATACTTTTCTTTCTTCTGTCATGACATCAGGAGGTACTACAAATAATTTTCAAAAGCTCTTCTTAGAATGAAAGAGCAGAACATCCTTTGTCCTTTAGTGTTCTTGCTAACTACTTTTTGAAGAATCAATACTAATTGTTTTCTGAGTATTAATCTACACTAATATTTACACTTAATTTATAGCTGAAAATAATATGTAAATTCTAGACACAAAGGCAAACAAAACCCCCCTGTTCTGCAGTTCTTTCAGTGTGAAAGTTTAATAGCAATAGAGAGAAGTACAGAGCAAAACCCTTATTGAGCACCTACTTGCCACTTGACAGACACCTCCACACCATCTGAATCAGATATGCAACACTAAAACCCTGAATCACTTTTGGTTAAATTATATTACATGGGAATATCATTGGACACATTCCATTTAACTAACGTTAACTTGGAAATCTTAGAGAAACTGCAACTTTTCACTTGGTCTTCAACTCTGCTTCAGCATTTCACCAATGACTAGAACTGGGCTTAGGTGAACTTGTGACTAAAGCTTATTAATAAAAGCAAGCACTTCTGGCGGTGCTGCTGTAAGACAGGGTTAGTTATATTACTTCTTCCAATCTCTGCAGCTGGTTCCCGTCTTAGAGCACCAGCAGGAAGGCTGACATTTCCTAATGTCTGCAGCCTTAAGGAGAAAACCACTTGCAATATCAACTGAACTGTGTGGGTGTTGCTGGCACTAGGCAGAGGTAATGGTGCTTAATGGTCAGTGAGATGTGTCTACATTGTACCATATACACTTTCTGTTAACTGGGATAAGAAAGGACATCTCTAACATTTCATATTTTAATCATATGAAAAGTTTTCTTCGGGATGTAAACAGCGTGTTGTTGATGATCTTAAACTTCTCCTGAGGTAATTTAAGTGTCACTTTATCACATTTTTTCCAATGGAGTGCCACTTCACAGGACAGGTATTTCAGAGTATGTCCTAAGACATACAGATTCTTATGGAAGATGCCTATTTATGGATAAACAGCATCCTTAAAGATGTAAGCCTATACAGAGAAAGGATAATCTTTTGAAGAGAGATAAATATCACATTTTAGATCCAAGAGATGCAGGCTAGTAACCCTGATACTTCTGAATTTTTGTCTTGTCAGAGTACAGGCTGCTAGGAGTTGCATATAGACAAGCAAAAACTATACAAAATTCCCAATCACGTTTGCAAGACTCTCAGATATTGAGAAAATTTACAAAGATTTTTTTCATAGTCCTTTGGGTATCTGCTTTAACAACTATTTTTGTTTGACCCTATACTCATTGCTTCAGATGGTAAATATCAACATGTATACTTCGTCTGAAAAACTCAGTAGATTATATATCTTAAATAATCTTTTTCTCTCAGTTTAATGATTCCTATAACTACGCACTACAACTTTCTGAAAGAAAATTTATAAGGTTAGAAAGCCAAGCACACAAATGTTAAAGAAACACTGACCTCAGGGAAGTCTGTGCCAAACTAATTCAAACCTCTTACCTAGCCAAAGTCTTTAGTTACATGACTTCATGCTATTTTTTTCACAAGTTCCACATTTTATTCCAGTTCCAGTATGTGGTAATACTTATATATAGGATGAATAGCATACACTAGATAAGAAGCTCTTGGACCATCAGTTTTTCCCTTATTGCCAGTGTATGATCCCATGAATTACTTCCTATGCATGATCCAGAGCATGTTCTGAAGACAGAAGCCCTCATTGTATCAGGTAAATGCTTGTGGCCCTTATCAGCACAGCACTTACTTTCTGTGAAGAGCCTATCCCCCTATTATCTCTTTGAAGTTCATAGGCACTACTACCTCGGTTTCACAGCTGTTGACTTAAGGTAGATTGATGTTGAAATTAAAAGTTTCCAATAAATTTAGCTGCTCATTTTAGATGATTAGTTTTGGCAAGAGGGATTACTAACACGTAGGACTTCCTACAGTCAAAATTCAGCTGCCTTTTGCTATGTGCACAGCATATAAGAGTTACTGACCACATGAGAATTTGCTGCTGAGCAAGATGCACAGCATCAATAAGATTGTGTGGCAGAGATGTACCAAGGAAGATCCATGGAGAGTTTTATTTTGGTTGAACTTAATTTTAATTCCTAATTTTTGATCAGTTATCTCAGAGAGAGGCCCATTATGCCATAGCCCTGGTCTGCAGCCATAGCCCTGATCTGCAGCCCTAGTCTTGGGAGAATTACATCAGATGAAATATCAGCTGTGGCTCACTTGCTCCAGACATGTGAGCTGAAGGAGGATTGACTAGATTGAAGGTTTATCATTCCTCTGAGCTAACTGGATATGAAATAAATAAATCTCCACGAGGCCATTCCCTGAATAATAGCACCAGCCTGCTGTGAGTTGTCCTGCCCTTAGGACATGCCAGTTGCCCAAACAACAGTTTTCATTCATAGCTCAATGCACAGCATTTTCAAAAGGTGAGTCAATGTCACTCCCATTTTTTCAGATCCCCAGAACATTTGGGAGATGGTTTAGTGATTCATGCAGCAAATTATTAACTAGGCACCACCTAAGGGCCATGGACCTCACTACAGGGATCTAGAATTCAGCTCAGCTAGCAAGAAGAAAGAGATAAAAATAGCACTATACTGTTGGTGTCTTAAAGCATGATATCATTTAATTGAGTATTCTGTTAGATTAAAAGGCGTCCAGATGTCTATACCCTTAAAAACCAAGTAGTCCAGAATTTGCATTTTGCTATCATTCATCTGAGTACACCATGTTACATGGGAGTAGTTACAGTTCTGCATTCCCCAAGGTTTTCTCCTCCACTCTGGGAACACACTGCTGCACATGTCCTATGGGCTGCGACTCCAACCTCCCACAGTCTGTGTGTGGGAGGATGCAGAAGAAACACAACTCCTTTAAGGTGAAGTGTCAATGCAGGACAAACCGTGCTGAGTTTTCCTGTGTTTATAAACAAAGTCTTGGGAGTGTATACAGGTTCTTAGTGCTAGCAACTTTGCACTCACAGTAGAAAATTTCTCTTCTTCTATACTGAAGTACCAGCAAGCTCTGGCCAAACAAAAAAAGATTTACTGCTTCTTCAATTTGTTTTTAAATACAGCTCGACAAATACCACCAAAGCCCACATACTAACAGAATATTTAATGGAAAAATCCTTTAAATGCCTTGGATTTATTAAATCTGTAAGTTATATTAGTCAGAAACAGAAAAAAAAAAGAGGAGCTATATTTGAGTCCTAAATATTATAGTCTTTTTTACCACTTAGCTAAAATAGTATTAGCTATTATACCAGCTAATATTAATTATTATAAACTGAAACTCAGTCTATTGCATTTTAGCGTATAGTTACCATTCTTAGATAGGTAATGCCATTCTTATCTACACTAGAAGCCCAACTATATTTTATGTTTAAAGCACCACAAGCTAAACAATAATAACAATGCATTAACAGGGAACAAAACATCCCCACTTACCCCCAGATATTGTAGATGCTTAGACCTAGATGGAGTTGATGAGTGTGTGAAACAACTACCTATCTTGCTGACCTACATATTCAGAAAAAAGGCTCAATACAATACTATTTTTGATATCTGGATGTTACAAAGAATGCTTTTTTTTTTCCTCCTGAAAACAGAACAGCAGATTTTTGACATGGAAAGAAAGGGCAGTTTCATAGATACATACCCCAAGCAAATATTTAGTGCAAAGACACAAAGAATGGGTGAACAAAAAATTAAGTAGACAAGTGATGACAAGGCAATGTAAGAAAGAGAAAAAAGGTACAAACTGTAGCAGCAGGTTATTCTTAGCTTCAGGGGATAGGAGGGAGAGAAGGCATCTATAAGGCTTTAAGCATGGCTTGTAATGTCTCTGAAAAAACCCTGAAAAAAAAGAGCAGAAATGTTTTCTGCGTTGTAAACCATTCTTATAGCCAGACAGCATCAAAATGCTGTATCAGCTTAGAGCTCTTGTATTCCGTCAGCAACACAGTGAAGTCATGGATAGGATGCAGAACAGCCTATGCACATACTGCCACATTTGGAGATTACTCCAAGCCAGAGAAGCTTCCAAGCTGCCAGTCTACACCTAATGTGTTTTTTTCAGATGGTGCGGAGCATGCTGAGCAATGGACAGGTTTTACCCCGACACAAGCCCTCTTGTGAAGAGCACGATTCCTTTTCCCCTGCTTAAATTCCTCAGAAAACACAGACACTGAACTCCTCCAAAAACTACTCTACATCCCTGTAAGTTGGTCTTTGGTGCATTCTAAATTAGGCAGCAAATACACATCCTAATTTGCACATAAAGGATCTGTGGCAAAAATCATATTTCTTCCATGTAATTGGTTTTCTTTTAATCCTGACCTTAATGTATATCATCCCTGATGAACTGCTCCAAGTATGCTTTGAACTAGGATTTTTTAAAAAACATTAAATAATGAAAAAATGCCACTTTATTTTACTGCTTACATCAAGATTCAGAGAGATGAAGAACAGTGACAGCATGGCTGTTCACCCATAACCCTGGGACACCAGGTAAACTGACAGTGTGTAATTACTGAGAGGTGATATTAAGTTAAAACATATAGCCAAAGCACTGCTGTTGCATATGCATCCCTTGGTTTTCAAGGCAGTGTTTAAAATAAAAAACCTTCACTGAGACAGAAAAACTGCTATAGTTATATCATAGCACACTGAGTTGCAAACCTTTTAATGAAAGACATAATTCTTCTGCTGTCTGCATCATACTATATTCTCATGCAAAACACTTTAATGCATCGTGTAAATTATCTAAGACTTTCTTAGTATGTATTACATTTCTTAATCATAGATATTGGGTGTAAAAAAAAGAGAATTATGTGACATGCTGCAAAACAAATTGCTTGGCGTTAGCATTTACTGGCTGGGTCTATATCGGGAAAATCCATGCATAGAAGGGTTAGAATTTTTTTTTTTTTATTAAATGTGCAGAACTTGCTTCTAAGTGTGTGTGTTATCAATGAAGTAAAAAATGACTGAAATGATGGTGGTCTGATATTCAGCCAATATCATCAGTTTAAAAGCAGGGGATCTAGATTAGAGTCTGGATGATGTATTTATTCTGAATTTCAGAATAAATGGAAGATGTATATAAATAAACAAAATGTTTTCATCCACTTTCTTCATTCAGTTACATTCAGTTTATCTATACAGGAGTTTCAAATGCAAATCCCATTTTCAGGAATAAGATGCTTTTGTTTCCAAGTTACCAGACAGGTTTGTCTTGCTGATATCTCACAAGCTGAACACTGCTGGAGTGTAAATAATGGACAATATCACCTCTTTGTAAGCTGCCAGTTGCTTTTGAGAACAGGATCTGATGAGACTTGCTATCTAATTTTTTTGTCAACTTTGATTGAAAGTAATGCTTATTTACGTTATATTAATGTTGAATAATTTGGAGTACTAAGCCAAGGGTGGAACTTAGCATGTTCTATTTTATTTATTTAATAAAATTTCATTGAAACAAATGGGACAGCTGCTTTGAATGCAGCCTGAAAGCCATGTGTCAAACACTATCAAATAAACCAGAATTTGTGTAGGTTAAACTCCTTTACTTGTAGAAGCATATTTCAGTTATGAGTACAGAGGAATAGGTCCCCTCCGGAGCAGCAGGTTTTTAACATGGACTTCTGGGAATAAGACATGCAGATACATGCAGTAAGAAAGCTGTGATCTGGCATTTAAAACTAGAGTGATTGTAATCATCACATTTGATCATTACACCTATGCTGTTCTATGTATAAGCTCTCTGCTCTCTAAAGACCAAGTTTAAAGATGATTTTATGTGTGTCTTTGTGTCTTTGTTGCTAATATACAAATAGTGATCCAGATTCTAAGAGCTATTGAGTATCTGAAGGTAGCATTCTTCAATTCCTCACAGCTTTTGAATTATATTCAGAATCCATGGCAAGGGTGGACGGAGGGGACACAAACACATACACAACAATGACACCGAAGTATGACTCCCCTTGTGTCCCATGTCTAATTTCTATAGAAAAATAAGCCAAACTTCAATAATATTGTGAACTATATTACTAAATGCAAAATATTACCAACTAAAGCAAACATGGAAATATATGCAATTAATTTTTAAGCAAAGCATACATGCTAAAATGCACATTTATATAATAAACAACCCCCCTAGTTTTAATTAACATAGACGTTAAAAATCATTGATGCCCTTAGTGAATTATAAATAGAAGAAATGTTGTAAAATAGCATCAAAAAACGTTAACACATTTTTAACAGAACACAAAAGGATCTAACCGGAATTGCTTGTATATCTTTTGGTTTTTTTATTCATACTGTGGATGAATCACTGGCTGATGTTTGTGGCGGTTATTCATGACATGTCTGGTGGTGTTATGACCTTCCTTCTTTTATTGGTTTATTTGATGTTTGTGGTATTTTATATAATTGATTTATGCCTGGTGATATGTTTGGGAGCTTTCTAGTAATATACAACAGTGATTGTATGTCTGTAAGTGATGTTACATATTGCTGTTCGTGAGATTTCTTAGCCAGGTCACCATTGTAAATAAAACTTGTTCTCAATAGATTTTTATGTGGTTAAAGGTTTTGACTACTTGAGTGACTGATTCATTGACAGAAAATACTTGCTAGCATTAGTATTTCTGATTCAAAATCCTCACCATTTTCAATCTGATAAAATAAAATAGGTATCATAGCAGTAAATGGTCACCTACTTTTCTTCTGTAGTTGTCCTGATGTGTGTAGGTGCCCACAGTATTTCATAACCTTCCTCCCCTGGCTTACAGTAATGTAGCATTTGACTTGTTTAAGTAATGATCCTCCACATGCTTCCTCTGGTAGTCTAATGAGTCTTTTACTGAAAACTTTACCAGAAAGCATACTGGAATTGTCTTCCTCCCCCCACTCTCTGCCTCGCTCTGTCTTTGTTTCCTCCGTTCTTCATCTTCATTTGCTTTCCCTTTCTTTGCACGGCAACTTCTATCCAGATGTAGAAGAGTTCAGAGAAGATAAACAATAACACAGATCTCTCCTGGTTACACAGCAAACTGTTAGCTCTACTCAGTTGTAAGCTCTCATCTCATCAACATTTCCTGAGTCTTATTAACAGATGTTTGAGTATCTTGATCCAGACATAGTTTGATTCTCTTTAAAGAGTCAAGACCCTGGCTTGATATCTCATCCAAAAGTAATGCTCACTGTTGCACATTCATTGCCCCTCTGGCTGAATGGAAAGTCAGAACAAGGTGCAGGTACAAATTAGTATATTAGCTTTGGCTTTTCAAGGGAAAAGAAGAGAGGGAAGTGATGGACCCCATCTGACCAGCCATGACGTTCTTTGTCTTAAGAAACCTGAGGAGATCAAAGCACAATATCTTAAAAGTAATGTAATTTAACAATAATTTCTTTTCTCCATTTCTGGACATCTTGGGTAATGCTGAACATAATGGCTGAAATAATGAAACTTTCTGTCTACAAAAGAGACTGCTGTGCAGCCCACTAGTTTATCCCAGTTCCATTACCCAGCCCTCCTTGTTCTGCAACCTCATTCAGCTAATGAACAGTATAAATTATCCAGTTTTCTTGCCAGTTAGTTGCTGCTAGTTCAGCATTATTTAATGGGTTCACAGGGTGGTTAGAAACGGGCAGAGGCAGTACCAGAATGGGACTGTGGCTTCCCCTATGGTTGTCGGTAGCAATGATGACCTAGAAAAGTGCAGGTGTAACTGAGTGTAACGACTGGTCACAAAGGATCCTTGTGTAAAATATGGCAGGGGAGAAGAAACTCGAACCTCAGAGACTTTCCAAAACTTGATTTCAGCATATACAAACAGGACACTGATGGAAGTGTCAAAGAATATACACAGAGGAGAGACCAGAATAAATTCTTATCCAATTTCTCTCTAGTCCTAGCTTTTTATTTTTATTTTACAATGATTTCATAGGGACTTGGAGAACTAGTATTTCTTCTGCTTTTTTTTTCTGCCAGAATAGGAGTTGGTTTGAGTTTAGGATTTCACAGATCCTAATAGATTTGATTCTGAAACAGCAAAACAACAAAAAAATAATGACCAGTGTCTTAGTTGGTTTCTTGATGCCTATTTCAGGCACAGCATCAGCAAATTGGCTTAGTTCATAAGCTTTCTTTGTGTCTGCATGAATGCAGAAGATCATAACCTGTTGGGATTATAACAGAAGAAAACCCACAAGGAAATAATTTTTCAAAACATTGCCTTTCACATGATCTATCTGAAAGTTAACAGGGAAAATGAAATATCTGCAGAAATATTATCATGACAGTAAACTAATATGCCTTTTTCTTCCCTTGAGCTTTGATATAAAGCTTTAAGAAAAGATAAATAAATGCATTTCCAGTACAACTTTGTAAAAAACTCTAACTATTAATGCTGGCCAGTTTGGTTCCTGGCACACACAAGGTTCTCTGTTCTTTCACACAAATGCAAGATTCTAGCTAGAGCTTGCATTCTTGCTGAAAAATTTGGTGTGTAAAATTATGCCAGGTCTGTCTTTTCCATACTTAACTCTGAAGGTGTGTTTTCTTTGCTTACAGTATGGCCATTTTCAATACTGTAAAGCAGAAGCATCATGGAAGATTATCCCTGCAAAAGCAGGGACTAGGATAGCCCTCTATACTCTGCTTTTCTTTATGTCCCTTTCCCTGTTCATGAATGATATTATGTATGCATTTCCCTCCTTATGAAAGTGTCCCTGAAATCAGTGTTCCAGTACTCAAGGGATGTTATGGTGGCGGGAAGGTGAGCTGGCAAGAAGGCTTGAACACAAGCAAGCCTTAATATTTGACAACCTGTGTTAGGAAAACTGGCATACAGCATCCTTAAGATAATGCCCCGAAAGCAGTATTTCTCTGTGCTGTACAGACTTAAAGGTAGTCAGAGCACTGAACACTTCTAACTAGTAAATCTGCTGACAGGAGCTCCAGAAAGACCAGTTTTTGAAAGAATTCATATGATGTATACCTCTGCCATTCTTGTAAACAGAAAACAAAATAAAAAACTCAAAAATGCCACATCTTTAATCCAAAGAATATGTATTTTAAGAGGAGAGAAGGCAACACAGAGTTACCAAGCCAGATTGGATTAATTATCCTCCAAGTTCAGAATTCTGCCTTTACCAGTGGCCTGTGTTAGGTGCTTCAAAGAAAACAGCTGGCTAATTATGCAATGTCCTACATGGCAAAAAGGGATGAGAGGACTGTTTCTTATCCCTGTGATCAACTAACACCCTGGAGTATGAATTTGATGGCCCCTCCTAGTACATAAAATTACAAATGATATTATTGGTCATAAAATTAAGAAGTCCCTTTAAAAATCCCATTACAGTATTTAACTCTTTGACCTCTGTAGGTTAACTACTATTCATGCTGTGAAAAGAACTATGTCATGTTTATTTTTCGTGTTTATTTTAAAAATAATACTGTAAGTTTCTTGAAGCCATTTTGGCTAACAATGGAAATACATTCTATGTGACAGCTATAAATGATAATCTGAACTTCCTGATGTCTTAAAAAAATTTGATGTTATTAAAAACCTTTAAACAAGAGAAGTTACTTTAACAAGCTGCTCACATAACTAAGCATTACAGTAAAGCTGAAATTAATTTGTGGTGGAAAATCATGAGCCGATGGAGGTTTTGATCTAACTCATGTTAGTTTATCATTAAAGTTTGCTTACTTCCACATAAGTAAAATTTCATTTTCTTTTTGCCCTTCATTTTTGGTACCCTTATTTCAGTCATTGAAAGCAAGTAGATGAGAGAGCTCTCTAGGGCTGGAAAGAGCACACTGAACACCTTGTACAGCTCTGCTGAGCTGTTGTGCCTACGTGTCATCCTACCTTGCAGTACCTGGGTACGCATGCTACCAACTCTGTCTAGCCCAAACAATTAAAATTATGCAAATATCAGCAATGATTTTGGAATTTAAACAAATGCCCATTTAAACTGCAGCAAGACAATCAAACTACCACTGATACCAGTTTTTAATACTGAAGCTTTAACCCTTGGAATAACAAGGCTTTCCTGAAAAATGTTTAATAAGCTTCTTTTGCTGAAAGAGAAAACACGAGGAAAGAAGGAATAACACATCTTTAATTAGAAAAATTCAAATCGGCTCTTAATTTAATTCACCATACCAGCAGCCATGATTAGATCTGCATCATGATATATCTCCAATACTATCAATTTTCATAAATGCAAACTTTCCTGAATATGGTTCTGATGTATCCTGACATTTTAAAATATGTCCTATTGTCCTTTTCTGTGCAGCAGACCAAGCACAGAGTGTTCAGTCCTATATCACTGTCACAGTGGTATTAGACCAGATGGCTGCTTCCTCGCAGAATCAAGAATTAGAGATAATTTATGCTGTTCACTGTTATTAGAATGTAAAAATATAAAGAGTTTGCAGCATGCGTACATGAAAAGCTGCTGAGATCCATCAGTGACACCCTGGTGAAAAGCCATTCAAACTGCTACTGCACTCTTAAAGGTAAAGTCATATTTGGTGAAGCTGTGGACTTCTGCAAAGCCTATTGACTGCTCTGCATAGGGTAGAACACAAGGGACTCTGACTTAGCTTATGGTGTTGCTTTTGTCGGGAAGGAATATTCTGAGTTAGGAAAAAAGTCCAAGTGCTGCTTGCTTTCTTCTTTATTGTAAAATGATTCTACCACATGATTGTTCCCATTAATAAGTGATAGTTATTTTTATGTCACAAAGAATAAAGTTAAAATGGAGGCTTTCTTCACTCAGACTGTTAATCAGTACCGGAGAACACTTTTCAGTAGGACCTCATACCAAGGGTCATGAGAGTTACAGAAATTTGCTCTTGTGCCAGTGAGCATTGAATTTCACTTATCAGGGCATCATTGCAATCTGCAAATGTAGTTGCTCTACCTGTATATGCACCACAGTGTGTGTCAAAATACCGAAAAGAAAGGACATTGGGCTACGCATTTATTGAGTCTGAGCTCAGTATAGGTGAAAATCTTTTTGTCTGTATTTCAAGCAGCTGAATCAATTGATAAAATAAGTATTACTAATGCAGCGGATTCATTTGGAGAGACTTCTCAACCTCTTCGGGAATTAAATATTTCATGTTCCTACAACAAGGGAGAGAAACAAAGGGGAAGAGACCTTAGTCAGGCTGTCCATCTTACTGCAAGAGATTGTATAAAAACAGAAGTAAAAAGAATCTTTGGACAAACAAACATCAAACATAGATGCAGGTAGCAGTAGTTTGTTGCTTTATCTTTTCGGTTCATGATGTTGAACGCAGTACTCCATATGAATGATGTCAGAGTTGTAGTAAGATTAAGGACAAACACTCTCTCATCAGTATTTAGGAATATTACAAGAAGAAAAATTTTGCTGGCATTCACTGACACACTCTAGGTGATCTTGGAAAAATGCATCACTGAGAGAATGATTTGGTTCACTTTAAGTTAATCTTCAAATTATACTAGGAAATATTACTAGCGACAGACTTGCTTTCAGCTCTCTGTGAGCATATAATTTGTATTTATGGCATGCAATGAAAGTATTGTGACTTTGAATGACTGACTAGCACCTTATGAAAGTCATTACTTTTGTATCAAGAACAATATTTGTAACATAATGTGTTCTTAAACTGATCAGGACAGCAGGAAGCAGTTAAGTGGATCACTTATCTTTATTTTGCAATTTAACCTATGTTGTGACAGGGAACAAAAAAATTAGATAATTTATAATTTTCTGTCAGTGTTGCATACTTTGGGGTAAGCTTGTAACTACTTGGTATAACAGAAAGTAAGGAGATTTAGCTGCCAAATAAAACACAAGAAGAAAGATTACTTGAGAGCATAATTAATTACCAGCTGACTGTTAGAACCAGATCACAAAGATTCCTTGCATTTTTATTTCCTGATCAGTGTTGTTCATGACTGGATTTTTCTTCTGTAAAAATCCTAGCACTAGTTTTATTAAAATAAGGTCTATAAGAATAGAAGATAGTTGTTATGCAGGAGCAGTAACTTGCATAATATGAGATGGCATTTCTTTCCAGCTCTTCCTGCTCCACTGGTTCTAATAGCAACCTGGAGCTCAATTTCCTCCTCAAGAACATTGCATTTCATGTGGAATGTCAATTATTAAAAGGCAGTGTCCCGTGTCTTACTTTTCACTAGATGAATTCATTTGCAAATTTGTTAATTTATGTAAATGATCCTTAACCTGTAACTGCCTGGTATGCATTGCTCAGTGCCTCTTTTCAATTCAGAAATATATAAAAAGTGTACAGAACCAACAGCACCTATGTGAGTTACCTTGTGCAACTGTTCCAAACTCCAAAGTTAATTTCAGTGTAACCCAGAAAAAGTATCTGATGCTTCTTTTCACAGTGTAATTTTCAATATCATTAGGCTACTCCAAATAGTTAAATGATCTTTAAAAGATCACCTAAAAAACCTCTAGTCATTATCATTGGTCGTAAGTATAGCTTTAGTACAATATTTTTGTTAGAAGACATGGGCTGAAACTCCCTGATTTTTTAATTTTATTTTCAGCTTTCATTTTTTCAGGAGCTCACTGTTACTTTCAATGGTCCAAATCGTAGCATCTAGGATCTGGTCATTCCTAAGATGCTCCTCTGCATTTCAGAAATTAAGACAGACAGAGGAACCTCTTCAGGTAGTCAGCAGTCCAGCTGTAGTTCATTCTTTTCTTGATCTATGCATGGATGCCATTCTGGATTTGTCACTTTGCTTCTGGTTCCATCACAAGGACACTCAATGTGCACTCATAAAGGTTTCTTTCGCTTTCCAAATAATCCCAGGAAGTTCAAACTCCTCCTGTCCATTTGCAGTTCTTATGAATGCAGGAACATTAAGAAAACCTCAGCTGGAAACACTAATTTTTGCCTGACTTCTTCCTGTAGCCCACCAAAATCTTGTCATTGGTCTCGGTCACCACTGATGGTCTAGAACCTGTCAAGGGACATGGTCCAAGTTGAGGATTGAAGCAAAATCTGAAATGAGGCAATTTTCTTCTTTGGTATTGTTAATGTTCAGGAACTTCTCACAGTTCAAATAAATTGGTACAGGTCCCCTGTGGTGTAATTGCAGGCACAACTCCATTGATTTCAGTGACCTGTGAATGGCAGAGAGGACTATGGCCCAAGGTCTCCTCTTGACAAACCAGCTACAGATTGCTTCCTCTCAATTGTTATGATTTACATATCCTCGTTTTAGATGCTCCTTACAAGGGGTAGGTAAACAATGCTCCATTTCAAAGTTGGCTACAGAGATCAGTCTCAGTCAGCATGGAGGTCCTATGACCAGGACTCATCTCTGATCCTGGCTTGCAGGTACATGTCCTTGGCAGTGCCCCTGCCCCACTGGCCACCCCTGGAGCCCTTGCAGGAGGCTGCCGCTCTCTTCAACTTACACTAGGTTTTGTTTCCCCAAGATGTAAGGTAGGGATAGAGTGATGAGGTGTCACCAGCTGTCAGGCCAAACCCAGCGTGCTCTTCCTGGAGTTGGAGAGGTCTTGTCTCACTGTTTAGATTGGCTTTAGAAAGTGCAAAGCCGAGAAATATTTGGCTGCTTCATCTCTGTTGCAGCATTCAGATTACTAAGAGAAAATCTCAAATGGCTACTTGCTGTGTGTTCTGCAGGCATTTTAGCACAAAACCAACATCCCCAGTATCACCCACTCACTCTACTCTGAGGTTTCTGGTATTTGATTTCATTCCTGCTAGGGTAGCAGCAGGGAAGTCAAACTAATACTGTTGTAATCTTGAAATTAATAAGCCCTTCATTTTATTTTGTTGCACTAGTTACCTGCAAGAATTCAAATATCTGAGATTCGAAGTAGCCTTTAAGCTACTCCTTAGTTTTCTCCACAAAGGACGTACTTTACAGGATAATGTCTCTTTAAATCTACCCTGAAGATATTCCTCCCGGCCCAGAAGATGCCAAAATGACTTGATGATTTATTTATGTGGAGCTTGGCAGACCATAGTCCAGATTGTGGCTGAGGCTGAATTTTATGAGCATTTCCCCTAGTGAGTATATTTAAAAATTAAAAAAAAAGAGATAAATAAATAAAGGTCTTTATAGAGCTTGGCAGGAGATTCAAGCAAATATTACAAGGAAGAAGAATGACTAGGAAAAGAGTTTTAGGACAGAATATAAATATTAATTTATTAATATTTTGTGGTTTGGGAATTAGAATTTTCTCTTGATCTTCAAAAAATCAGGAAAGTGAAGGAGGCATTTCTCATCTCAGCAGAAGTAAATGTTTGGTTTGGAATGTTTTTAGCATATACAACTTAGTATTTTGTCTGGGAATTGGCATCTTTATCCACAGAAAGATGGATGTCTCATTGTCATTCCAGACCATACAAGCAGCATGTTGGTGTGATGATGTAAGAAAGCAATTTTCTGCCCTATTTTATTGATTTATAGTATTTTAGTAAAGTGATAAAAACTTAATGCTGGGGATAAAAAGGAGATCCATCTGATGTAGAGGCAGTAGGAAAGAATAGAGAATGAGACGGATCTGACATTAATACTTATTTGCCATGTTTTCTCAGTCCTCTCCTGTACTAGACCATTAAGTTACAAAATGCTGTCTAAACTCTTTGACTAAGCTATTTCCTAGGCATTAATCCCTTCCTTTTAGGCACAGCTTGGTGCAGAGCCCTGGCTCTTTGAAGCACATACACACACACAAGCACAGGCAAATTCTAGGGGTCACAGCAACAGCAAGTGTCAGTATTCCTGACTCCTCCAGGCTGGGAGGCTCAGTGCTGAGGAGACAGACGTGGGGGCACATTGGCATAGTGGGAATCAGTAAGTAACAACCAAGAACATGACTCAACAGCATTTCTTTTGCTTCATGGTAGTTCCTTAGGAGGCCTTTCCAAGGGGATTTACACTACTTTGCACTATGTTCACATGTTTGCTTGGTGCAATGTACAGCCCTGAGGCAGAAACTCCTACATCCTTTGGGGAACCTCTTGCCGGATATTCCCTCATCCTTTTGGCTCAGCACAGGAACTCTTGCTGCACCCATGCAAGGAGCATTGCTTTGATATCCTGTCTCCTAACACCAGGAAACAAGCTCCTTCAAGTCCAGATCCATAAAAACTGAGCTTGTGCCAATTTACAGACAGGCCAAATTGTGTTGGAAATCAATTTAGCTGAAACTATATTACACTCTGTTCTTGGATACAAGCGAATACATGTGGGATATCAGTAAATGAAAGCTGGAACATGCTAGGAAACAACATTTTCATTCACAATGACATCCCCTACTTTTCTCCTGACAATATACGGAATATTCCTGAAGCACCTCTCAAAGGGAGCTTCTAAAGAAATTCAAAGGCATTCAGGACATTCAGTATACCACCGATAAATTAGCTCAACAGGAAAAATATTCACAATGGCTACAACCATGCTTTTTACATTTTGTTTGGGTTTTGTAGTTATAATAGAGAATTCCTAATGGTGCAAATGTAATAGGAGAATCATATTTTACAGCCAAGCACTGAACTAACCTCATGAAGTCAGAACTATTGTAATTCTCCAAGTGAAGTACTTTTTGACCTAGGAAAGAGCCTGGGTATGACCTAAGCTGGGTATGACCTAGCACAGGTGTCTTTAGGATTTGGATTCCCATGTGAAACCCATGCAGAAGAGCGATGAAGCTGTGAAGGGACTGGAGAACAAGTCTTACAAGGAGTGGCTGAGAGAGCTGGGGTTGTTTAGCCTTGAGGAGAGGAGGCTGAGGGGAGACTTTATTGCTCTCTAGAACTACCTGAAAGGAGGTTGGGGAGATCAGGGAGCTGGCCTCTTCTCCCAAGTGACAGGGGTCAGGACAAGAGGGAATGGCCTCAAGCTCCGGCAGGTGTTTAAAAGACGGGTGGATGAGGTGCTGAGGAACATGGTTTAGTGTTTGATAGGAATGGTTGGACTCGATGATTTGTTGGGTCTCTTCCAACCTGGTTATTCTATGATTCTGTGAAACAAAGGGAATGTCAGTATGACAGCCTAGTGCAGCTCTGGTCACACAGTGTTGAAGTTCCTACAAGGAAAATGCTTGCTCAATCTTAGTTCTTCTTGGAAACTCTAATCTGATGCACCAAAAACACTGCTCCACTTCTAACCAAAGTGACTTCTAAAGGATACAGTTGGAGTGATGAGAGTGTCTGTCTATTGCTGAAATAATTTCAGAGGACTGAAAATTACATTAAAGCTTGTGATCAAGATATCACTGCATGGAACACACAGAGCTCACAATGTTGCCAGGGAAGCAGATTGACAAGCCAGAAGGCTGTGGTAAATGGCGTCTTTGACTTCACACAATAAACTATGGGGACCTTTACTTTTGGAGAACTGCACTGTACAAATTCAGCCACCGACCAGGTGAGGAATGATGGAAACAAAACCAGCACTAATTTAACTTCAGCCTCACCATTTCATTTCACTCTGTTATATATTGAAACTAGTCCTTGTACTTGACTCAATTTTGTGTTTTTAATGACCTGTCAAAAGCTCAGTCAGAGCTTATGGTATTTATATTTTTAATTAGGTTAGTAAGGACCTGGATTGCTTATATTTGATTTTTTTAATTAACTGTGAAAATTTCTGCACCAGGATGATAGTGTTCACATTGATATGTGTGCTTATGTGATGTTGGGTTTGTTGTGTGATATATTGGAGACAGAAGAAGTGTCACAGGAAAGGCATGCCTAAATGGTGCTTCGCAGAATGTTGGAGCATTGATGGGAGCTGCTTATGTATCATGTAATTAGTTCTTTATATTCTAACATGCAACTCAGGCTGGTATTAAAGAAAATCGTGTCATGTCAGGTTACATCCTGTTTTATCTCTGTGTTACACTGTGGATGTGTAGAATTTATTGCTTATGCAAAAAGGTCACACCTCCTCATCTCTGGTAACATGCATCCTCTGGCCATAGACAACAGTACCCTGAACATGGCTTCTGGCTGTCTTTTGATTGCTGTGGGATGCCTTGGCCACAGCCTCCTTGAAATCCTGTGCTAGATCTTTAACCATTTCACCAAACTTGTGTCTTTCTTCCTCAAAATTCATAATTCATAAGAGTGGGAGAGAATTGGGGACATTTAATTAATTTAAAAAAAAACTAATCAGCAATTGAGTGGGAATGAATTCTATTCAATGTAATATTAAGCTCAATTTCAATGAGGATTCTAAAAATGGAGGTACAGCTGTTCATACAGTTCAACCTCTGTCCCTGTAATCAGTCTTCTACTGATTACATTAAAAATAGGAGTTGCTTTTAGAAAGCAATGCATTGTTCTGGCATGTTTAAATCCACATGCCCTGCTGAGATACCATCAATATTCTCACAACTATTACAAGAAGGGAGAAGAGAAAAATTTCCAAGCAACTTTGATTCACACAAGTGACCTAAGCTAATTACACAGTTACCAAACAATCGCACAGGAGGATTAACACAACTTACTCTCTAATTGCCATTACTTCTAGTGAAGTTACTGCGTGGTTAACCATGTAATAACATGCATTTCACAATAACTGTACAGGGACTCAAGTCAACAGAGTATGTTGTATAAATGGAGCAAATAATTGGTAAGTTAAAGAGGCCTGAGTGTTTTAAGGGTTGACATGAGTTTTATTAGATATATGTTTTTCAGGTTTTTATGAATAGCTTCAGAGATTTGGAGCAGAACCATGACACCACTGGAGGAACTAAAGAAGTACCTCTCAAGTCTGTCCAAGGAGCTCCCAAGAACAAAAGCATTGGCTCTCATCGGTATGTTTATATCACTTTTAACTAGCCCCACTGCACAAAGCAAGGCAGAAAGCAGATTGTTCTTATGTTCCCTCAGATCAAGCATTAAATTCTGTTTGTCTTGTAAGCAGACACTGGAGGAAGACACAAGTCATTGTCTTGTGCATCAGGCAGGACTACCTTCAGATCTACTTTAAATAAGCCATCTTCCCTATCAAATACAGACCTCATACTCCGCTTAAAGCCCCAGACACCAAGGACATGAGCACAAAGTGCCAAGGAAAATGAGAGAAATTACTCAGCCAACCAAGCATAGACCATGGAATACTTGTAGTCCAGCACACTGAAGCTGCATTTTAAACAGACTTGGACAAAGCTACCATTAAGAAATATAAAATAAGGAGATATTGCTCTATAGTTAATGTAATGGAGAACAATGTTTTGATTAATGCCTTCCCATTAGCATATGAACAAGCTAGATTGTGTTATAGGATTATGGGCTGAGTTGGTAACGCAAAAGAAAAGGCATGCTTAAAACTGCAGTAACAACAATTATGGTTCATAGGCGACACCACTACTAGAGAGACAACATTATGAACTGGAGCTCTCTAAATACTTATTGATATCTAATTGTTCATACATATTTTAAATTGTAAATTAAACTCTTCTCATGGTGCTATTTGTGTTGAACTTCCACACTGAAGTAATGGTATGACTACTTGTTAAAACATTCATAGTAACAAGCCACCTTAAGAAACTAAACTTCAAGTTTCAGATACTAAGTATTCAGGATCATCTGCTCACAGTCTGTGGGGCACGAAATGACAGAAGTAATTTCACAAGATTTCAGTCAGCAATTAAATTTGTGAAAATCTCAAGAATATTGGCAACGACCTGCAAGCTGCAAAATAAATCGGTATAGCAAAAGTACTGTACAGGTTAAGAATTTTGGTGCTGTTTAACTACCATAGGTATGGACCCAACATAATGACTCAGAAGGTCCCTGAGGATCATATGTCCTGGTCATCCTGAATTATGGGCTCTGCTCTGTATGCAACAGCTCACAATGCTGTTTTTTTAAAATGCTTCTCTCCAGCAAGTGAAGCGTCTGCCAGGGCATCTAAAACAAATGGTTCTAAATCTTGCCTGATTTGACCTAAATGCACCTCCAACCTACTTCCCCCCATGTTTCTCTACTGCTGTTTAAATCTGTATCTGTTATTCTCATTGCTGGAAAGATCCAGTAATGCTTCATGATGCTCTCTTTCAATTCTAATGCTGCATGGCAGTTGCTTTCTTTAGGCCCCAGCTCTTACCTACATCTGTGCTTACTGAAGTGAGACTTTAATTTGCTACACCATGCCAAGGTATTAATAGACAATTATTTATTGCAAATCTGAACCATTTATACTGTTTACTGGCTGACACAATGTAAAATTTTGATCCAAATGTTAATGTGCCCATGACATTGCATAATTCTGTTCCATGCCAAGGTTTTTTTCTTTTCCAAATGAATCGAACTTGCAAAATGAGGAAACAGAGATTTTAATGGATGAATGATTTACAGTCTCAAACTTGTAAGACTGCTTACTTGTACAAATAAGGGAAAATTGACTAATTAAAATAGCACAGCAAATTAGAAAAATTTAGGATTTTACTGGAGGCAAAATTAAAGGGAGAAAAATGGAAATAAACTGCAAAGTAGTTAAAGGGTAACTGAATAAATCTTATGTTAGTCATTTTAGGGTAATTATATTTTTTTAGTGGGGACCTTTGAAACCAGACAGTCTGATAAACATCCATTTGAGTAAAGCATAGATAAAAATTACCTATTCATAAAGAACCATATGTGTAGAAAAGCACTTCAGAGTCTCAAAATGTCTGGTGAAATTACTTCAAGAAATATTTTTTGCAGCAGAAAAAAAAATAAAATGAGCTTTATAGATGGGAATTTTTCATTGTACAGAACACATAATTTCAAATGTTTACCTCCTAAAATTTAGATGTCATGCCTTTAATGCAACCTAGACATGAAATCTTCTTTAACTGATACCTGTAGGAATCTTCAAAATAGAGATGTTTGAATTAAAGTAATATTCTTCTAGAGCTCATTCCTCTTGGCTTCTTCTACTGAACTGTGTTATTAAGTTAATCTTTTTTCTAGCTTTGCAGGCAGATAGTGTTATAATAAAGAGTTATAAGGCAGTTGTAATTAAATCTCATGCAACTTTTTTCTAGTAATACCCAGAGTCAGTGGTCAACTCAACCTACAAGTGATACTCAAGGCCTGCGCAATATTTCAGCTTATAAAAGCAAGATTGCACTGGAAACAGTTCTAGCAGATGGACTAAACCTAATTTAGAATACAGTTGACAAAGAAAAAAGAAATCATTACCATTTCATTCGGCCTCGAAAGGTGCCTTTATTAAAGAATTCATCTGGGGAATAGAAGAATAGTTCCTTTTTTACCCTTTGTTTTTGTTTCTTTCAGATTTGGCAAGCACATAAAAAGCCCCAGATACCACTCTGGATATCAGAAACATCAATAGTGACGCTGCATGATGACTGTTTTTATTAACAGGGCACAGATTTGTGGCTGACAAGTTGCAACCCCAAGGAAGCAGTGATAACAGACAGAGTTAGGGAGATGCATTTCTGTACATTTCAGCAGAATAACACTAGCCAGTGTGATTTTACACTGGAAAATGGTCATTATACAGGTCTGAGATCTGTGAAGTAAGTGGAAATAGGAGCACATCTGTAAGTTACAGACCAGCATTAATACAGATTTTTTCAGATACCTTGACAGTAATTTGTTTTGCATCTGAAGTGCAAAAATTACAATGAAGTGGGAAAGCGTCTAAGCTACTTTCTTTTTTATTATTAAGGAGAAATAATGTATAATTGTGATCTCATGTCATCAACCTAACCACTGCATGTGGTGTTCTCGCTAGTTTAGCATTCTAGGCAAGGGATGGCAATAGCAGTCGAGGTGGCTTAAACATTAGTTGCTTCTTTGGAATTCTTTAGAAAATAAATAGAAGAACAGTTATTTTGAAACCTCATATATTACTTTTACAAATATGAGTCTGATACACAAGAACTAACATGCAGTTAATAAAGCTGAAAGAGAGAAAGAACAAGTAAGATTTTGATTACTATCCCTCCCTCCAAGGACAACAAACACAGCTGTCCCAAACAGTATCTGTTCCTGCTATGATTTAGGCAACTTTTTCTTTTGTTTAACATGCATTCACATTGAGATGTCTTTCTAAGCTATCAGGATATGTGCTGCTGATGCATATTAATGACAGGAGGCAATTTTTATTATTATTGTTCTATAACACAGATTATGTCTAATTACATTTTGTTTATTATTCATAATATGAATGAAAAGACACCAAAATGTCTCTTTTGGAGACTTCACATGCTAGGTTGCAAATATGTATTAGCAATAGTACACATTTCTGTGTTATAGTTTCATAAAATGCATTTGCATAATATGAAATCTTAATCTCAGATGTGCAGTAAAAAGCCCATGAAAAATAGTTCCTTCTTATGTACTACACAATGGTTGATTTCAATCTTCACTGTCTCTGATGTGGGAATGGCTATTAGGGATTTTTTTTATAATGGGAAAAAAAGCCTATACCATTCTACAGAATTAAGTCTTGCAAAATGAGCCAGTTGAAGAGGAACGTTCAGTAAAATGGAAAGCATGGTTTGCTAGTAATTTGCATGCACACTTCATTTAATATATTTTCAGGCTGAGATGTTACTTCCAATATCATCCTAGAGATTGAAATAAACAGGAAATGCGGCAGGTCTGGCTGCACAGCACTCCAGGGGCCTATGCATGCAAAAATGTGCAATGGGAGTGGAGCAGAAATGAGCTCTGTGTAGAAGTCACTAGCACTAGGAAGCTAACCTTCGGCTCAGAGGGAACCTTTGCAAGAATGTGATGCTTTCAAATTCCACTGTCCAATGAATCCCAAGACAGTTTTCTCCCAGTTTGATTGCAGAGATGGGTAAGTCTGTTTTAGAGTTGCTTCCATTTAACTGCAGCCACTTGCAGGAAAAGATTGACTGGCTAGTTGTAACTCTCAAATGTTGAAACTTAGGCTGTATGTATGCCACAGCTACAATTTCTGTAATCAGAAACAATAATTTCTACTGTTCTTCTTTATAAAGAAGCATGATATTTTTCACCTTGACTGGCTACTCTGTTATTTATTTAGACAATTTGACTTTTGAGCGGCTTTTGCTACATATACATTATCAAATGATTAATGGTTAATTAGCATTTTGCTAATGGAAAATAAATTTCATAGGAATAAATGTGTGCCATTACATTTCCTCTTTTAACTCAAATCATCACATTTGCATTTTTATCAATAAAAGTCTGTGAGCTTTCTTTTTTTGCTGTGCAAAATGAACAATCATATTTATATTTAAGTCTCCAGTCATTCAGCAGATATTGCCTGGTAACCCTGCTGTATCCATACCTGTCTATCGCACCTTGCCAGCTCTGAAGTTCTCTTCCCTTCTTTAGAGCATCATTTCTTGGTATATAGAAAACCTTAGTACTCGGTTATCAACCAGAATTTCTGAGCTCTGATTCTGAGGCCTTTGGTGGCTTGTTCAGACACTTCGCTCTTTGCAGATGAAATGTATGTGGAATTAACAGGATGTTCTGTTTGATGCGGTGAAGAGGGGAAATGAGTCTTCATACTAAGTCTATCATTAACAGAATGAGGTGGCTTGAAAGCTAAAGGACATGGAAGTCTCAAGGAAAATAAATACGAACCTTTTTTTTGCTGGAGACTTCCACTGATTTACAGACCATCAGAAAATTGTACTTTGTATGGCTGCTAAGAATCACAGCTTGTCTAGTCACAATCCAGTACTCCTGATTTCAGCTGAGACTGAAAACAGTAAAATATATTCTTCCTGCATCAAAGAAGGATAGAGAGTGTTACTACTTTCACCTACCCGCCCTTTATATCAACAGAGACAGCTAATCCAGGTGAATCTACTTACATTTGTCATTGCTGCTGAATGCAAAGCATACAGAATTCACACAAAGGAACATAATTCTGCCTTTTAAAACTTTCATTGTGTTATAATTTATTTATCAGGAAGGTGGCATTTTCAGACATGGCTATCAATGCCATGCTGTGACTACCAGTAATCAATGAATCAATGAATGAGAAAGTCAGGAGAAAAGGAAGAATGCATTTTAACAGGGATTTTTTTTTTTTTATGATGACTTTGTGTTGCTCACCAAAGTCATGCCAAGCTATTTTCTGAGAAGATCCAGTGTCATCTTCTAGTCATGTGCAGCAGACTGTACTAAGATAGTAATTTCCAGCACTGTAAATGGCAGGTGAGTAACTTCAATTCTTATCTAAAATCAACATTTTCACACTCCCCCTGCCCCCTACCCTGGTTTCTTTCAACAGTTGCTCTGTTTGGGGATTGATCAAGAGAGATACTGCTGAGCTACTGGGAGCTTTCCATTGTATCAATATTTCATCCAGATTTTCACAGCAGAGAAGAGCGACACATGAACTGAGTGGCACCAGGCAAATGGCATCAGCCAGCATTTGCAAAAAGCCTGGATACCTGAAAAAAGTGAAGCATTTTTGTCTTTCCATAGGAGGGAACCTCTGCCATTGCCACCCCTAGCTGTGATTACTGTGCGAATCTACATTTTCTGAGTTCTATCTGGAAGCACCACCTAACATAACTGTTGCTCCCAAGGGACACATACTTCTTAAAAGGATGCTGTCCTGTCCAACTACTACTCCAAAGAGGAGACAGAACCATAGCAGCAGAGGGAAGAGAGAAGGTGTTACGCTGCATGAATATAACCTTAATCTAGTCCTGACTTCGCCTTCAGAGAAAGCATTAGGGGAAGGAGATGCAATGAAAATGTGATTTAAATAGTTTTTTAAAAGTGTGTTTGTGTGGGAAAGCAGTTAATTTTTTTTTTATCCATGCTCCTATTGACAACAGGAATGGGATCTTTCACACATCTAAGAAACACTGAGATTTGTTATAAGGCATCTGACTTAGTGCCAAATGTGTCTCACATGATATTTTCACCATGATTTAGCAAAGGCTTTTTTTTTTTTAACTCTCCAATAGCGGCACAGCTGCAGCAACGAGGGTAATTCTGCTCTGTCTTACTGGCATGCAACCATCCCGAAGTCAGCAGGATTTACAGGAAAGCAGAAATTGGGTTTATAGCAGACAACACTGCTGCACTTTCAGACCTGATGTGCTTCAAAACTATTGCCAACAAAACTCAGTTTGAAAACCCAGGCTCACTTTTTTTGCACATGAAAACTGTGAGAGCAATTAATGGCACTTAGACTTCCAACTCCCTTGTTTGTAGGCACTTAGACGCCTAAGTAGCAATAACAAAGTGCACAAAATTGCTGGCACAGAAGAGTTTTAAACAAAAATCAGGTCACTAAAATATGTCACAAAGACTCAAAAGGAAGGAGATGATTACAAATGGCAGATGATGAAGAACACAGAAACAGAAAAAGTCTTATGTAATCTCAGTTTCTAGTTCTATTTTTTAACGGCAATAATTCGCAAGAATAAACAAGTGGATAATAGCAGGAATGTGGTGTACAGATGTAAATATGGGCCTAAAATAGCAAATTAACTTTGAAGCAAAGTACAACTGAGAGGTATATCGCTACCTCTAAATATTAAGCTATTTCTGTAAGGTGCCTTTTCAAGGTATGATACAATATTTTTTGCTCACTTTAGGAGAAATAATAAAAAAGACATACTAAAAAGATGTAATTACTTGGAGGAGTAAGAAGATTTTAGATCTCCTACTCATAACAGAAGAGAACACTATCCCAGCACTGCTGCTCTACCTGAACATCAGTGAGTCACCAATTATTTATTTATTTTGTATCACTTGGTGACGTGTTTTTCAGGTAAGACTGCTATACATGTGAACTCTGCATGTGTGTAGTTAAAATCTACTTTATTTCTGGCAAAAATAAAGTGCTGGCAGTAACTGAACTCTCCCTTCATTGAAAGAATGCTACAGGGCTGGATATAGCCACTGCAATAGTGCAATAAAATGAGATGAGCTTAACACTACCAGATGGTACCCTGTACAGTGCCTGAAATAAAATGGAGAATTAGGGTGCCCTAAGGTGTGCACAGGGAAGGCAATTACATGAAATAAATGGGCCTCAGGCCTAGATGATGCTCAAGTATGCTACACAGGAGACAGATAGTACATCTGGTGAACAGATTTTATCACACACTGGAAAGCTATAAAGCATGCTGCTGAATTTCAGATCTGGGTTTCACAATGACATTTTACCTGTGTTGGTATTCAGTGCTGTTTATTTTTAAAGGTGCTGTAATCTCAATGATGTGTTTTAAAAGCCTTCTTAACATTGTTTTCTGATGTGCCCCATTTTTTGGACAGATTGATGTAACACAATGCTTTTTCATGGACAAAATACAAACTACTTTGGCTGTAGACGACCATGTTTTTATTTAATATATCATGTTGCTGATGTGATTTTAGTAATATGGTTATACTTGTCAGCACTCACTGCTTGGGAGCAAGCCAGTATGTTTTTAAAGTTAACTCCCACTTTTCCATTGCCTCGCCAGTTCTCACTGTCTACAAACCAGCATAAATTCCTTGAAGTTTAAAGCATATATATAAAATTACATGAGGAAATGTGCTAGAGTGAGTCATTGTGATATTGTCCTTCTATCTCTAAAAGAAATTTCTCTTGTTTTTGTAAAATTCCAGTTCCATTTGATATTAAAATCTTTTAAAATTTACATTGATCATAGCAGCATTCAAACTGTTAAAGATGCTGATGAGAGCAACATTCAATCTGTGGTGCTGTGACTTTTGTTTTAATAAGAAAATCATTTAGAACTTTCCTCAGACTTCACTACTTTTAGTGTTTGCCTCTCTAATTCCTCCCCTTTCACCTCTCCCATGTAAACTATCCAAGGAAGTAAAAATGCGACCAAACTTGCCTACAAGGAAAAATTGGAGTGACTGTAAGGTGAATATTACTGACAGAAAGATCTATGGGCTGTGAAATAGTGTCTCTATGGAAATGGTGAAAGCTCCATTCCCTGCAGACATTTAAAATTAGAAGAAACAAAGCACTAATACACTCTGAGGATATAATTCTGTCCTGGCCCCCTATGGACAGACTAAATATTTCAAATATCTGAAACTCTGGATAATATTTTGTTCATGATGTAAAAGCAAAGTTTAATAGTGTTAAAGGTTTGGCTTGAGGCTTGCTCAAACAAGAAAATTTACTCATTATTGTACTGGTATAATTATAGCACTGTAATTGCTTCGGTATAATTGGTGATACATACCTCAGTGCTATCTGTTTAAGAAATGCCTGATTTAGGTCATTGTATACCAGTTCTAAAACCCACAGAAGTACAATAACATGGGTGAATTTTCCACACTAAACTCACCTTCCCAGCTTGTCAGAAGCTGGAACTCTTGTAATTATTAGTTCTAGTTGGGGAAGAAATGCATAAATACAGGCATGACTTGTTTCAGATATGGTGTGACCAGCAGGTCCAGGGAGGTGATTCTCCCTCTGGACTCAGCACTGGTGAGGCCGCTTCTTGAATACTGTGTCTAGTTGTGGGCCCCTCACCACAAGAAGGATGTTGAGGCTCTGGAGCAAGTCCAGAGAAGAGCAACGAGGTTGGTGAAGGGGCTGGAGAACAGAACCTATGAGGAGCGGCTGAGAGAGCTGGGGTTGTTTAGCCTGGAGAAGAGGAGGCTGAGAGGAGACCTCATTACTCTCTACAGCTACCTGAAGGGAGGTTGTAGAGAGGAGGGAGCTGGCCTCTTCTCCCAAGGGACAGGGAACAGGACAAGAGGGAATGGCCTCAAGATCTGCCAGGGGAGATTTAGGCTGGAGATTAGGAGGAAGTTCTTCACACAGAAGGTCATTGGGCATTGGAATAGGCTGCCCAGGGAGGTGGTTGAGTCACCTTCCCTGGAGGTGTTTAAGGCATGGGTGGATGAGGTATTGAGGGACTTGGTTTAGTGTTTGACAGGAATGGTTGGACTAGAAGATCCGATGGGTCCCTTCCAACCTGGTTGTTCTATGATTCTATGATTCTATGAAATTCCAACTGAAGTTTATCATCAGCTGGATATGCCATAGAAGGTACAATATTGGTGGCAAAAGCAAAGTGACACCTACAACTCACAATAGTAGACTCACTTGCAAAATGAAAGCAGAACTATCTTATGTTCAAGGCATGGACCAACTCACTGATTTTTTTTGCTTATGCCTAAACAGTATAAAACAGGGTTGTTTTTAATCCCCTTCTCAACACTTTTGAATTTGCTTGCTATGATTACTGCAAATTACTATCAAAAGACAGGAAAATGATGGGAAAGTTTTATGAGATTTTCTCTGAAGTAAACAAGTTACTGTGCCACAGTCCTTCCCCTGAGCATACGTCTACTTCATCACATTGTGCAAATATACTGGACAATAACTTGAAGAAATATGCAGCAGCATTTTGAGGAGGCCACTTGGGAGTTTTCTGAATTGGAGGGAATTTACCACAGTCACTATTGAGAGGAAGCAGGGGTTTGGAGTATTTTCATACTTCAATTAAAATTGTGGCACCAACTTTGAGTTTTGGGTATCAGCCTAAGAAAATTGTCAAGGGTAACAAAAGGTTATGAAATATATACAATGAGAAGTTATTAAAAAGAGCAATGCAGCTGGGCAATAGACTGTGTACAATTAGCACTGCCAAATCGTGCCTTTCAACCAGCAGTTATTCAAAAGCTCTGCTTGTTTACTATGTCTGCAATTCTGTATTTCACTAAGCGACAGTCCTGAGCAGATCCTTAAGTGGTTGCTTAGTAAGAATGATTCTTTAGCTAAGCAAGAAAGGAAGAGATGAAGAAAATAAATATGGGAAGAGATAAATAAAAAGAAGGGAAGAGAAAGATGCTTATCTTGCACAGATCTATTCCCTGGCCAGCTGCATAGCTTCACAAACCCCTCTTTACCCTACCCCACAGCCCCTAGCCTAGAAAGGAGCCACATCAATCAGAATTTCTGTTGTGTAGCTTCAGTCTAAAAAAAAACGAACTTACTTTCCAGGTGGCAATGACCTCTATTCTGCATCTGTACAGCTGCAGAAATCATGAAAGAATAAGACCTCCTGGAGACAGAATATGAGTGAATATGACTCTTCTATAATGAGCTACCTCTAGTACCAGCTACTTGCTGATTTGACCACAGAAGACTCCAGCTAAAGACAGAGGCCCAGATACTTTTGTAGCATGAATTATGTGAACTTCAATACCCTCAGCAGTACTATATAGGATCCAGTTGCCATTGTAGTCATCCAAATTTAACGTATAGATCCTCAGTTACTCTCTCTTACACATACAATCTCCCAGACATCAAAACCTCAAGACACCTAAGCTTTCAGGTGTACTTATGCCTGAAGTTCTGGCAATTCCCAAGAGTTTTGCCAACCATGCTCAGCACATTAAAACCTATCCTGCCCTGAAGACCCACAGGTTCTCTAGCACCAGGACTACCCCATACTTCTGCAGCTCTACCCAATGAGTAATATTACAGTGTGTGCGGCAGATCCTAGAAGCAGGAGGAGCAGATGATGGGAATATCTTTTTGCTATCCATCCATGACTGTCATGCACATCCAGCACCGAGAACCTTTGTCTGACTACACTAGCACCACACAGCAGTTCTTTGTCCGATTTTCATCTTTTCATCTGTTTAGGTAAAAAAAATTACTCCGCAGCTGAGGCTGAGCTGCACTGCCCAGATGTGACTGAACCTGTTTTACACTTTTTCTGTTTTTTGAACGGTCAGCCCCGATCAACTGCACATCGCAGTGCCAAATTGAGCCTAGGACAGGAGACTGTGCAGGTCATTTTACATTTATGTGTGGGTCTGTGAGAATCAACTGATAAGTGGCTGTTGATTACAGTGAGCACAAAGTGGTTACACTGATAAGTGCTATTAATTCCTGTAGAAATTATTGTAACTATTCTAAATTTTTTTTCAGTCATATTTCACTCACACCTTCTTGACTGTTACAGCTCTGCCATTAATGTGCTTTTTTCATTTATGTGATTTGTATTGATATAATTTAAAAACTCTACTCAATGGAAGGGTACTTGTTCTGAAAGTGTTCTTTGCCATAAGAATAAGCTCTAAAACGAGTTTACTGCTAAATAAACAGTCCAGGTTGCCATAAGCAGAATATTAACAAACACACAGATTAGTTGTTTTGCAGAAGGTGAGTTTTAAACATGGTGGAATAGTGTAAATAAATGAAACATCAATACAAAATATTTATATGCTCTCAAGAGAGCACTAATGATTATCACAAAGAATGGGCTAACTTGCAGTAAGATTATGGAAAATTGGAGTCACTTCTCTGTGGTACTGATGTTAAAAATGTGTCTGCTAAGGAACTGCAGGTCAGCTTCGTATCCACAACATTAAGGTAACAGAAATCCCTAGAAGCAAAGCAGAGGTACAAGGACGTTAGATTGCCCAGCTTCCTGAATAGGAGTGGGAACTAAACATACTCTTGCCTATTCGGACTCACAATGCACTAAAGGAAAGTACTGCTTTGAAAATATGTTTACATATTACTTACAAATCATGATTAACCTATAGAAATACAATGTGACAATATGGCAAAAAGAAATAAATGTGTATTGGTTGCTTTCTGCATGATTAATGCTTCTTTCCATCAGACACATATATTTCATTTTATTAAAGATCACATTTCTGATTGCAAGAACTTGATCATAAATAAAGCATGCAAGTGGAAGTTGGAAATCTTCTAATATTAATGACAAGAAAAATGGATTTATTGAATAGTCACCTGCAGTTCATACATACATAAGCACAGAAAATTATCACCCAACAGAAAGTATCATCTCAAACTTCGGAGAAAAGATTCTGACTTTTAAATAGCTTAATAATAATCGTAGTACATTTAAAGAAAATTATTTGTATTCTGTGACTAAAAGGAGCACAATAACAGCCATTTATCAGCTACTTTTCACCTTGTCCCTCTATCTAGGACTTATAAAGTCTGTCTTCATTTGTTCAACTCTGAATTCAGCACTGATGGACTTCAATGTAATCGTCTAAACCCATTTCTTTTTTACTAGTTTGGAAATTAGGAAAAAAAAAAAAAGACTGGCTGATGAATAAAGAAAAGACAAAGAGCTAATCAAATGGGATTCTTTATCCAAAGAGCTGACATATGGAAAATCTAGTGTATTATTGAAAACACACAAGCTTCTGGTGAAAATAATTAACATGACAATAAAAAAGCAGAATTGAATTGGGGCTAATAGACTTCACATATGATTGTTCGGTGTTGCTGGGGCTGTATAGGTAGCATCAACATGATTACAGCATCCAGTAAAACTATTGAGAAAATTTCTAGAGCAGTACAGGGGTGCTTGAGAGGGAAAACAATTGGAAAAATCCTGACTAAGGCGAGTGGACAGCAGAAATAACAGTTACACTCTGGAAAGTATCTGTGAGAAAAACCTGTTTTGTGAGTCTATCATTAGGTTTCACATCACCCATATGTGGCTGCCTGCCTTTTTAGCTCACATGGAAAGAAACATCTGAGAACAAATAATCTGCAGCTCCATCCCCTCCACAGCACATCCAGGGCTAGTTCACATATCCTTGAGCAGCTGCTGCCTCACTAGCAATTTACTCCATCAAGGCTGCTTAATGTCACCCAGCTCTTTCGGCCAACCACCCTTTCCCAGTTACCACCAGTTCAGCAGCTCACAGTAAGAGTCCCTGACTCAGTCCTTAGCAACAAGAACTAGGCTATTGCAGATGTCCACTGCCCCGGCACAGGCTGGCCAAGTACAAAATAGAGAGGGCAGAGCTGGGGGATTCAGAGGGATAAAGAGCAGCTGGAAGAAACCTGAGCGAGGTGCAGGGTCACAGTGGGCACTCAAACATTTTGGAGAGAGAGTGTCTGTAGATTTGCACAGCTCCACCAGGCAGGGCAGTTGCCCAGGCCAGCACGGGATACAACCTCCAAGGGTGCCTGGTGCATCCAGGAATGTTCAAAGCCAAGTTTCTCACATGAGCATTCTTGCAGGATCTCATCAAGCCTATGACTTTCCAAACAAATTACTTGCAAAATCAATAATAGCTTCAATAAAATCAAGAATAGATTTTGGATCCCTGCTATATTCACACAATCTCACACAGAAATTTAAACATACTGACACTAAAAAAAAATCTTCCAGACAAGGTTACAGCAGACACATGCAGCCAGTTGTAGGAGAGGGATAGGAGCTATCACAGAAAACAGACAATAATTTTTGTGCTCAAAGAAAATTAATTGAATGGGAGATGCCACTTGCCTCAACAGTAGTAAATGAACTGAGTAGCTCCTTGAAAACCAATTAAATCAACTCCTTACTTTGAAGACTTAGAAAGAAGCGAATATAGCTGACTTAAATAACAAACATATAACAAAATTTTAGATGCATTCATGTAAAAATCATATCAGGTTGTCATATGAACTCACAGAAAATAATTACAATCTAATTATTTCCAGTTCCAAAGGTATTTGGGAAATCTAGAAGGAGGTCTTGAATTTCTGAGCAGCTGTTTCCATTATGTTGACTTCAAAAGGAAAGGGCATTAGATCTCTTCACATCCTTGTTTAAAAACCCTACCTGAAAAAATTATACAGATAGAATCAAAGTTGCCAGAACTTGTCACAGTTCCATTCCCCAAAATGAATATATTTTTCTCAGCTTAAGTACCCAGATATACACCTTAAATAAAAAACACACACAAGCTTTTGATTCTAGCAGTCTCTTTCTCTGATTGTCTCTGCCAAGACCATACCCAGCAGCATCTCCCACGTTAGCAGCAACCTGCACTTCCCATTTCCAGGCCTCTTCATTCAGTTTCTCTGCCAAGCACCATAACCAGGAGCAAAAAGAGACTTGCACATGTGCCTGCTTGCATATGTGTGTTCTCACACACACACACCAGACAATACATATATATTTATAGAGAGAGAGAGAGAGAAACATTTAATCTCTTATATTATGCCGTGCCAAAAAGAGGGGAACAGGTGCATTGATGTGAGCCATTTGTATCCTACTGTACTTATAATGAATCAATCATTGCTCTCTTCTTTTTCTTACCTATTAAAATTAAGTTTCTGGTGCCAAGACTTTCTTCTGGTTTAGACAGCTACACACCTATAACCTCTAACATTTTTGGGTAGCAATTCCAAGGTAAGGAGCTCCCACTCTTCCTGCCCCAAACCCTCATTCCTGCCCTGCCCCATCCTTTCTGCTGTGCTGACACAAGTACTTGTTGGGACCCACAGGAACTGGTTCAAGGAACCACGTTTCACTCTAAAATAAAAAAAAAAAAAAAAATAGGTAAAAGCAAAAGAATAGTTTAACCTGAACCTGCTCCCTCACCAATTTCCCTACATCTCTTTCAAAACATTTGTATCAAAACAACTAGGGAGGCAGGCGCAGATCAGGAAAAAATTCAGCTGAGGACAGAAACTCTTTAAACATCATTGCCAAAAAAGAAGAATGTGTAACTGTATAGTTAAGCCTACCAGGTATTTACTCAGCCAGTTAAATAAGAATTAATACAGAGCCAAGGGGGTAAGATTAAAGTCCTGTTTGCCATTAACTACAAAGCAAAGCAAAAAGAGAATTCATGCCAATCTTTGAGTGTGCCCCTGATGTTTAAAATGTATTCATCAAACAAAGGAACTGCAGGAACAGTAAGTACATTTCAAATAATTACTATTTTTAATGTTATTTCCTGCAGAAATTTTCATGCTTAAAGGGAATTTATTTTGTGCTGCAGATGACTATTTTACTATACAGTTTTATTAATTATATGTTCTTGTTACAGTGCAATAACATGATGTTTTGCCTTTTTTAGTGTGAAAACCTTTTCCCTCCCCAGAAAATATCATTGCATGATAGAATTGTGCACCTCTAACTATCTATGTTAATTTTCTTGGAGAAAATTTGCATTAAATTCTTCTTCAAGGTGAAAACACAATCTAGTCTTTAAAGAAGGATTAAAATTGTTGTATCGGAAAATTCTGGAAGGCAGCAATAGTGTTTCTATAAATTCCTGGTTTACCGAGAAGATCTTTCAGTGCTTCCTCAGTTTTCCATGATTTTTTCAAGACTAATTATCAGTAAGACTATGCAGTGCAAATGCTGATACACTATTTCACAGTTTATTCACTGTTTACTCAAATAAAATTATAAGAATTTGGCTTCTTCAGGAACAGTGTATTTGGGATTCCCACACAGTACTCTTAATCAATAATTACTTAGTTCTTTAGGCCTTTTTTTAGAAAGTTTATATCTATACTTTGCCACATTTAAAATATCTAATGTCATCCTAGAAAACTTCATAGGAGTCTTAGAATCCAAAATAGTGAAAAACAGGTGGCTAATGGGTTTGGTGAATATTTTCATTACTTCAGCAAACAGAAAAAAAATCTTCTCCAGAAAATGGAAAATAAAAATTTACTGGTTCCTGTACCAGCTTCTTTTAACTGCAAAACAAAATCACTCATGTAAAATTCTAGTGCTTTTTTTAAAGTAAAGGTGCTCACACACTAAACCTATTTGAAATTCTCCCAATGACTAAAAGAGTAGCTAAACTTGTATGACATTCAGGAATTTGTAGGGCCCTTTCTGTCAAAGGGAGGAATTGATAAGATTCAGAATATATTGTTACAGACAGCAATGGTTATGAAAAATAAGTGCAAAATCAGCAGAATAAGACCAAATACTCTTGTACACATTTTCCTGATTTGGCCTTCCACTCAGTCCTCTGCCTCAAAGCAGTACTTTGCTAACAAATCTGATTATAAAGCAATTTCCTAGAATCTGTATTTGTGATTGGTGTCTATATGGCTTAGGTTTTATTTGGCATTGCCATTGGCTCAGATACCAGCCTCTCTCTTTTTAAATATGTCTATCAATATCCATAGGTTGGGTTTGATGGTGTTGATGTCTTCCAGCTTAACAAAAGGATGGTGAAGGCTCTTAAACTTTTCATTTTGGCTTTAAGTTCCTATTCAACTAGTTCCAGCTCTCAGAAACAGTAATGCCCTGTCTTTATTCAGGCAAGTAAGAAATCATAATTCCCTTCTCTGCTTATTAAATCACAAGGATCTGGGATGGGGATTCAAAACTATCTTAGAGTTTCATATAGCCATGTATTAAAGCAGCTTCAAAGAACTTGGGTTTAGAAGGCAGCTACTGTTCTCATCCAGAGGCAATGGCCAGGAGGGAGGCAATGCCTCTGAATTATATTTTTTGCAATTGTCAGTTGGAGTTGGAAAGCTTACATTACACCTTTTGCTGCAACATGGCTAAGCCTAAAGGCCTAATCTAATATTACATGCCAAGTTGTATTATAAATATTATTTTATTTGTTATTTTTGGAGCTTGAATGATGACAGCATTGGTTTTCATTCCAGATTATATCTAAAATAAGAAAAAGAAAAAGGAAGGCAGATTACCTAACAAGCAGTATCTGTTTATTACCACTTGCCAAGAAACTGCACAGTAGTTTAGAGAAATGGAGTGCTTTTTTCTACGGCTTGGGAGTCTGAAGCATTGTGGAACCTATGAAGTCAGGAACCCACAGGTTTTGTATGATTTCTGTGTTGGAAATGAAAAATTGGTTTTTATTTATATAAAGTAGAAGGTAACACAGTAGAAGTAAGAAGATTTTTTTTTTTTACTAAAATCCTTAAAGATGCTTTAATGTAATAATGTGAACAGAAATAGTTTTCATATCTCTAAAATTCCTTCTCTATTCATAGAATCATAGAATCATAGAATCACCAGGTTGGAAGAGACCCAACAAATCATCGAGTCCAACCATTCCTATCAAACACTAAACCATGTCCCTCAGGACCTCATCTACCCGTGCCTTAAACACCTCCAGGGAAGGTGAATCAACCACCTCCCTGGGCAGCCTATTCCAATGCCCAATGACCCTTTCTGTGAAAAACTTCCTCCTAATCTCTAGCCTAAATCTCCCCTGGCAGAGCTTGAGGCCATTCCCTCTTGTCCTGTCCCCTGTCACTTGGGAGACATACAGCTCATAGTCTGTCACCTACAAGTGCTCATGTACTTGTTTACCTCTTAAAGTGTACAAGAGAGAGACCAAGAAATAGTCCTTCCTATACTGTGATCAGCCATGTATTAACTAACCACAAATTAAAGTCACTACTGATGCTAATGTACTTAATATTCCCAAGCAAGATCTAGAAAATAATTGTTTCTATAGCAGTTTGTAAATATGAACCCAAATTAATGTAAAGTATAATCACTTTATTGAACTCAATGCAAAAATTGACTCAGCAGAATCCTTCACCACAAAAATGTGCAGGTCAGAAAAGCAAAGATAGATCAGCAGTTGTCTTGCTGTTATCAGTAAATGAACCATTTTTTCTAGCTCTGTAGAAATAAAGAGGAAGCATAGAGAGACAAGAACTTTTTTTGCTGGCAGTATAATCATACTTAAGTCTTAGTCAGTACCAAAGGAGCAAGTTTTGTTACAAGTATTAACTGAAATCTCAAATAGCCTGCAATGAAATTAAGAGTTAACATTCACAATCTTTCAATACATGGCTGTGCCACTGGAAGGAGTTATGTACCTGTAGATGCAATAGATAAAACCATATAAATAGCCGCATATCAGCACTTTCTGAAACCATTCTGTGATATTTGATGAAATAATAACAAAAAATTATTTTCTCCATAATCAGTTGAGCCTACTAATACGACCATAATACAAAAAAAAAAAAGCATCTATTCTCTTAACGACTTCATTTATGTGTTGTCATCTATAGGTGATACACAAGAAACAAAGCCAGATAAATATCAGTGCCTAAGCAATGTCTCCAGGAGCAAACGGATTGCATGCATAGTTGTAAGTCTAGCAAAAGGTCTTAGAATTGGTCCCTTGCCTCCTTCATGTCCAGAGGACGTTCATATCTCCTCTAATCAAAGTGCTGACTTTTTCTGGCTCTTAAGTCAGTTTCAGAGTTACTCCTGTTCACTCAGTCTGCTTAATCATTAATTTACCAACACAGTTTTCTTAAACACCAATAAAAATTGATACTTCTTTTATGTTGAGAGCAGTTGGCAACCCTGAAAACACTCTTATGCAGAACCATAGCTTTATTTGTTCAAAATTTTACCCCTGGATGCTATTAAGTTCTGCAATTAAGAAGTACAAGATAAAGGTAAAGATGTGCAAGTCAATATTCAAGATTTGGAACTGGCTAATCTGCTAGTAATAGACGGCTATTCTTTTTTTAAACACTGTTTTATTTGCTAATTTGTCATTCATAAGACAGAATAGCAACCTCTGCCCTAAGATTCATAAATAGGAATATTTCAGTGTTTTTCCTGTAGCTACTTCACAACACTGACCCTACACAGAAGCAAAGAAGTCCCCTTTAAGGGAGGAATTCTTTCAGATGAGAAATGCTTAGACCTACTGCATAAAAACGGAGAGACAAAGCTTGTAAAATATCTCCGAAAAGGTAGCTCACAGCAACTTTTTCTGTGTCCAACACATGCACCTGACAGTCACAAATGCCGTGCATGTGCTTCTGATGTTCCCAGACTACTGACTCCGTTGTCAAGAACCTAGTGAAATATGACTCATGATGGATCTCTAGACATGCTTGACGTAGCAAATAAAGCAAACATTTGATTATATGGTTCAGATTCTGAGAGTAAAGTTTTGAAGATTTTCACAGAAATTGTAATTAGGACTAGGATTCCCAAAGTATATGCCTTTTTTTTTAAAAAAAAAAAAGTCAAGTTTGCAGCTTGCCAAGCAGACCTGAAAAAATTATCCATATATATCCATAGGTGAGAGATAATCAGACCAGAAAAACTAACCCTAGTAACAGGTATTTGGAAAGGATTCTAATTAGTATAATAAGGGCCTCATGAAATAATCTCTCTACTGAGGCTCAGAATATATCCTTCACTTCCCTTATGCAATATGGAATTGCAACCAGATCAGGGTGTCTCCTGATCTGCCTTTCTGGGAGCCTTTTGAGCCAGAAAATTACTGTCCAACTTGTTTAACAATAACAGATAACAGCTAAGGAAAAGATATCATACAAGAGGCATATTAGTAATTTCCAGAAAATCAACCATCTCAACAAACTTAGAGGAGAAAGCCAAATGGCACACACTCAAACATGAAATCATAATCACAGGGAGCAATACAGAATAAACTCTCAGCTATGCAGAGTCTTGTAGATTGAGGAGTCCTCTTTAATATCTTTCAACTTGACATCTGAGGACTACAGAAAAAATCAGCCTTTAGAGATTTTTACCAGTATGCCAGTATGCCAATATAGGTTGGTTGTTGCTCTTCCCAAAGTATGTGTTTGAAAGGTTCAAGTCCACTGGTTTCACTTCTGAAAGGAACAGGAGAGAGAAAGCCAAACACATAAGATGGATTTGCACTTTGTTCTGTTTATTTCCAGTGAAAAAAATGGCACAAATGAAAAGTGCAAGGCCTGGTCTCTTTGAAGTTCTTACAAGAAGCTGATATACATCCTCACAAACTCTAACATCCCTCACAAAACAGGAAGAACAAGAGAATCAGGGGAGCTATGGGCTGGGCAGCTTTAATACATCTGTCCTTAGCTGCTAAAACATCCCCTTGAGGCTATATATGGTCCAGGAATCTGAAGTTGTTTTGAGTTATCCCCAGGACTCATTCAAGAAAAAGAACTGCAGAAGTGACATTAACTGTCTCTCTCCTTCCCAGCCATGCCCATGATTTCTCTATTGCAGGCTTATTCTTATTAGGACTCCCTAAAGAATCCCAGATGCACAAACATTTTGTATTATAAAGAAGGAGAGGCATTGCAGAGGCATCAGACCACATCAGCTTTGTCTTTAAGAGTCCAGGTGGACTGTCTCCATTGCTTTCTGGAGTGACACAGAAGGAGGAATAAAAACACTTAAGAACACTACGTCTGAAATTAACATTGCACACTTGCAAATAAGACCAGTAGAAAATGGAACTAAAGAGAGAAAATTTAACATTTAACCTGATTTTTGTCAGTGGAAACTGTTGTTGTAACACTAAATAAGAATATTATCAGATTACAAAAATGAAGATGAAAAAACAGTACTGTTGAAATCACCCCTCTGAGTAATAGCCATGTGAAGACCAACCTTGAATTAAATTTCACTCCTTGGAGTCTGACTGAAGAGTATAGAACTTGAGCTACCAATACTGCTGTAGGTTCTATTAAGAGACTGCAGCAATAAGTCAGCTTTGAACAAAAAAAAAGAAAAAAATCTGTAAAAGGAAATTCTTCTCCCTATTGTCATACTCATTCTTTTAATAGATACATTGGCAGGATTTTGTCTTACTACCAGTCATTTATCATAGTCCACATCCATGTTGTGCAGCCTCTCTCTCATTTCCTGTAATTTCCATCTTAAGTTATTAGGAGACATCTTCTCTGCCTCTATATTGACCACCAAGAATCTCAAAGTATTTATTTTCCTTTATATTTTTTAAACCAGTTGCAGAAATGGAAATGAAGCCTGATCAGTATATTTTATTTAGCAGGTATAAAGTCCTTCATTTAGGCAATATTATTGAACCATAACCATGAACTCTAAAGCATCTGGGAGTTTAATTGATTCCTAGAAGTGCAATGAAAGTAGAGCAGATAAAAAATGACAGAGTTGTTGCTGATGCAAATGAAAATGTTACAGCAAAGCAGCTGAGGAGAATACTGGAGATGTTTACATTTTCCTAGCATGCTCACATTGTTTCTTTCACATTTCAGGCAAAACTCACCTGGTTTTGCTCAAGGCCTGGAATGCAGTGAATTGTGTACAACACCTAATATTTATTCATGCCATTGTCAAGAACATCTTTGCAGCTCCTGCCAAAGTCTGTCATTGAATGTGTTTGTTCAGCTGTATGGCAAAAACATAATACACAGTCATCATTTTTACTTCGTCACCTACTCAATATTTTTCTTTTCCAATTAAGTTAACTCATAAATACTGTGCTTCTCATGCCAGAAAAATCTTACTACATCCATTCAACTAACACCCATTTGTAGATTTAATGTTCTTGAACATTTGGATACTTCAATAATAAGCTCTAAAACAAAAGAAAAGCCAAATGCTCTAATTTACCTTGGACTCTGGAAACTGATCATAATTCTAAAGGATTACATATTTGGGCAAAACCTTCTGCTAAGTTAAATTTCATCATTATTCTCTATTGACTGTAGAAAGCTGCATTTCAATGGAGAAAACACATGGATAGTACAAGATTTGAAAAAAACAAAGCTTTAACACTAATCTGCATTTCCACAGGAGAAGACTGCATCACAGGTGACAAAGAATAATAGTTTGTGTAAGTAAGACCAGAGCACACCAGGGATTCTGGTTAGGAACTTCTCACTGCATTGTGCCACTGTAGTTGCTGCTGGTAAAGCATGGACACTCTCTTGTGCTGTAAACACATCTCCTAACTTGGATGGCACAAAAACCGCAGCTTACTGACATTTGACTTTGTGTCCAGGAATCACTGGAAAATAAGACTCCGTTGGGAGCTCTCTGCCCTCCCTCTAGGCAGATTAACTTTATGAGGAATGTTCCTCTCAAACCCATTCTTAAACATTTTCAGTGATGAAGACTCCATAACCTTCTACAAAACCCAGTGTTTTGCCGTCTTTGGAGTCAGAAGGTTTTTTCCTAAGACTGGATTGGAATTTACCAGGGCCCATTTGTTCTATCTACCAGAGAGAACAAATAATTCCTATAAAAGGTTGTTGTAAATAAAATCAAAGGCTATCCTTGTGGTCCATCAGTCTTCTTTATTCTCAAGAAAGAAATACAATACAGCTCTTCTGATTTTTCATGTATGTCATGTTGTTGTGACCTGGTTACTCTCCTTTGGACTCTAACTACTTTGTGTATTTCTAGGAGTTTGGTGCCCCAAAACCTGACATATTCCACCAGCTCAGGCCTTAAGCAGTACTGAGGTGGTTGATCAAGACAATGTCAGACAACTGTCAAACAGTCAGAATACTTCAGGTGTGTCACTTTCCCACTTCACTTGTGGCCAGTTACCCTATTTTAAGAGGAAGTGAGATTGATTTGACATGATCAATTACTGAAAAATCTTCAGATAAATATGCATGTAGCTAGCTAGAATTCCTTTGCTCTTCCTTTCCTTTTCTGAAAAAAATGGTATTACATTTGACTTTTTACAGTTTTTCTCAGTGGTCTTCCTTGTGGCCTCCAAAACAATTGCTAGCAAATCTGGGGTGGCCTTGATGAACTTCATTCTGGGGTAATTAAGAAGTGTGTAGAAAAAATTAAAAACATTTATCCTGCCCTTATTTTATTCTGGGTGGAGGGCTTACCTTTTTTAGCTGGTGTTAATTACACTAGCCAGCTGCTACATCTGATGCATTTAGCAGAACCTGTTCCAATAAAATGTACAAAATATTTCAGCTGTCACAGCATCATATAACCTTTTCTCTTGAGCCTACTTTCCAATTGTCTGACTTCAGAATAGTTTATCTTCCTGAAGACTACTGTTTAACTTTTGCTGCTTCACCTTCTTCTCTCCTTAAGCATTGTGAGTTCTGTCTATTACAACCACATCACCCAAGTGATATGGCTCTTGATGTTCTGCAATGGAATAGTGTCATATTTTATGTACATTCCTCAGATCTCAGTTTCTTACCATTCACACAGAGGAAAGTATTGAGCATTTGCTCAGGTCCTTTCAATGTCCATGAAACTTAGGAACAAACACTACCTGACTGACTGAAATGGGAATCTGTTAACACTCAAAATGCCTGACAATGAAGTCCATTCTTCGTGTCCCTGAGACATTACGCCTTTCAGGATTTTAAAGAGTCAAGACACAGTCACTATGTGCACCCCCCAGTCACAGTGTACAGCAGTTATGAAGGCAGCATACAAATGTGAGAAGAAAAAAGTAAGTAATGTGGAATAGGCCCCCAACCAGCAAATTAAGAAAGATGAGCTGTGATTTACCTAATACTGGCTGAGAGGTCTTTTTGAGTCACGGGGCTGCAAAGGTGTATGAAAATTTCTCCACTGAAGCCAAAAACTAAAGACGCCAAACCCAAACAGGCAGACTTTGCAGCTACACTGAATCCAGTTAGCCTCATCTTCACTGAGCTTTTAACATGATTCTACATTTTCATTATTCAGCACAACAGTGCTAGAGAAAGTGAATCCCTTGCTGTCTTTGCTGTCCTTGCTCCAAGCAAAGCACAAGATGCCATCAGACTTGAAAGGATGCCTGGGACCTACTCAGCATATCCAAAAGATCCTGAAGTTTACCTTTAGCCAAGAGAAAGCTAGTAAGTGAATATCCGAGGAAGCTTCTTAAAAATTGGACAACTGCCTCTAGGAAAAACAGCCCAACTCTTTTGGAAGACTGACTAACCTTCAGCTCTTTCCTTTTAACCAAGAATTTGCTGACCAGTGTGTTACATGGTATGCCTTTACCAACAGTTAGATTGTTAAACACATAAAGTACAGAATCTTAGAAGATTCTGCTGCTTCATTATAAAAAATATCCTTCACTTGATCTTCCAGATTTACTGCTTTATACTAGACCCTAACTGTGAGATTCCCTATGTCTGTTTCTTCTTTAGCATCATGCATATGCTTTGAGCTTTCAGACATCAGTGAACATGATATTCTTCCCTGCTTTTAACCTGCTTCTCCTTCCTGAACAATCTATATTATCTTTATCAATATTCTAGCCATATGAATTCTCCCACCAATTCTCTCTTATGCCAATGCAGCTGCAATCATGATAAATTATTAAGATTTCCAGGTTTTCTTGTTTATTCTTTGTATTTTTTCTATTAGTATGATTGTTAAAGATATTCATGACTGATCTGCTATTTTGTTTCTTGTCCTTGTAACTTTATTGTGAATAAAAATCTCTTTACTACTTGTTGTTTTTTGACTTGCATGCAAGTTGGTGGTGTTTATTTTAGTAGGGGTTTGCCAGCTCTCCCCTTAACTCTTAGATTAGAGTCATTCTTTCCAGGTTTGCAAATGACTGTTCAAATATTTTTTTCCTTGTTTTACTATGGGCTCAATATTTACTCAGCAACTTACGGATTATTACTAACATTCAAGCTAAACATTCTACCAGTGTCATGGGCACAGCTGCACATTCATCTTCAGGTTACAGCTTGACTGTTAGATGGTGGTTTCACAGGAGTCCCACCTGAGTTTCTGATTGTCATATCTCTGTCTCCTTTCTGCAGATATTTTGATCTGCCCAGCATCGCTTCCAGCAGTATCTTTGAGACAGGAGAGGAAGATGCAATAGAGATCATTGAGGCAGAGGATATGCAGAAATTGTGAGTTTGACCCAGATTTCTGGGATAGTTAAGAGATGTTAACATCATCCTGAAGGTGATGGCACTTGTTTGCCACCAGCTTTTCTCCCCTTCTGGAAAAGTAACTACCTGTCCATGAACAATTCTTCATGGTTTCAGCTTTTCCTTCATCATCACTGAAGCACTCAGTTTCATTGTGGTCAGAACAGGATTTTACTTAATGTTAGCAGGTGGCTGGCATGGGGTCAGACACTTTGGCTAAAAAGTGCAACGGACTAGAAATTGCCCCCTTCATAACTGGATATCACCTAATGTAGTTTACATTATCTATTTGTCTATTTTCTTCAGTAGTGATTTCGTGTACACTTTTTAATGATAACAGATGAATATCTGCCTGACCACTTGCAGCTCTTTTTTGCTGCTTCATAAGAGATTTTACTAGCAAATGCAATCCAAACCAGATGTCCATTCCTACCCAGCCTTCTTTGGAAGAGAATGTAGGTCACACTCCCTACAAATCTAATGCAGGACCAGAGCCAAGGCATACAGGATCAGGTCCCCATCTGGGCACAGCATTCAGTTTCCTAATTACTTGCACAAACCAGGATGTTATATATATAAAGAATGACATTATTTGCTGCACTTCACCATAACATAGTAGAAAACCTGTAGTTTCAGGGTGGAAGGGAAAAGGGGGAGGAAGAGCAAGACAGAGGCAGCTTTGAACTATATACGTTCCTCTGGGGGATGCTTCAAGAGCCCAAGTAACTAAGTTATGGTGCACCCTGAGGTGTTAATGGGTTTCCCCAAAGCCAACAGCAACTGAAAATCCACGTAATTAAGCAATGGAAACACTCCCTCCAGTCTCAACATAGCCCGATGCCAGTCAGAAGGTTTTTCCTCAGTTACTGAGCTGGAGGAATGTTACCCTGCCCAGATCCATTAAACTGCTCCTTAGACCTCTGTGGCTGGAGTACAGGAACCACAGCCCAGCTAAGAATATGTTGCTTTTCCCCACAGGTGGCTGACAAGCACTTTGTCAAAGATGGAATAGTCTTATTTATCATATGACTAGAATAGGCTAGCACCTTAGCAAAACGCTGGCTACATGCGTATGTATGTATCACCTGAGCAGCATCCTTGCATTTGGCAGCCATGCTCGCAGTCACCTAACAGGAGGTAGTATTCTTGCCATATGAAAACTAGAGGTGATTATTCAGTTGCCAGACATAGGGTAGAAAACTAACAGGGGAAGAGCAGGACCTCCATCGCTTTTTCTTTGAAGTTTTATTACAGCAGATCTTCCTTCTGAATATTCAGCTGGCTGCAGCAGGAGTGCTGCACTTCAGCAGGCCTCTGCCAAACTTCCTCTGATGAACATTAACATGTAGGCTTGGGAAAAACCTCTGTACTCCAGAACACACTAGGATCTGCTAAATAACCCACAGCTCGCCTTGGATAACTGCTGTACATACTGGGAAAGGAAGCCTTTTGTTACAGGTTTTACAACTATTATTTGCTTTGGGTTTTGTTTTGTATTCAAAGAAAGGAAAATAAAATTAATTTAACAAGTAGGTTTCAGATCTTTACAAGATAAATTGATAGGTTTTGTGCAGTGATTCTCATGTTTTTACACTATAGCACCCATTTAAACTACCCTGTTAGTCCACAGTAGTGGAAAACCTGGTGAATACATATGGAAACCTTAACTTGCCTTTGCAACTATTTGAAGCATTTAGGAATCCATCAACCAGGAAAGAGAGCAGCATATTGCAAGTACCATATGGGCATTAAATGTGAACTTGTCAAAGGAAGAAAGAATGAACAATTTTTTACATTCTTCAAGTCCTGTATTTTTTTCTTTCAGAATAGGGATTGAGTATAACCATGCTTTTGTTAAGATGCTCACTATAAGTCAAGAAAATTTCCAAGTTAGTAAAAAACCTTATCAGGTTAACAGTCTTCTCCAATGATTGCCTAATACATTTGTCTCATCTGTTTTCCCTGTTGTGAGAAAACACAGAGGAAACGTGTAAATGCAGTGAATTGTTCCCAACTCTTTTATTCACCTTTCAGCAGGCCAGTTCCTTCCCTTAGCACTGATATCATTATGCATTTGTCAAAGATACACTGTCACTTTAGGGCTTCTATTATGTGCAAGATTTGGCAGCACATTTTACCTTTGGGATTTGCCTGTATCCTTTGCATGTTATTGTACTGCATTGGCATTCAGTAAATTCCGTACACCCGTTTCTTTGATGTTCATTCCAGCCCCTAAATGTGGAAACAATGACTGATATTTTGGATCAAAGCATCCCATAGAAGGCAGGCAACATAATTTTGAGACAATTTACATGAACAGAAAGAAATCCCATAGCTAGAATTTAGCCCTGTAACAGTGTTAAAATTTATGTACTCTAACATTCAAGAAAAGAAAAAGAATACAGAGGTCCAGTTGAATTCATACCAATGTGCAATTTCTCAATATGACAAAACCCCTTTTTTCTGATATTGAATGTACATTCTCACAGAAACACATGATTTCTGAGGCTGAGGACTGAATTGGACAAGGACTGACAATATCTGCCTCATATTTATTCTAGAATTGAGGAAAAAAAACCAGCCCTCCCTCTTTCTATTGTTTCCTAAAATACAGTAGCCAGTACAAATAAAGTAGCCAATTCTGCTAAGTGCAAAATTTCATTGGTGATTTAAAACAAAAGAACTAAAAATATTTAAAAGAAGAAACTACTTTCAAAACTAGCAGTCCTATTTATATTTCTGGTGAAAATGGAAATGGTTTTGTATAGCTGGTTTTAAATCAGTCTCCATCGACAATGATTCAATCTAAACTCAACATCCTCACTGTTCAGGTGGGCAGATAGAAGTGTGTAGAGGATCAAAAATATTTGGGTTTGCCTGTATTTAATTTTACAAAAAATAAAATAAATGTAATTAAATAATCTAAAAATCTGTTACACAATACATGACCTTTTTTTGTAGTGAGGGGACATGCAAGTGCTAGAACATCTACTAGGGTGTAATGCAATATTAAAAAAATTTTTAATACACACTTTTTGACATCTCCTGCCTTGCTAAGCGAGTGCAGCATTGGAACACTGTGCTTGGCCAGCACTCCCACACCCACAGGTACGTGCAGCTGCCGCAGACCTCATTTCAAACCCTGAGCTTTCAGAAGGAAGTTTTTTTCCTGCCAGCTATAAGCAACAGTGCCATCCAGTGGCACCTTAGCCTACTTGCGTTTATGCAATCTAGGAATCCAACAGACGTACAATTTAAAATAAAATAAACATTTTTTTTCTCCCCCTGAAAGGTAGTAAGCTGTGTTTTGTCATATTGAGAAATTGCACATTGGTATGAATTCAGCTGGATCTCTGTATTGTTTTTCTTTTCTTGAATGTTAATGACAGAGCATGACAGCGAAACATCCCGAGTTGCTATAAAATCCTCTCATTGTATCCATGGACAGATTCCAACCCTACAAACCAGCGTTCTTTTCCATGTTTGCGGGTGCGTGGAGGCGGCTGAGCGGGGGTTGGAGCAGTTCCTGATGTGGAGGAGAGCACTGAGCTCAAGGCTTAGAGGCTTTTAGGGTATGCAGAATGTACTGCTGCATGGGGCTGGTACTGGATTACGCCTTACCTGAAGTACTAATTCACCTCTGAAACCAGGTTCTGTGGCTAATCTTAGCAGCAATTGCCACTTTGAGCTGCTGGTTTAGGACCCTAAAATCCCACCCCTCTTTCTGTATGGCACCAAGTTACTTTCAAGTGATAGCAACTGCTGTACTTTGTACTAAGGTAATGCTCTCGATTGCTACATTTAAAACACTTCCGCCTGATATGATGGTTGGACTCAATGGTCCAATGGATCTTTTCCAACCTGGTGATTCTATGATTGTATATCCACATGAAAATACCCCCCTCCCAAATCAATATACACACATGCATTGTATGTAGAACTACACACAATAAAGTATTGCATAGTAATTCACTCACCAAGAGTATTGAATATCCCTTATTGCTTAAAAAAAGGTACATGAAGATGTACAACTGGATTTGTGCATTTGGTAATTCTTAGCCTTGCACAAATTAATTGTTTTGACACAGCCTTCTGAAGGTCTTTAAGTGTTTAAATCCCACGTGATAAGTGCTGGCAGATGTGCTTCTTTTAATCCCTTCAAGGAAAGATAGCCTAAAACATGGAAAGTTTAAATTACTTGCCCAAGAAAATGTCACAAAGCACCAATATATCCAAGGACAGATCATGTAGGGCAGACCTTTAGTCTCTAACCCAAGCGCTAGCCTGTGACACATAAAAAGAAGGTGGTTCTCTTTTCTATTCAATGCAAGAAAAAAAAAAGTGTTATTTTAAATGTAAGATAAAACATAGAGTGTGCTTCAGGTGGGGAGGGGAAACCAAACAACAAACCAAACAGTTAAAGTTTCAAGGCTGAGGGAACATCTGCTCAGGGGAGCAATCACATTAGACTCCTGCCTAAAACATCTATCAAGGAAATAAAACCAATCCCTGTCTTTAGAGGCCAGATGCTCTGCATGGCTTGAGTCAATGATGAGCACAGAAGACACTCCAGTAGGTGCCCCTGCTCAAGGAGCAAATCCTGGTGCAGGAATGCTGCTCCAGGCTTGTGAGCCGTGGTTTGAAAGCGCATAGGCACAGGACCTTGCTTGAAGTTATTATCGTGTTCAACTATTCTTTTGAAAAAGAGCCTAATGATGAATGAGCATGAATATTTTAGAGCCTTCTCTGGGGAGAACAGGATATTTCAGGACCAGAAGCCAGCGGTTGGGCACACAAGCCGTTCAACCCCTCCCTCCCTCCTTCCCTCCCTCCCTTCGAGGGCAGGGGAAGGGCTGCCTGGGCATCCATGGAAGCCCCTTTTGGTACCCTCCCCCTCTTCTCTCCCCTCAGCCTCCGCCTCTTCCTGCAGCTCAGGCTCCCCTTTGCCACCCCCCCTCCTCCAGCCCTCCTACCCCACCTCGCACCGGCACTACCGGCTCCTGCCGCCCCGAGGAGCACGAGACCGGCGCTGGGAACCGACGGGTCCCCCCTGGGAGGCCCGGGGCCTAGGGATGGTGACCGATGTGGGGCTCCGGCTCGCTGAGACAGTCCGGGCTGGTCCCCGTGGGCTTGGTCATAACCTTCACATCACCGCTAACATTAGCCTATTGCCCAGCCTAACACTGCTTTGAATTCTTTAAGGATGCGCTACGCTTACGGACCATGCTTTGATGGGATCATGTACAGTAAACCTGTCTGACCCAATCCAGATCTTAGAACTCAACAGGAAAATATCTTTTACATGGTCAGTTGGCCTTTTTCTTGTGTCCCAAATCATATCAGAGTGTCCATGGGAAAAACATAAGTTGGTAGCAGAGTTTCTGATTTACTGACAGTTGCTGGTTTGAGTTTTCACAAAAATATTTAGCTATAGGACAGTGTATTAGGCGTATTCTTAAAGGTAAATAACTGCAGCCAATAAAAGTTCAGCCTATAAAGGGTCCCATCTTCCAGGAGTTTTCTGCACTGAGAATTACTACCAGCATAATCATGGCTCCCTGCACACTAATATTTCCTCTGATACAGTATGATCAATGTTGTGGAAAAACATTTATTATATTTCTTCTAGCTACTTAAAGGCATTACTGAATTATGAGCATCGCAAAACGAATCCACTGTGCATTTTTTCTTTATGTGACGTTTTTACAATCTTCATTTTCTGCTTTGCAGCCACTGAGCTATAGTGATCACACTGTGCACCCTCTTACAACTGACACAGGGGCCAGGAACTCCTTTCTGCTTTATTACATTTGAAATGCACTTCATATGACAACATTCATTCTCATTCTGCATTGGACCCTTATTTAAAGGGAGAAGCCATTTTTTACTGGACCTGTACTTAAAGGTAGAAGTTATGAAAGAAATTAAAATGAGGGAAGAGGTTTTACACAGCTCTTTCAAATATGTCTGGTTAACGAACATGACAAGTTTTGACACAAACAGGAGAAAAGCAGACAAGAAGGTGTAAATGTACAGAGCTGTTCTTAAAATGCTAATAATTGTAAAGATGCCAGTTTATTTTCTTTTGTATTACACAGTTTTGAGACATGGTGCATTACTGGGGATATTTTAATAAGACTAGAACAATGAAAAAATGAGTAAGGAAAGAATAAATGAAAGCTGAGTCAGGAGTAATATTCAGCTACACAGTATACAAACTTGCAGAGGGCAGTTGGCCTGGTAGCTGCTACTCACAGTAGCTGTAGACACGTTAAAAGCTCACAGTAGGAAGTCACTTAAAATAATATATTCTATATAAATTATATTTTCCTTTGGTAGAAGAAAATAGAATACTGCTCTTCCGAAAATACTCCCAATAAGTCATATGTAAACATATTCTTCTCTATGGGGATGAAATTATTATTCACTCTTCCTGCCTTTGTATTCAGTATTGTCAAATTGTCATCCAAATCAAAGTAGTAATAGAAAGAGAGTGTGAGGCAAGAGAGAAATGTATAATAAGTTTGAGCACTTGAACCTCTGATTTATGGCCTAAAGCTACAGCCAACTTTATTATAAAAATTACTTCACCTATTATAACCTTACCAGGGCTCTCTGGAGGTGAGTGGAAGCTGAGCAGCATTAGAATATCAGAGGTGTTCACAAACAATTCCAGTCTCATTCTCACTTCCCTTTCCCCTTTCCCCCTTACTGTATACACATCATCTGTTGCCTCCTTTCCTGCTCCTTGATGTAGGCAGATCATGGCACTTCTCCCTCTCTTCCTGTGGGACCGGCCACAGCCTTTCATTTGTCACGAGCTCAGATTGAATGGTTCCCCTCATATTTTTCTCTCCTTTTTCTGAACAACAGCCTGAGTCTGAGCCTCATCCCTTTGGTAACCCCTGAAATTTGCTAATGGTGGTTGTCCGTGCACTGGAGCCATTGATGTTGAACACTTGACTACCATCTTTTAAGCACTGCACAACCCACTGACTAGCCTTTCATTTTGTGAAACTATTGCATCAATTTGCAGCAACTGTTTTATTAAATATAGATCTGTGCATGTTTTATGGGGATTGCATTATTTTAGGACACTGTCTTTAAACTGTCGAGCAACAATCTTACTTAAGACAGATTAACAATCTCTAAATGGCATTAGACACAGAATTTCATTTCACAAATGCAGCAAAAATATTGGAGCCCACAACAACTGGCTAGTAAGAACAGTTTCACTGCTAGCTATGGCCTATCATACAGGAACTTGGAGCCATCAATGGAGATGACAGTTCTTCAGGAGCACCGAGATTTTGCAAGCACTACCCTAAAGATCTCTGTCAGTCATGACAAAGCTTCCTCTGGCATGGATGGCAGTGACACAGTGTGCCCTACTGGCATCCTGGGGGTGTGTAAATAGCACAGGAGCTATTTAGTTAGCATGAGGTGATCAACATAACAGAAGAAACGGTCTCTTCAAGGAAAGTAGGTTGTTTCTCTCCAAAATAATAGTTATTTTGGCAGTATACAAGAGACACAAGACTGGCTGTCAGCCAGATTTCAAAACATAAATAAGCCATGATCTCATTTATGTACAGTCTTTACAAGCGACAGTAATATGTAGAGTGACTGCTATATTTAGGAATGAAAGGATGGGCATTATTAATAGCTTAATTGACATTAATGCAACTACTCCTATCCTATTACAGTTAGTAGAATTACACAAAAAGCAGTGACTGAAGAATTATTTTCCCTAGAGCTACCCAAGGATAAGACATTTCCCACCATACCAAACCTAGTCTTTGATGTTAGATACTCAGCTACAGAAACATTCCCATAAATCATTATAAATACGTTATAATAAAGATGTTATGAGCTACTGGATATTAACCCCCAGCCCCTAAAGAGAAATAAATACACTGGCTGCAAGATTCCTAGTTTTGTTTTGCAATGGAAAAAGGGTTTTGCTTACAAGTAAAGAATTAAAAAATACTATGCTAATAACTGACCCTTTCTGTTCAAATTAAAGCTAAACTCACCTTCAACATAAAAAGAATGTATCTATAGAACACGGAGAACCAAATTTCTGATCCATCGCAACAAAGCTTCTCATTTACAGAGGTACATTTTTGTGTATATTGTTTGGAGACACAGCTACTGTATTTGCATATGCAAATGTCTCCATTTAAACATGTGATTGCTGTGCCTCACCTGCAGGAAACTAGCTTCCTTTTTTTGTTGTTGTTGGTTTGGTTTGGGTTTTTGTTTGTTTTTAGTTACTCATGGTCTCTCTTTAACACAGAAAGACAATCTTTACTATATGTTTCAAGCCCAGGAATTTCAAAAATAAACAAAAATTTCAGGATCAGGACTGCCTCATATTAAACTTTACAGGAGTCATGTATTAATTCAGTTTCCCACAGAAAGAGAAAAAGAGAAATAAAAACATTGTGCCCATACATTGATTATACTGAAATAATATACTATAGGAGTAATATACTACTGGATTAATACAGTATAACATAGGTGCATTTAGGACTACTGTGCTAGGTACTGGACACTGACATATCAAAATGAACGAAGTGATGGTGCGTTGTTTCCTTCCCAAGAAAGCTGCATTGCAATGCCAGTAAAGTAAACACAAAGCATGAATGAGTACATGTCAGTCATTACAAAACCCCAAGAAAATAATTATCACAGCACAGCATATAAAAACCCAGTCTGAGATTGCAAAATCAATTTTCAAACCAAATATGAAGTTTTACCATCAAAACATGTTAAAGTGCCTGCCCTGTACAGTTTCATGGCTTTGCTTGGTTTCATTTTCTGTAATAGATTAAACCAAATCAACCTGGAATTTTTTGATTAAATTTAAAATCCACTGTAACACATACTTTAATTATTGTTATATAGACATGTGAAAGGTGGGTTTTTCTGTATTAGCAGCTGTACTTGTTGGTATGCATGTGCAGAGGAAGGATTTGCTTATTTCTCTTTTCTTATTACCTTGTGACAGCAACTCATAGGGACATAGATTATAAACTTTTAAAAGTCATATATCATTGTGGTGCATTCCATTTTTAGCCAGTCTTTCTTGGAGGTGACTGGGAATAAATTCAGCTTGAACTATTGCCTGAAAGAGATCTGTCTACAGTATAACTGACTGCTCCAGCTATGCTAGTTTGTCAGATCTCAGGGCAGGGTTCATGTGCCTTATCTGTCCTGCCTATGGTCCTGATCACAGCTCAAACTCCCAGAGAGAACAACTCCCATAATAAAGAGTGAATTAAAAATGAAGCTTTAGCACCAATCAGGCACTTCTTATCTTGTAAAGTCTTAAGTCAGGTACTTCATTATACTTTAGTTCTGCTAAAACAAATACAGATCTGGCATCTGGTGAAAATATTTCCAGGGGAGGTTTTATCCATTCTAAACTGAAATTAGAGACAAGGCTATAGAATATAATTGAGTGTTTTAAATTAACTCTGATTTGGCAATTTGCATTTGTATTTTTGAGGAAAATGTTTAGGTGTTTTCAATGTCAGTGTATTTTTTTACATAAAACATTTCTTCTAACTGTTGAATCACTGAGGCTTATCAGCTGTATGGGCAAAATCACAGAATCACAGAATGACTAGGTTGAAAAAGACTCACAGGATCACCAAGTCCAATCATTCCTATCAAAATAATGAGGACAACGGTGTATTTCTCCAGATACAGGCTGGAGACCTGTAGATAAGATCCTGTGCTCCAGTAAAAGGTGTGAAACAATGTCAGGAGAGTCCAAGTTATACAGTCTATAGAAATAAGCATATTGTCTAATTGCCTTTTTTCAGACTTCAAGTCTAGCACCATGCTATTTTCTTCATTATTTCACATCATGGAGCAAAGGAAAAAAAAGATTAAAGCAGTGCTACTTAGGTACTATCTTAATCATCTGATATTTAACAACTCTATGAGTCCCCATCCTTCTCTCAGATGAGACGACAGGAGCTCCCGCAGCATCAGAGAGACAGCAGTAACAGGTCTGGAACAGTCCCAGCTCCCCTGGGACTGACAAATTCAAACACTGACAAGTTTGGAAGCTGAATATAAGAGAATTTTAAATTCTGGCTCAGTTGATTAAATTCAAGTCTGGCTTTGCAAGATAGCTCTGGAATTAAGAAGGTGTAACATAGCTCAGAAGACACGGATACATTTCCTGGCTCTGCGTCAGATTTCCTATGCAATGGATAGTATATGGAACTATTTCTGTAAGTAACTTGGCTTAAGAGAACGGGATTCTTCAGTCTTCACCCAAATGACCTGCTGGCTCTGCTTTGCAGTTCTTTTTGGATTAAACTGCAGCTACAGAAAATACTATTCTGTAAAAATTATTGAAACTACAACACACCCACTTCCTGAAGAATGGAATGTGTGGAGCCTGTAACAGAGACATAGAGGGGTGGTGTGTAAACTTCCCAGCTGCTGTAATTCATGGTCTTACATATGAATATAAATTTTTTTTTAAGTTAATTGAAGTGAATATACTAGGCTGTGCACAATGGCAAATGAAGGTTTTGATTCAAAACCCTACTTGGACTTTACTGCAGAGTGGAAGAAGTTACTGCCCCTCTTTGGCAGTTACTCAGTCCCTGAGGCTAAAGCGGTGAAAGATGACCAGCCTATAGTCTAATTCTGGTTTTCAAGCAATAATCTAACACTGATTTTTGGCCAGCCATGGATCTGTCATTACCAAATGCCTGTGCAGTGAGTGACCATACATTCTAGATAAAAACCAAAAGTTGACAGAGGTAACAAGAAAAAGAGAAGCCACAGAATGGGTCTGTATTAAAATTAACTTGATGACAACTTTTCCATAACAGAGAAAGGAGGGCAACAACAGCCTTAAGGCTTGCCACCTCACCTGAGTGAGTATCAGGCATCAACAGACAAAGACAAGCAAGTCCCAGAAATGGCATCTGACAGTGATAACAGCTGTATGGTTATGGTAAAGCAGATTCACAAGTCAAAGCCAACAATGAAGAGGTTATTGGACACTATCTGTAGATTTAGTCAAAATCCTTTCTCAGCTCCTACAATGCAGGACAATACCTGAATATCACCTTACGAAACACATTCATACTTCTGAGTAAAGTTTAAGCTCCCTTTATCTACTTGTCCCTCTCTGCTGTGAATTCCTTCATTGGAGGCTGTGGTTTTCAACTACTTTTGTTAATATTCTCAGTCCCAACTGAGGCTTCTCAGATTTAACATAATAAGTATACTAGCCTAATGTACTGCTTTGCATACTAAAGAATAAAGTTTACTGTAAGGTTTTATAGGATTTAAAAATTTTATATATGGAGAGTTTCATCAGCATGTACTGAATCAAAATTATCATTTTTTAAAACAAGTTAAATGAGAAATAGTGCGGAGGGGGGGGAGTGACTTCTAACCACTGTATTCTGTCAATTATGTCAACTACAGTTTTATCACTGTTCCCAGTTTTGTTTCTTTTGCATATTAAGGCATTGTTCAGACCAGCCCTTTTGAAATGACATCCTGATACTGCACCAGACCTCTCTTGAAAACAAAGTGACTTTCATATAAGCTCACTTTCAACGTCAAAAGTAAAACATTTTTTCTAGTTATTAATGGTCTATTCTCGTGACTGTTCATGGGTGAAACATTAATAACACACTCACAGCTTTAATAACAAATAATTCATGAGGTGTTGGAAGTTAACAACAATTAACAATGCCTGAGAACAACAGCAAAAGATGTTTGATCCTCTTTAGATGAAGCTAAGAGAATTTGTTTCTCAGGCAAGGGCTTGTGCCTACAAGGAGAGGGATTTCTAATGTGATATTCCTTCTTCTGCATTACCTTGTTGAAAGACATTGAACTGACTTCCTAAGCTGAAGAGAGAACAGGAAGGCCTGTGTCTCTGTAATGGAGGTATCTCAATTCTAACTTCAACATTTAATTTGGACCTTAAGTTCAGAGCCTTCAAGAAGACAAATCAGAACTTTTTAAGAGGGATCATAATTCAGAACTGTATTGCTTTGAAAGGCCAGTCTTTCTGCAGTGACTAATTTCTAGAGTAAACAACAACATTTTGGTCTTTTATGTGTAATTGCTCCTTCTGACATCATGCTTACAGAATGTTTGCATATGTTCAGAAAGGATAGATATTCTCACAGAAGATGTTGATCCGCAACTAGCACAATACAGCAAGAATATTTGGGAAATATTCATAGCATACTTGATTTATCCTTTTGGTTTTCCCAATAGACGAGGTATTGAGAAAAAAAATCCCTTAATCTAATGTCCTACAGAGAGCAAATAAATCACTTTAATAAATAGGCAAAATAGTCATAAAAATGTGCAAGATAGTCATAACCACACATGGGAAGCACAGAACTCTTTGCCTGTAAGTGATATATTCTCCATCTTCCACAGAAATTAAAAGCTGAGGAAGGAATTCAGCTGTTCTTCTCCCTTGCTGTACTTGCTCCACTCAGTGCAGCACACAGCAGCAATAGAACTTTCAGATAAGCAGCCAAGTCCCCACTCCAGCTCCTCATTATGATCTTGCAGAAAGACCTACTATAATTGATCGACAGAACATAACTGTGCCTGCTTATTATCCCTCTCTAAATTTGACCCAGCAGCCACGGAAACAGCTAAGGCTGGTTTTTCCCCTTATTGGAGAGCAAAGGAATTACAGAAGTTGTCAGGAACCCACCTAAAACATGCAAATTTTTTCAGCCTTCTAGCTTGAAATCCTTCACTTATAGCTTGTAGGATGTAGTTTAAAGTGTTGCCCAATGCTCAAGAAAGATCGACAGCATACAGCAAGAAAAGAGTAAGAGGGAAAAATTCTCCTGAATAAATGTGAGGAAGGGAATAACATTCTTATCTCTTGATTTAGGTATGAAATCAGGATTGGCTCATTTCTAGGAATGAAACTATACTGTAGAAGTGAATAATAATGGCACATCACAGTCTTCCTGTTTCTGTTGTCCAGGTGAAAAGAAAATATTTGGATAAATAATGTTCTAGATATTCTTCTTTTTTTTCCCTTAGCATAAGTTCTGTCTATTATCCAAATTTACAAAAGAATTATTTAAGTGTGGTCCGTGTGTGTGTTTCCACATTCTTGGAACATGGTGTTACAATGGCATTTCTATACACAATAGGGAGTTTTAGAAAGCATAAGGAGAAATAATATCTCTTTTTTTCAAAAGTTTAAGGTCAGAGACAGTGACTCCAGAAGTTGCTTTTCTGTCCTCCTGCTGTTCAGTATAATATAAAGACTGGAAGTGATAACCTGCAAATTTAATAGAATGCCCATAAATCATTTTTCATCTCTGGATTCACACCATGGAGGTGATTTCTTGCACCTCTCTGTGGATCTCATGATCAATAAAAGACAATGTATGTACATATAACTTCTAAGTATTATTCTCATAACTTTGTATTTCAATCAGGCACAACCAGGTAATACAATTTATTACCTCTGTTACTCAGATTTATGATGAGAAATGCTTAGAGAACTGTAACAATGTAAAGACTGTTGCATGATAAAAAAATTGCATAGAATGCATATCCTGAAATACATTAAATGATATTTTTAAAAATTGAGTTTGTTTGACTCAAAAAGAGAGTGGCACAAACCCAAGCCAAGCACAGCGGATGTTACTCCATCCTTTTTCTTCAGAGCCACATAATGGGAAAAACCCAAAATCAAGAGCAACGTAACAGAATATAGAATACAGAGAACAGATCTGCAACCATAAAATCCCAGCAGTCTTGTCTGCAACAAATAAAATAAGGAAAGATTGGAGAATGTTTACAGAGATAAAGCAGATGCAAGAAACTTCAGAGGCTTCTGTGTAAGGTTAAGCCCACACTTTTCAGGTCAACTGCTGTGGACAGATTTGTCATTCAGTGCATTGTGACTAAGTGATGGGAACTCTATTTCATTTATATCTACAAGCAAAGGTCAAACACCGCACCCCCAAACTGATAGCAGACAGTTTCATCTAAGCAAACAGGGTAGAGAAGGAATGCGCTTCAACTGTTTTTAACATCCTTTGGCTTTATCTGTACTTCTAGGCATGACAGCATGCATGGTATTTATGGCTTAAAAGAATTTCTGTCTGCAAATTTATCAGCTTGTAAAAATTAGTGAGAAAAATTACTTAAATATACCAAATCCAGCTTACAACACAGCAGATAGATTTTATTCTCACTTTGCACACCAGAAAATCTATTAGCATGTTGCTGTTCAAAGGTTTAATTATTAGAGCTCTACTGTGTTTCAGAACATCCATACTGCTTTGGCTCAGCAGGTCCAACTACTGTTTTACTCTTCCACCAAGGCCATAAGCAGATGCCTGCAGAAGAATAAGAAGAGGGTAAGTGTACTTCCCTCTTGTATTCTCCTGCCTCTTCTTATTTTCAGCTTGGGGACATTCTGAAACAGAGATGGCTCTTCTAATTTACTAACCATCAATGAATGTTCCTCCCACAAACCTCTCTACGCCCCTTTTATAGACACAATACACTGTAAATATCCACAAGATGTTCTGGCAAAAAATTCCAAGTATCTGATATCCACAGCATAAAGAACTCCCATCTTCTGGTTTCTACTACAGCGCGCTATTAGTAATCTGTTATCCTAATAATCTTATAATAGTTTTCTTAGTCGTTTTATACAAAGCCCATATGTGCAGTTTTTCAAGGAGCACTTTCACTGCCTCCAAGTTTTTTATGCAGAAGACCAAGTATAAGCTACAATGTTATTGGACTGAATAGAATGGTCAGAAACAGAAGGCGCTATAGGCTTAGCTTTGTCATTAACTGATGAGCCTTTACTCAACGCTAGGTAGAGCGCCCAAAAATGTGACACATCTAGATACACAGCAGAAAAGACCACAAATGAGGGGGAGTACACTAATTTAGACATACAAATATTTAGCACTAGAAATGCAAAGATTATCAATATAGACCTTAATTTTATAGAATTTCCTCCTCCTGTCCATGGGCATTCAAAGTATGTGTTTCCAGAGCAACCATCCGCAGCAACTTTTGTCAGAGCCACTGGAGTGAGTTACACTTCAACATATCATTTGGTTTTAAAACCTTAGTGATGGGCAGACCTCAGGCTTACATTCTTCACAGGAAACATTCCAGCACTACATGTACAATGAAATTATACAGATAGCAGGGTGCTCTCTAATTACCTACAGATTACAAGATAAGATAAAAATTATTTGGATATTAAATGAGAAAAAACAATATAGTCTGCCATCCTAGTCATCCTAGTTGTAAATGTGGACATCAGGGAAATCAGTAAGTCATTGCAAAACCACAAATGATAGCATGGTTCTAGGCACCATCATAATGATGAATTTATAAACTATTATTAATTACTCTGTAAAGTCGCAACAAGGAGTATGAGTAAAATAGTAATAAAATAATAGGTCTAGGAGTCTTCATTTTAAGACGATTAAAGTTAGTATCCTTAGCCTACATTTTCAGATCTTTATTTTGGATACTAAAAGACACAGCTTGTCACAAGCTTTTACCTTAAGAAGAATCACATTCTCAGATATGTATTTGGCAAGTGGAGTAGATGATGACTATACATCTACTGCCTTCTTCAAGAGGTTCAGCAACATTTTAACCCTCCAGCTAGATACTAATCAGGACTAGATAAGGAAGAAGGACACTAACTCACTTGGGCCTTCATCTTTTGAGTTGCATGGCTTAATACAGGTCTAAATATTTGACTGGGAAAACAAAATATAAAAGCTAGTGAAAAAGAAAATCTATTAGGAACTCTAATTGAAGCATTTCCAGAAAATTAAAAGCACTAAAGACACTATTTAGAAATCTGATGCATATGACATCAAACCGCTCTTCTCCGTATAGTCCCTCATGTTGGCATTTCAGCTTCTTTTGCTTTTATTAAAGTGTTTTTTTTCCTGCACTAATCAACATGTATTACTCTCAACAAATTTAATTAAATTTTACAAGGGAAATGCAATCATCTGAGCCCTGGAAAAAAATCTTGCTTTGTTAACTCCAGATATTTTCTTACTTAGGAGGAGTGTATGTCATTAAATCCAGCAACGTATCAATAAGTTCTGTACATTTTCTACAACTCAATGGATACCTAAATTTCTTTTTAAACACTCTACATTCAATTCCCAGTCTGAGTTTCTGCCTCCTTTATGTCCACTTCTCCCTGCTTATGCACTCTGACCTTGTTTCCAGCATCCTACATATTACCAAGAATTTCTTGGCCTAGAGGTTAGTGTAGTACTATCAAGTTCACTGTAAAAGTGTCCTGTTTACAGCCATAATACAGAGATCCTTGTTAACTAGACCAATAAACTTTTTAACTATAGCTGCTTCACCATGAGTGGCCTGGGCAGATTTATAAGAGAGAAAGAAAGGACTTTAACACACTCTTTTTGCATGCCATGTAGTAGCATGGTCTTCCTTTTCCTCATTTCAATTGGAGCTGCATTCCAGTCAAGAGACATCCAATACTTTCTAGGAAATTAAATAAGTAAATGAAAAACTAAATTCAAAACATTTCAATTCACTTTCCTCATTAACTAGTTAGCAGAATGTTATCCAAGTTTTGTTTATTGCCTTATGGCCCACTGATAGCTACATAAGACCCCCACTTGGATATATTCTTACACAAGTTCCTCCAAGTAAAATACACTACAGAGGGCAGGTAAAAATAACATGATATGCTGGGTACCATACTGGAAATGGTACAAAGCCATCTGTTCATGAACTGTTCTGCCATCTGATAGTATTGATGATGTCATTCACAATAAAAAAAGAAATGAGAGGATTGTCAACAAAGACATAAAATGAAATTATAGTCCCCCAACATGAAGCAGAATCTAATTGCACCCATTCCCTGCTTGTCCCACCCTGGCTGCAGCTGTTTGCTTACCTTCACTTGTATATGGTTTAGATTGTCTTGTCTCTTCCAAGGCATCTTATATTCCTACCCATTTTACAGCTTTCCTTGTCATTCCAAACTCTTATTTCTAGGATACCAAAGGTGTTGCACACTCTTTATATGGAAAGAATCTGCCGTCAAAGCTCAAGCTGATACATGGCATGAAAACTGGTTTGCATAAATCAAACATTGGAATAGAAGTACTCCCTCATGCAAAAGTCTTACACTTACTTGAGAAGAGAGATAGTGCTTGAATCAAGGCTTGAGGGCCAAGGCCTTCTTTCTCCTCATCAAGTTCAGCGCTGTCACAGATCAGAACATTTCTTCAGGATGCACAGGACAGGAGCCCCAAATACATGCACTTGCGTAAACATGAGCAGTGTGACTTAATGTTTCATGCATGGTTTAGTGTTTGATAGGAATGGTTGGACTCAATGATCTGGTGTGTCTCTTCCAACCAGATTATTCTATGATTCTATGAATGTCAGAAAAGGTCCATGAGTTCAATCAGAATGGTAGAACAGGACTTTTCTGTTTTTTCCCCATTAAGATGTATTATTTGACAAAAGGTTTACAGTAAATTAAATCACATATTTGGCATAATATATAGAACACCAATTATATGTCTCTGGGTGTCCTCCTATAAATGCTTTTCTCTTTTAGTTAGAGGATTCTGAAAGAAAAAGAGGACTGACAAGAACTTCATGAAGAAAAGGGGAGGGTTTCTTTATATCTATCAGGAAAACTTACAGTAATTTGCAAATTGCAACACAGATATTTATTTCCCAAAGACACATCAGTCAAAAAGGAAGGTAAACCACTACCTTCAACTGATTTAAGCCCTTTGGTACATCACCTTTACAACCATTCCATTTGATAGGATGGTTTGCAGTAACAGCTTGCTTCCCGATTTCAATCCTGTATTACAAATATTGTCTGAACTCTTCCAAGAGGAACCTGGTTTGCTACCATTTCATATGAAAATGGAAACAGACAGGTTTGTAAAATGTACAGTTTCTACAAAGTAATTTCAAGTTAAGCAAAGATAAAGTAGTCACTACCACAATGGGTCTGACAGTTTTATCCACAAATTCAAAAGTTCAAAAAGCCAGTAAATCCAAAGTCAAAACTGCTATTGAAATTTTGTTATTGAAAAGGTCAACCCAAAATGATCAAACAAATCAATAGTAATATGAACCAGAAACATAAAATTAGATTGATGGCCAGATTTTGAGCTAGATTTGGTCTCCAATTCATATAGATATCATTATAGCTTTTCCAAATTTACACTGGAACATGGTGAAAAAATAGGCCACAAAGAGCTGTAATGTGATAAGGTGCTTAAACACCATGTATATTTTATGGTCCTGTGTTTCTTGATAAGGTAATACTGTAGCCATTATTAAAGATTTGAATAAATATTAGACTTAGATATCCTAGCAATGTATTCAGATGTATATAATGTTTTCACACTGAGGACATTTTTACCACTGCTACTGATTTCTTCCTGTGTTAAGAGGTCATGACAGAAAAAAGTACATGGGCCTTAAAACATGGGCCTTGAACACACTACAAGATTAATATTGAAACTTCTAGTCATGATTGGACTAGACATTGACTGGATCAGAAAAGATTTTCAGAACAGTAGCATCTGTAGTTGTGTAGGGAAGCAGTTGTGTAAGTAGTAGTTGTGTAGGGAAAAAAATCAGAGGGGCAAAGGCTGAACTAGAAATCAGGTTAGCAAAGTCTGCTAAGGATAATAAAAAATCTTTCTATAAATACATAAATAACAAAAGGAGAACTAGGGAGACCATACAGACCCTTTTGGACACAGAGGGAACAACAGTGACAGGGGATAAGGAGAAGGCTGAGGTACTTAATGCCTTCTTTGCCTCAGTCTTTAATTGTAAAGAAAACTGTTCCCTCTATGTACAAACCCCGGAACTAGAGGAGCAATACAAGGCTCTCATGATCCAAGAAGAGGTTGTCAGAGCCTTGCTTGCCCAACTGGACATCAATAAGTCCATAGGGTCAGACAGGATTCACCCTAGGGTATTGAAGGAGCTGGCGGATGTATTGGCCAAACCCCTTTCCATCATCTTCCAGCAGTCCTGGAAGACTGGGGAGGTTCCACTGGACTGGAGGTTGGCTGATGTGGTGCCCATTTACAAGAAGGGTCGCAGGGAGGATCCGGGGAACTACAGGCCACTCAGTCTGACCTCAGTGCCAGGGAAAGTCATGGAACATGTGATCTTGAGTGTTATCATGAAGTATATGCAAGGGAACTGGGTGATCAGGCCTAGTCAACATGGGTTCACAAAAGGCAGGTCTTGCCAAACTAACCTGATCGCCTTCTATGACAAAGTGACTTGGCTGCTGGACGAGGGAAAGGCTGTGGATGTGATCTTCCTGGACTTCAGTAAAGCCGTAGCATTCTACTACGGAAACTGTCAGCCTCTGGCCTGGACAGACGCACGCTCTCCTGGGTAGAAAACTGGCTGGATGGCCGGGCCCAGAGAGTGGTGGTAAAAGGTGTTAAATCCAGCCGGAGGCCAGTGACAAGTGGGGTTCCCCAGGGCTCAGTGCTGGGTCCAGCCCTGTTCAATGTCTTTATCAATGACCTGGATGAAGGCATCCAGTGCTCCCTTAGCAAGTTTGCAGATGACACTAAGCTGGGTGGAAGTGTCAATCTACTGGTGGGTAGGGAGGCTCCAAAGGGATCTGAACAGTCTGAACCACTGGTCAGTGTCCAATGGCATGAGGTTTAACATGGCCAAATGCCGGGTCCTGCACTTGGGGCACAACAACCCTATGCAGAGCTACAGACTAGGAGAAGTCTGGCTGGAAAGCTGCCAGGAGGAGAGGGACCTGGGGGTGTTGGTCGATAGCCGACTGAACATGAGCCAGCAGTGTGCCCAGGTAGCCAAGAAGGCCAATGGCATCCTAGCTTGTATCAGAAATGATGTGACTAACAGGTCCAGGGAGGTGATTCTCCCTCTGGACTCAGCACTGGTGAGGCCGCTCCTTGAATCCTGTGTTCAGTTCTGGGCCCCTCAGCACAAGAAGGATGTTGAGGCTCTGGAGTGAGTCCAGAGAAGAGCAACAAAGCTGGTGAAGAGTCTGGAGAACAGACCTTATGAGGAACAGCTGAAAGAGCTGGGGTTGTTTATCCTGGAGAAGAGGAGGCTGAGAGGAGACCTCATTGCTCTCTACAACTACCTGTGGGGAGGTTGTTGGAGAGGAGGGTGATGGCCTCTTCTCCCAAGTGACGGGACAGGACAAGAGGGAATGGCCTCAAGCTCCGCCAGGGGAGATTTAGGCTAGAGATTAGGAGGAAGTTTTTCACAGAAAGGGTCATTGGGCATTGGAATAGGCTGCCTAGGGAGATGGTTGATTCACCTTGCCTGGAGGTGTTTAAGGCACGGGTGCATGAGGTCCTGAGGAACATGGTTTAGTGTTTGATGGGAATGGTTGGACTCAGTGATCTGATGGGTCTCTTCCAACCTGGTTGTTCTATGATTCTATGATTTTATTTACAGTAGACTAAACAGTAGACAGAGGCTTGCATTCTGGGCAAGTCTGAACAAAGTTAATTGACTTAACTGTTTAAAAAGGGTTGGCAATAAGAGATCGGTGTGCCATGACCCTGACAGCATCTCTGATGGAAGCACTAAAGAATTCTGGATTCTCTTGAATATTCTAAACAACACAGAGGATATTCTCAAGGGAGGGAGAATGAAGTAGATTCATTCTTCCATAAATGGGAGTTCTCCATGACTAAGGAACTGATTATATAACAAACAGAAACAAGACAGCATTCTTGCACTTATCAATCAGAAATCACCAACCTCATGACAGTTATCTGCCTCCTGTTACGTACAAGTAAAGCTACTTGCTGCAACTGCACTCTAGTCTTCCTTCCGAGTTACTTCCACTGCATCCTGCATTATGCAATGTGGTTTGGTATATTTCACAGCAAAGCAGGTGAGTGGAGGATCAGTCTACACTGGAAAAGATAACTGGGGGAGTTGGCATTTTCTAATCCTCTCATTTTTAAATGGGAAAAGGAGGGAGAGAGACAAGTTAGGGATCTCACTTCAGTGTAATTTAAAATACTTTCTTATCACTAATAGCAGTTATACACATTTATTCTAATTTATGAACACCTGCTTGACATCAGCAGATCTAACACACCCCTACAATTACTTTTCTCATACAATGGCATATTTATTTCACTGTGATGTGATGAGGATTTTCTAATTTCCTGTATAACCACCCCCAGCTCTCTGTATATTTCCCATGAAATTGTGAACAGGCTTCACACATATTTTTAGATGTTTGAAAACGGCAGGAAGAGCTTTTTGATGTTTTAGAACATGTTCAGTCCCAAGGTTTCAATATTGTTTGCTTGCTAACTCCTCAGGCTTATGTCATCCATATGAATGGACTTCAGGCTTTTGAGAAAGTTTGCCATATCATTAACATCTGCATAAACTTCTGAAGTCAGAGGCCTTTTCTTCTATGTCTGTTTGAAAATTAAGTTGCAGGATTCCTCCATGTCTTGGAATATATTTAGAAGTCAATGTTGTATTTTCTATGATTAGTCTGTAACAACGTCAAGTGTGAAATTTAAATTAATGAGCACTGCACTTATTGAAATTACTTCAGCACTTTTGCTACTTTCATTGATTTCTATTTACTTTGGCAACCACAAATACGAAGAGCATATTTCTAGATCTGACTAAACAGACTAATAATATGCTGGTATAGATGCATCTAGTGATCGAACATTACACTTAACTCTAAGCTTTTTTTGAAAAATTAACATAATAGGAGAAATACATAATTTATAAAGCACTGTTTGTTTCCTGCATTTCAGACAGTGTCACCTTTAAGTTATTTTCTTCCCACTCACTCCACTCTAATGATTGATCTACGCTACTGGAACACAGCAGTAAATATGGTATCAACATTACCCTCCACAGAATCAATTTAAATTTGAACTAATATATTCATCATCCAGTAAATAACATCTCAGTAGCAGATAGTGCTGTGGCTAACCTTACAGGGTATTTTAGCCTCCTGATAGAGGCCAATCTGAAAGGAAGAAGCCATGTTTGATTGATAAGAGGTAGAAATATGTGTGAAAAAATCTGCCCTTCCCTTCACACCAAATAGTCCTTTATTTCATTTGTTAAAAATCTTAAAACACTTACATTTCTTGCTAGTATCTAACAGAGTGCTAATCAACGAAAAAACTAAAGGGATACTTGTTCAGAAGAGAAAGTCAAAGCTATGATTCTTTGCTCATACGTTGGTCTGAGATTTTTTTAAAGAAAAAATGTCCTCAGAGGCTACTCAGCATGTAATGCGGCAAGCAGCTCAGAGACAGTGTTGAGCTGGCTGAAGCCCTGCGCACCCTCCACAATATAGGGTTACCCTCGCCCTCCTCAAAAACATATGTTTTTATATAGCACAACCAAATCCACAGCTATTAAAAACTACATTCTCATGGTAAAACAAAAAAAAACCCCAACAACTAAGAATGGAATCTGGCCTTCAAACAACGGAATAATCGCCAGAGCACATCCCTGTTCTATGAAATTAATATTACATGCGAACATGGATTTTTTTTTTAAAAAAAAAAAGGAAAGGTCAATACAGTAAAAGAATGGAGAGGTGTTAAACATCTTACTTTTTTTTTAAAGCCAGATTTTGCAAGCCCTTAAATTTCCCTAAGCAGCAGTTACACAGATCCTTGCAAAATCAGTTATTCAGTCTCTCAAAGCATATTTCTACTAAAACAGAAACTCAGATAATGACCACTGTGCCTACAACACTGAGCTTGAAGACATTTGCTTCTGTAAAATTGCAAGTACAAATCCTGCAGGCATCTCAGAAGATGAAGAGTGCAGCGTCGCATATAATCTAGAAGTTTCAACATGGCAGTCTGTTGATGCAGGATATTTAAGGATTCTTTAACATATGGAAGACTGTGTTTGCATAGTACTACTGACTCTGTTTTAAGGTTGAAGATTAACTGATCTCCTTTTGTTTCTATTTTGCAGCAAAGCCCATTACCCCTGGAGTATTGCCCCTGAGGATGTGTGTCCAGTAAATGTGACAGTTGTGGAAATAGAAAGGTCTCAACCTTCATAATTTCTGTATCTCAGCTTCTCTTTCATGTTTCATTAATCTCTATCAATTTAGTTAACAGAAACCTTCATTTTTGTAATGGAGCAAATCGGAACTATTTCCTATTTAAATTCCAAAAAACAGCCTCCTCCCTGCAGCCCCTTCCTGTGATCCAAATCCCTCAGTTATTCTCAGGTAGAGTGCTGCAGCATGATACCAATGTATGAGGGGCTTCAATACAGCTAGTAAGTTACTTCTTAAAATGTTATATTTAAGAACCAAAAGCCCATTTATTACTTCAGAAATATAGCCCACAGAACTATGATAGCACAGGAAGAATTATATGTTCTTATCAGAATAGGTGACAGTATGTAGAAAAGGCTGCTTAAAGCAGGTGACTAAGACCTATTTAGAATTTTTCTGGCAAGCAACTTATACATGCACACCTGCAAGTGTTCCTGATCCCTTTTCTGCAACCATTACTTTACATGACTGTTTCTGCAGAAATAAGAAAAGCAGTTATAGATGAACAGCAGAAAACTCACAGAGTCTTATTTATTCAGATACCTGCAAAGATCCAAGTGAAATACGAAACCTTTCTTGATGCTTGGATCCAGACCTGAACTTATTTCATGGTTTTCACTCATTTATGAAGACATTATGAGGCTCTACAGAGATTCTGAATTAATACACCTACATAACAGATTTTTTAATTCAGGCAAGAGGACGTGTCTGAGCTTCTTAAGAGGGACTAGAGGCTTGTACACTGAAGGCAGTCATTGAAGTTGGGATTTCAGAAGGATATGGGAAGAAGCAGTTTTATGAAGAATGAAATAAGCTCTTTAATGAGTTTGTAAGGAATTCCAGAATCATAATTTGTGAATAGCATGACCAAAACAAAGGTTGGATTCAATTCAGGTCTGATTTTTAATTAGTTTCAGCTAACTATTTTTCTGTCATTGATATCCTGGGTCAATATTAGAAAAACAGCTAACTCATTCACTTGGTCAAAAAAAAAAAGTAAAATCAGCCATGTGGTTTAATGGAGGAGTGCTTTTTCTCTGTGTGATACCTGTACTCTCACATGAACAGGTCAAGCTGTCAGAAAGAGATGGTATAACAAGACTAGAGGCAATTTCTGCAAATAGCAGAATGTTCAATGGAGTAACTACTACCACAGCTTTGGGGCAAGCACTCATTTTCAAGCACTGAGGAAGTAATTTCTTTGGTTATTTCATGTGAGAACAGAATTGTTGTACAGAAAACAAGCAAACTGGCTGTAATCGTCATTTTACAGGCACAGAAGGACAAAATCAGACCTCAGTTACAGAAGTCTGCAGTAGCTAAACCTGTGAAAGATATCTGCAGCTTTCTGGGTCTTACACTTCTTTGCAGAAGTCTGAAAAAAGCTGTCAGGAGAGCTTTATGCATTAATGATAAGAGTGAGACAGAATTTCCCAAATTTGATTCTCCTATCACATCTGAAAATGAAGCCAAGTATTTTGCCCAGTATACCATACTGTCATCTTCACCTCTACTGCTCCCTCCAGTGCTCAACTTTTGAGTTTTATCACAGAATCACAGAACAACCAGGTTGGAAGGGACCCATCGGATCTTCTAGTCCAACCATCTTATGACAAGATTACTGTGAGATTATTGCATATTAAGAAAAATATCTAGGAGAGCAAGACCTCTTCTAAAGAATTAGGGACAAACTCATCCAGCTCATGCTGAAAACAGAGGGAAAGACTAAAAAGAGGAATGATGCAGGGGCAAAATTAAGTCTATAACTGCTGTGTAGGAGTGGTACAGTTGCACTAGAAGGAACCAGTAGTTCTTAGAAAAGAGTTCTATTGTGAGGAGTTGTGTGATCTAACCTTGCACAATGAAAACACAGCTGAAACAGAAGCCAAGGCTTTTTGGGGTGTCAGAACATCTTACTGCTATGAGCTGTCCTGTAAGTTCAATCCACAAGCATCCTGGTGAGCCAAGAACAAGTTTTCACTAGGTTGTTTCTCTGCTTTCTGACCCTGTCATTGTCATAACACTTAACACTTAAGAACTTTGAGAGCACTAAGACAGAGAGCATTAAGGTATAGACACTTGACATTTTACAACGTACACCACCAAACATAAGAACCTGCAATTCATAGCAACAGAGAGAATATATAGAAAGTGCTCAGAGTTTAAAGGACAATTTGGTACTAAAATGGCATTAGTCCAGCATTATTTTTACCTCTTTCACTGTGCTACTTATTTGAAAATACATACATTGATTGCTGTCGTTAAATAATTGTTTTGCCCCACACAATGCAGTGTTTTGCATATTTGCTGATGTTTCCCCAAAAGCACTGGGGGAATGAATCATTACTGAAACAATTTACTTTCAGTTAGTGCATGAATGCCTTCCCATGATGCTTTGATGCTTTGTTTGTCCTCCTATAAAAATTATTTATGACCCAAGTGTGATCTTTTAAATCAGAATACTTAGTCAGAAATCAAAGCTCCAGCGTGTTAATGCAAGTAGAAGCCCTGACTAATTTTTCAAAGCCACGTTGAATATTCAAAAGCTAGAACTGAAGGAAAGGAGTTAACATTAATTAATATTTGAAGCAGTAAAATAAAAGCAACAGTGAAGCTAATTTTGCAGCACAATTAATCATGAGTCTTGCTAATTGCACATGGGATTTTGCAAATGATTTTTTTTCTCAGGTAGCAGAGTGAAAATGATAATCCACTACCCATCAAAATCATTGGCTCCTCACCAATGTCCCCAGCAAGAGCAATTAGTGGGAACAGCAGAGCCCTAGTAATTGCATGTCAAGAGAGGAGAATGTTAGAATTTTAATTGCTCCAAATAAAGACCACTTGCTCCTACATACATCTGACTGTCCAAAAGTAGTCTGCAAGCCGTAGCAAGTATGCAACCACTTCCAGGTGTCTGCACAGAAATAACTCTGTGGGAGAAGCACTCTTGAAGAAACACATGCAGATTCTGGAAGAAAATATCAATATGCATTTATATTCTGAACTGCAGTGTCATCACTTGACTATAAGAACTGTGAAAAAATATATCACACACTTGGGAAAAATGTGCATATTCTTTATATTTGCCAAATATTTATTGCTGACATTTTTTGAAGAACTTTAACTATCTTCAGGGTGCCAAGGGCTTCAAATTTACTGAATTTTAGGATCACCAATAAAATGTTTTTAACAAGACATCTCAAGAGGGCATAAAATAAAAAATTACCATATTCATGAGGGCAAGCCTGTAAGATTGCAATGCTATAAACTAGATGTCTATAATTTGCTTGTGGCTTTCTTAATTAAAAAAAACCCAGCAAACCACCAACTAGTAATTAGGGACTCCAGTTCCATTTTTGAATTTTATCCCGATTACTGACATGCTACCATTACTTTTTTGTTTAATATACCTACACATGGATGCACACAATTGCAAATAATCAATAATATTTAAGTATGTGTCCAAGATCTAAATGATGATGGATATATTCAAATATTGCTTTCCAGAAAATTATTACTTTACTGGTCATGTAGTAACTTTAAAAATGTATAGGTTAAAAGAAACACTTGCTTTTTCCCTATATCCCTTTAAGGCGTTTACCATTTACTCTCATTTTTAAACTAAATTACTGAATCACCTTTCAAGTACCAATAGCCCTTATTGTCATTTGGTCTCTCATTCTGTTTCCATCTATTACTGTATTGAGGTACTAAACCACTTACTTTCTGCTGTTTAGCTTTGTTAGGCATTAAACCAAGAGTAGTAGCCTTAACTTGTCTAAATATATTCTTTGCATGTTCAAAATCACTGTACGCTGTTTATTACACCATGACTGCTCGAGAGAAAAAAAAGCAGGTCATGCAGAGTGCTGCTTCCTTTCCTGAATTACCAGCGGATCACAGGTGTTTATCAGACTCCCGGAGGTGATTCAGGTAATAAACACCAGGATGGCAGTTTAAATGGTTAGAAGCTTTTCCATCAAATACAGTCCTTGCAGTCCTATCATTTTGCATATATTGCTCACAAACGGCAAATTATTTATGCAGCCTACTTAAGTGGTTCCTTATGGTTTTTACTTTATTTTTCCAAAGCAGGAACCTTTTGAAGATGTGTGTTCTCATGACAAAGCAAACTATCATTCCATCTGTAAGTCTGACTCATTTCTTAAAGCTCACTGTAGAAATATACCAGTGACCTTGGTTTGCCCTCTGTTTAGCTCAAATGTCTTTTCTAAGAAAGCACCAACATAGTAGCAGAAGTTGCTGTTCTATGTTTGTATAAGGAGACCAATAATAAACGTATGCTGTAGAAACTGGCTTTCAGAGAGGAAAAGCTTTTTCAAAGATTTTCTTGCGAAAGTACAGTGACAATAGGCATTAGCTACTGATTACTATTTATAACTCAGGTTTTAGAAGGATTTGATATAAATTTAATAGGATGAGTTTGTGGAAATAAAATGTTTAAATTGAGTTTATTTTTGTCTAAGCTGAGCAACTTCATAGTGAAACTTATATCAGTATATGTTACCTTAGAAATGGACTGACTAACATATAACTCTAGCAATTGTCCATTACCTATTAATAACTGGAATTTGTTTCATGGTGCTGAACCACCAAGTCCATATTTAATGCCAAGGTTGTCACATGAACCAACTTACTACTCTGTAGATCACCTGCTTCATCCTTTCTTGACAAACAGCTCTGCAATAATCACTTAGAAATTCCTTATATGCAAAGTAGATCTCAGGAAAGGATTTATGGTTGTTCAACATAATTTAACACCAGGAGAGAAAGAGGAAAAGCCAGAACAATATGAAATATGAAGTGGTAGGTGTTAGGACTGAAGGTGTTAGGAAACTCTCAGAATCTCCAAGATTAGGCTCTGCTATTTTTCTACGGTTTGATAGATAACATCAAGACAAAGAATAAAGACTATGGCTGCTTCATATGCACAGGATAAGCAGTTGAGTATCAACACTTTGATCATGGTGGGTATGAGTAGATAGAAAACAAGTAGTACTGTTTCTAATTTTTTACAGTATGACACTTAGCCACACAGAAAATAAGCAACTTGCCCAAGAACACACAGTAAATCTATAGCAGACAAAACCTGAATTGAAGTCTACCAAGCACTGCAATCCTACTAACCTCACAACTCACCTTTCCTTTATGACTGAATCACACAAAGAAATGAAAGAAATGTACTATTTTATAACCAGTACTTTTTATGGCTTAATGAAAACTTTTTCAGAAGATGATATTAGATATAATGAGGAATGTCAAATATTGTGTTATCCAGTATGACATTCAAATCGAACTCTACTCCTTTCCTGTTTTCTGTTAGAGGCCTAGGATGTCAGTTTTGTAGCACTGTCCATATTTTCATGCCATTTCAGACTATCACTGCAATAAATCTGATCTTACCTCACAGGCTGTGAAAAACTTTATAGGACCTTTGCAAATACATGTAAACAAAACAAAGAACAGCAGAAAACACCAGTAGGTTGAAAGCAGACAAGAAAGATTTTCTGTGACTTCAGTTTCAGAATTCCAGATGCCTCAGGGGACAATAATTTTCAGAAAAAAGAAAAAGTGGTTTTACATGTCAACTCTGTTTTAAAGGAAGAAAAACCATTTCAAAATGAGCTCATATCACAGGAATCTCCCACATTCATTAAATGAAGACGATTCCAAAAGAATGGCCTGCCCAGGAACTTGTCTTTTTCTTATTAATGTGAAAGAAAAACAAGAAGAATTCATTTCTCATCAATAAGACATCACCTAATCAAAGCCAATAAAGAGATAAACTAAGAGGTGAAATGCATTTTCAGACCAAACCCATGGGCTGGATTGTTGAAATGAAAAATAAGGAAATAAAAACTCCTCAAGAAAAAAGTGTAACCCTCATATAATCTCAGTATTCAAGATACTGATATCAGAAAGTCTTAGCACAAGTTTTGCTCTGTTGCATCGAACTTTCATCTTTTAAAAACACAGTATCCCAGAACAACTTAAGCAAAGCAACTTAAACAGCTGGTACTGCGTATAGTATGAAAATTGCAGATGGGTTGATTAGACATACAGAGCAGCTGGGTTTTATCCGACAAACAAGTGCTAGATTTTGGATTTGCTGACTAGCCACAACTTCAATTACTTTTCAAGGAAAGGTGAGATGGGGACCTGGGGAGTCTTCCAGTCATGCTTGTCTAGCTTTTTCGTTTTATTTTTTTTTTGCTAATAAGTTTCAAAACAACATAATATATGAGTATACCACAATACCCTTCCTCAGAATATCCTTCTCTGAGTAGAAAACTGGCAGTTAATAAGCCCAAACCTAATGTGCTTAGATAGTGGAGAAAACTATAGCAGGTGATGTGGCAGAAGTTTTAACACTTCAGACTGAAACATCAAGATGTATAAAGCACTGCACATCAGAGAAGGTACTTCAAATTTCTAGCTAAGAGTCTAGCCCCATATATTCAAATAAACAAGACGACAGCTAAGCATGAGGCTTTCTCTCGGCTTCGGAGGGATGACAACACAGTTTAGTTCCTGCATGTGCCCACAGATTTCTATGGTTCTTCTCACGGAGCTCAGTGCATCAAGCAGCAAGTCCTCCTCCCTCCCTTCAAATTCAGTAACTGGGTATGATGTTATGCTACAAAGTGTGTGATTTTTTAATATTTTGACCCATAAAACATGCATATGAAATCTGGTATACAATCAAAGATTCATTAATATAAACCAAAGATTAATATTTAGTTAGAATGCCCAGCACTAAAGCACAATCTAAAATAAGATACTCTCAGTAAATTCAGAGCTTAACTATGACCTTCCTTCTTCAAGGGATACAGAGTGTAGGAGTCCTATCAAAACCAACAGCCAGAAAGGACTATCAGAGTAGTAATCTAAACTAAATTAAACACCTGAACAGATATTGCAGAACAGGATCATTAAATAAATGATTAGACAAAGCTCTTGGGCATCCTACTTATCCTCACAGTTATAAAGAATGGTAAAAATATTGCTCTACTGAGCACAAAGCAAGAAGATGATATTGTGTTTTAGAACAAAGGAAAAACTCTGACTGGAAAAGAAACTAGTGTAAGGTTAATACATTTGTCCAGTTTCAAATTTACAGTCTCTCTCCAATATATAATCGCAGATTTGCACAAAATGCCATCACATAAGCACAGTAATCGTGCCTACTCATTAATTATGCCATCAGCCACCTGTCCTAAACACACCATAGCTGAAAAGAAACTGCAGGAATAATTTTCTTTTCCTCAAGGCTCTTTACCTTGTTTCCATTTTAAGTTTCCATCCACGCTCCTCTTCTCCAATAGTCTTTGACCTATTTAGCCTGTTATATGGCATTCTTTCAAAAACATAAATCTAAAAAATATTTAGTGAGGGGAAGAGAAGAAAGACAGGAAAAAAACCCCAACTCCTGGAATCAACAGGATGTTGATATAAGAGATCCAGAAGTTCCTTCCCACCAGACAGATCAATGAACAATTATCTATAAAGTATTGGGCTAGGCAGCAGGGTTCAACACCGTTCAGAATTATTTACTTCTCTTGTAATTTTAAAAACTATTCTCCTTGCCCTTCAGTGTGAAATATGTGTATGGAGGGGCTCTGAAAGCTGAAAATTCATTAGATGAACTAGGAACAAGCTAATAAAGCAAGCTCCTTGTAACATTAATAGGCTGGGGGGAAAAACAGTTTCCTATAGACAGGGCACCTGCATATGACTATAATCAATCTGCTATTCATCACAGTAAATAATGGTACAGAAAGAATCAGCCAGAAGTCCCTTTTCATTAGAGGATAAATATTACTTGTCTTTTGCAGGAATAGGGGGCACCTGTGTGAAGAGTTTGCAGACTCTGTATCCACAGTGCAAGATACCCACTTGTGCAGTCTGGATGATGCCAGTTTCAACTCCAGCACCTATCCCAGAAATTTTTTGTGGCCTCATTGTTCCACTGTGTTCTCATGGTCTGTGAAGCACTACCTCCAGTCTGCAGTGCAGTTTCAAAGGCATTGCAGTTCAGACAACACAGATGGCCGTATTAAGAGAGAGGCTACTACACATTGCTCGCCTTGTACCAGCAACACCTATCTCTTCAGAGTTGCCATCTGGGCCACGGATGAGGCAACAACCTTCCTTCTATTTAGCCATCAACACATGGGTTCATGCTTTCAATAACGTCCCCCGCAGCCACATTTTCTAAGATCTGTTACACCCAGATGTGCTGGCACACATACAGGTGTAACTCAGATTGGCATCAGATGACAGTTAAACTGCAAAAGGAGACCTACAACAGTGAAGTCGAAGATGGGCAGTAGAGAGGATGCAAGCTGCTGCAGGTAATGAAAATGGCATATGACCCTCTTGAGCAATGAATTTGAGGATGTGGAGACCACCTGGGAAAAGTCTGCTTCCTTTGTCCCCAGCTGCACCCTGCATACACAGGACTGAGTACAAGTCAAGAACCAGGAATGGTGTTTCTGAGCATCTCTGCCTAAGCACCAAGAGAAGAGAGATTGACTCACTCCTAGAGGAGACCAGACCATGTCATCTTTGGGCATCCTCTATGCAAAGAGGGAAAAGGGAAGAATTGACATTTGCTCTTGCAGAGACAACTTGACATCAGTGCCCTCATACTTGCTGCACAGGCTTGAGGCACTCTTCCCTGACACTGGACTCCCAATACAAGCAATGAAGCAGCACAAGCAAATAATATCTGCAAGACATTTGCCTCCTGGTGGGCCCTGCAACCTTCCAGTGCTGAACTTGGAAAACAATTAAAATCTTACATGGTGTTTTCTCAATAGAATTACATCAAATGAAGGTTGAGACTAACACAGACCAGGACATTTCCCACTGTCCATTCAGAAGAGAACAAGGACGCAAAAGGCAGTCTTGTGGTTTCTCCAGAAAGGACTTGGAAGAACTTGCAGCAAGCACTGAACAGAGCTTTTCTATAGATTAGGCACAACAGCAGATCAGTGAGCTTATACTAGAAGCATAAGCAGTTTATACTAGAAGCATAAGCAGCAGGATAATGAGCAGCTACACATACTCCCATGGAGCTGGGTTTGTGATCCTCGTCACCAGCAATGAAGGAAGGCTCCTAGCTTGGCTGCATTTGTTCCTATACCACTTCATGGCATTGAAAGGCAAAATGTTCCTGGAAGCACTGTGCAATCTATCCAGGTGGAAGGCTGAGGGGTAGGCACACCCCAACTGAACTAATCGGCATACCATTGGTGGGATAGGCTTGAGATAGGATCAAGTCAGTGGGAAGGATGGCAACTACAGCCTGCAGGAAGCTAAAATACATGATTTTTAAAAGTGTATTTGGGACACAGCATATCCAATTCATTGGCAGAGAGCCCATAATCTGGATCTAAGGTCTGAATTTCAAGAGCTGAGAGTCTTAGGCTCCCTTATTTTTGTTTATATTCTATTTAAAGATACAACGGGTTCTACAAGGGCTCTGTCAACTTCCGACTTAGTTGCCTGTGACCAGCTAGATTATGGTGATTCTCATCTTTGTCAGGGTAAGGTAGTCTAGGCTTTTTTGACAAGACTCACAGGAATTCCAGATGGCTTCAGAAAAAGATTCTTCTTCTAGCTTCCTATAAAAACCTCTGATTCATCTTTATGATTAATCATAAATAGCTTGCTTGGAAATACTGGATGAAAGTTGATCTAACTGGATCCAACAAATCACACAGAAAGGCTGGGTCCCATGCAGAAACTCTTTTTAGGCTTTTTTTTTTTTAATGTTCATCAGGCAGTCCCTGGTTGTTGTCTAAACTATGCACTAATTTTCAGGGTGTTCTGTTTGCCAACAGCCTCTTTCTGTGAGGACAGCCAAGGTTTTTTCTTGTGTTTGACAAGATTTTACATTTGAATTTTTTTTAAAGGATTCTATCACCAGCAAGTGTTTTCCTTCTTGACTCTGTTCTCATTGTAAGATTCTTAACTTTGCAGTTTCCTCTTGCTCCTTTCCTACACTGAACTGCGGTGTTTCAGCCTGGGAGGTGTTCAGCATAGTTACCTTCCAAGGAATGACAGTCATTTCTGCTCTAGAGCTTCTGCAAGTTCGTCATACAAATCCATGAAACTAGCCTCTACATCTAGAAATTAGCATTCCCCTTTCTCATCTAGAGAACAAAATAATCCCTCTAATGGGCCACAGTGATGGAAGGCAGATTGGAGTGACATAACAGAGTTCAAAGGCATCAGCCTCCAACAGCTGTGCCATGCACATAATGTGTTGGAAAGCATTCAGTCTGAGCCTGGTGCAAGTGCCAGTTGCCACAAGCATGGCACATGCTCTGAACGTCTCTGCTAGGGTGTTTGACCAGGAGCCAATACCTTTTTCCAAAAGAGTTCTTAACTTACGTCAGTCTAAATAACTCCCAGAAAGAGATGGAGAAGAAACATAATTTATAAAGTAGATCTACCAAGTGGTCTGTCTCCCTTAACTTCTGTTTTGCTTGCTTACATAAGGTAGAAAGTCTCTACCAAACTGCTCTAGTTCTGTGAGCCGAACTCTGTTAGAGAGAGAGAGAGAATCTAGTCTTCATCTGCGTAAAGGTGACAGGAGATAATGGAGCAGATTGTAATAAATTCCTGCCTTTAATTAATGCCTCTGAATCTCAGAAAGGGGAAGTCTGCCCTGTAATTAGGTATGTGTTAAGCTTTACATCAGTCAGGTACTTCACTGCAAAGAAGCATATCTCATCCTAGTCTCCAAAAGGACAGGATGCATTTTGTACAAATATACTTGCATCTAATCATAGAATCATAGAGTGGTTTGGAAGAGAACTTAAAGATCACTCAGTCCCAACCCCCCTGACATGGGCACTGACACCTCCCACCAGACCAGGCTGCCAAAGGCCCCATCCAACCTGGTTTTGAACACCTCCAGGGATGGGGCAGCCACAGCTTCCCTGGACAACCTGTTCCAGTGTTTCAACACACTCATTGTGAAGAATTTCCTCCTAATGTCTAGTCTAAATCTTCCCATCCACAATTCAAAGTCATTCCCCCTCATCCTATTACTACATGCCTTTGTAAAAAGTCCCTACCCAGTTTTCTTATGGCCCTTTCAGGTACTGGAACACCAGGTACAACAGGCCTGTCAGTCTGACCTCAGTGCCAGGGAAGGTCATGGAACAGGTGATCCTGAGTGCTATCATGAAGTACACGCAAGAGAACCAGGTGATCAGGCCCAGTCAACATGTGTTTACAAAAGGCAGATCTTGCCAAACTAACCTGATCTCCTTCTATGATAAAGTGACTCGGCTACTAGATGAGGGAAAGACTGTAGATGTATCTCCCTGGACTTCAGTAAAGCTTTTGACACAGTTTCTCACAGCATTCTGCTATGGAAACTGTCAACCTCTGGCCTGGACAGGCGCACACTCTCCTGGGTAGAAAACTGGCTGGATGGTCGGGCCCAGAGAGTGGTGGTAAATGGTGTTAAATCCAGCTGGAGGCCAGTGACAAGTGGAGTTCCACAGGGCTCAGTGCTGGGTCCAGCCCTGTTCAATGTCTTTATCAATGACCTGGATGAAGGTATCGAGTGTTCCCTTAGCAAGTTTGCAGACCACACTAAGCTGGGTGGAAGTGTCAATCTGCTGGTGGGTAGGGAGGCTCCAAAGGAATCTGAACAGGCTGGACCTCCGGGCAGTGTCCAATGGCATGAGCTTTAACATGGCCAAATGTTGGGTCCTGCACTTGGGGCACAACAACCCCAAGCAGTGCTACAGACTAGGAGAAGTCTGTCTAAAAAGCTGCCAGGAGGAGAGGGACCTGGGGGTGTTGGTCGACAGTCGACTGAACATGAGCCAGCAGTGTGCCCAGGTGGCCAAGAAGGCCAACGGCATCTTGGTTTGTATCAGAAACGGTGTGACCAGCAGGTCCAGGGAGGTTATTCTCCCTCTGTATTCGGCACTGGTGAGACCACTCCTTGAATCCTGTGTTCAGTTGTGGGCCCCTCAGCACAAGAAAGATGTTGAGGCTCTGGAGCGAGTCCAGAGAAGAGCAACAAAGCTGGTGAAGGGGCTGGAGAACAGGCATTATGAGGAACAGCTGAGAGAGCTGGGGTTGTTTATCCTGGAGAAGAGGAGGCTGAGGGGAGACCTTATTGCTCTCCATGACTACCAGAAGAGAGCTTGTAGAGAGGAGGGTGCTGGCCTCTTCTCCCAAGTGACAGGGGACAGGACAAGAGGGAATGGCCTCAAGCTCCACCAGGGGAGGTTTAGGCTGGATATTAGGAAAAAAAAATCACAGAAATGGTCATGTGCACTGTAACAGGCTGCCCAGGGAGGTTGGTGATTCACCTTCCCTGGAGGTGGATGAGGTGCCGAGGGGCATGGTTTAGTCTTAGATAGGAATGGTTTGACTCAATGATCTGGTGGGTCTCTTCCAACCTGGTTATTCTATGATTATATGATTCTATGGAAGGTCACTATAAGGTCTCCCCAGTGCCTTCTTTTCTCCAGGCTGAACAGCCCAAAGTCTCTCAGCCTGTCTTCATAGCAGAGATGCTCCAGCCTTTTGGTCATATTTGTAGCCCTCCTCTGGGCCCTTTCCAACAGTTCCGTATCCTTCTTATATTAGGGATTCCAGAACTGGACACAATACTCCATGTGGGATCTCATAAGTGTGGAATAGAGGGGCAGAATCACCTCTCTCAACCTGCTGGCCATGCTTCTTTTGTTGCAGCCCAGGATACCATTTGCCTTCTGGGCTGTGAGCATGCATTAATAAGCACTCCAAAGATCTTCTCTACAGGGCCCACTCTCAATCACATCATCCCCCAGCCTGTATCGTCACTGCAGATTGCCCCAACCCTGGTGTAGGACCATGGCCTTGTTGAACCTCATGACATTCACACAGCCCACCTCCAACTAGTCCCTCTGGATGACATACCTTCCTTCTGCTGTGACAACTGTACCACTCAGCTTGGTGTCATGTGCAAACCTGCTGAGGGTGCACTCAATCTGGCTGTCTATATCATTGATGAAGATGGTAAACAGTACTGGTCCCAATGCAGATCCCTGTTTCTTAAGAAAATCAAATTGAAATGCTGAGAATACAGCCTACTGCACTGAGCAAATCAGGTGTAAGTCCACCTTTTGGTAATAAATTACATAAGTAAGTGCTAAGTATAAATTACTATTAATAATTTATTATGATTATTTATGTTTCTTAATAACAGCATAAGCATGGCCAGGAAAGGAGGCAGCATGTCCCACCACTTTCTTAAGTTCCTTCCTCTGCATAAGTATTCCGGCCCAGAGGTGCTTTATGTCAGATGAACTGTCCAGCCCACCTCTACTTTTTGCAAAGGAAGGAAGCTTCTAGCTAAAGGAAAGAACAGTCTTAAATAGGAGATATACAATGGTGGAGTCCATATAATGGCATCTAAAAGCATTTCCAGTAACACAGAAAAATCTTTATTGCTTTCTGTATGATTGTTAATTGCATTAATCATGATGAACTTTAATATTATTATCTACTAATAATCTTATATTGATACCAAGGTAGTTGAAATATATAATACTACAGGAACTCCATGCTTATTTCCATGAAGGCCAAATGGAGTGCATTTTTTCATTACAGTTTCTGTTGCATTTTCTTCTGACACCCTGGCTAAAGTCAATCATGTATTGTCGTGAAAAGAAATGCATAACTCATACCATTTTGGGGCCAGCATTTCCTGTTTGGGGAATGAAAAGGTTCATTTAGGTATAGACATGGAGGCTGATCTATATCCCTGCTAAAAAGGAGAGCATAGCCACAGATTTACAGACTTATATCAAAAAAAAGCATTATGAATGTTAATATTAACTCCATATAAGGAACTTGAATATGAAGATTAATTTATCATCCATTGCCAAACAAGAGTTTATATTGTGGTGTTGGAGAAGAAAATTAACTCATGAAATGGCTACTGCCAATAAAGTTGCTTAATAGAACTTTTTATAAGAAGTATTTATATTTGTCCTCACCAGAGAAGATTCAGTGAAAGCTACCCCAAACTAGAATGTCAAGGAAATCTATAGGGGGGAAAAAACCACTGCCAAAGAGAAAATACATCAACAGGGTTGTATAAAAAGACTCCCATAACACCTTAATAAAGAGATAAAGTAAATGCTATGATGATAAACTTAAAAAAAAAAACCCTAAGTAAACAAAATAACCTCTGGCTGTTTTGGTAGGGTTTTTTGCCACTGGCTTTCTGTCTTGAGTTTGGTGTAGGACAGAACTACACTAAAGATCAAAGAAATTGCCTCTGTATTTGACAGGCAATAAGCAGCAAGTAAGATGCCAAGTAATCAATTTCCCTCCATAATTACTATGTTGTGCTGTGGACAGCTAAGACCCATCTCTTGAAAACATGCTCCCCCTTTCACTTCACCCTAGACTGCTACACAGCTTGCAATATAGTCTAAAGCTATACCCATCATTGCCTCCTCACCTACCCACCTCCCTCTTGCTTCTTTACAACTTCCTGCTCAGTTATCGAGCTGTCACAGTTTCCTTCTGTGAGAGACCTTGAATGAAAATCCACACTTCTTGCCAGTACTCAGATTGCACGATGCAATGGCTCAGGATACAGTACTGACTGAGGGGAGGCACTAGATTGTAGATGCTGAGCTATGCCCAGAAGGCAGTGATGGAAACCAGAGGGAACCAGAATGTCTGAATGAAGCTGTGAGGCCCAAGACACACCTCCACCTTGATTGCCCACATCCTTCCAGTTTCAGCACAGCAGGAATAGATGGGACACTCATTATTGCCTTCATAAAACTGAGTGAAAACACTTAAAGGAGTCAGTGCTCAGCATCCAAGATGCAGAGGACACATCTGGCTTCTCTACTTCTTTAAAGGCACAGCCCAGGCAAATGGCACAGACCCAAGAATCCCAACAGAACCTTTTCTCAGCAATAATCAAGCCACAAAACACCTTGTCTTCCAGTGTATGGTCAGACACAGAGAAAAGCAGCTCTCTTCTAGAAGATTGTAGCCCTGAGGCACTTTGCATGATGAACAGATTGTTGAGCTCACAGAGCTTTCTCAGACTGAACATCATCCTCCCTCAATTTCCCTTCCCTCATTCCCTAACTCTTCCCATGCACAGACCTTCTTAAGCCACTGATGGCTGTGGATATTCACCCACTGGTGACTGCCAACTGGATGGCAGCCTTCCATACCACTGCAGATCTGCCCTTCTAAACACGCATGATACTTGCTCATCCCAAATAAGAATCAACATCAAATTATCTCTTAAGAAAGAGTGTAGGAAGAGGAATACTTCTTTCTGAATCTTCAAAAGTATCTGGTTTTTTTTTTCTCATACCAAAAAGGCAACTGATTATCAAGAGGTTTCTGCTAGTAACCCTTACAAAGAGCTGTTGTACAGCCCTGTTAATAGCATCCAGCGCTATTTCTCTTGTGAAAAAAATCTTTTGGACTTCCTCATCCCTTTCTCTTCTGTTAAGTTTGGGATACTGTCATATGGGAAAGCCTTCCACTTGTTTCAGTCCTATTATCTCTCCACTGAAGTTACAGCGAAGGGCATTTAGAAGTCTTACACCTGACTAAAGAGAGTGGAGAGAAGGAGTAAAAGCCATTTGCAAGAACACAGAGGAGACAACTCAGCCAAGCCCCAGGGACTTGTAATAGAGGAGGAAGAATCTAGAAGTTCAAAGGGAACTCAGCCACAGAAAGTCCCTGGCCTGAAGAAAGCATCTATTGGAAATACCAAGAAGAAAGGGTGGGACAGGTGACTGCAACATTTACATGAGTTCAGGCAATACCACAGCCAGTCTGCAACAGCAGGCAATTGATCAACAGCAAGTTGGTAAAAGTGTCCCCTCATGTCAAAGGTACTGGATTCCCAGAAGATCTAATGTTAAATCCCAGACTAAATCATGTCACAAGAATTCATAATCTGAGACTTATTAGATGGGAAAGCAGATGAATCCCTTCCATGTGGGTTTTACTACCATAGGACTACCAGGAAACTATGTTGCTGTTTGTTCTGGAAGTGTGAACCCAAGATATATCAACAAAACTATAGTTGTTACTGGTAAAATAACCCTACCCCATACAGGCAAAATGAACTATGCCCATCAATAGTTTTGTAGTTACACTAAGATTTACTGCTACCACAATTACATGATTTAGAGATCAAATTGACAACTAAGAAATCCGCATACTTTTAACCAACATCAGGAAATACATGTAATGCCTGTTGTTTCTCTAGGATATGGACATCCTTAACAGAAGGAGCTGATCTCTGTAGCTGGTCTCCTTTTCTTCCTGAGACACATTGTTTAGTAGTTTGTGTTGTAACTAAGAGCAGAAACACAATAATATCAGACCTCTTGACTGGCTGACAAACAAATCAAAATTTAAATGCAACAGCAGTTCTGGGAAGGACAAGTGCCAGAACTAGAAAGGAAATTTCCACTGAAGACAACAAAAGCGAGTTCTGACTTGACTTAATAGCAATGTTGATCAAGAGTTACTGATGCTTGAGTTACTCAAAGGGAGGCAAGAGGATGGAGAAGGAGGAGGAACAGGAGATTTCAGAATTCCATAAAAAATATTCAGAGCCAAAAAAAGAATTCCTTACTGACTTGCTATTGCATTCACATTTGGGAAACAATTTCATTTCTTTCCATAAGGCTTTTGCATTTCCAAAGATTCTTAAAGACAAAATAGTTGGTCAAGTATGTCACATTTGCAGTAGTTAACAGAGCTGACAGTAAGAAAAAGTTGTTGCAACAAAGTGTATCCACTGCACGTTCTTGTTCCAAATGAAGGACAGAGCTCTGAACAAAGTTTGGGTTTGGTACATTTCAATTGACCTCTGGGAGTTCATTACATAGACTGTAAGATCCAACTTTGAGGATTCTGCACTCTTTCTCCTGCATCTCCTGAGTATCCTACCCTCAGTTTCAACCTCTTTAGCTCTCTCACAGCATAGCTGTCTCTGTGGGTCATGGAAAGTTTATATACAATGCTAGCCAAAGACTACTGGCAACCTAAGACTTTCTGCTGAGTATTTCACACACACATTTGTAGAGCTCATCAAGCTTCAAGAGCTGTCCCTTGGCTATTCTATGCTCACGGCTCTCAGTCCTGGACTACATTATCACATCTAATGTATAAAATACTCCTTCCTGTCCCAAAGCCTGCAAAGAGGCTGTCAGTTCTGCGTCTGTATTTCTCTGCCAGTGAATCATGAAGGGCACAGAAGGATATCTGTAATGACAGAAAAATCGCAGCCCTTTTGTACTTCTGCTGCTGCTTCTGCATGTTCACTGCTCTGCCTACCTCTCAGCACTCCATAATTTTGACTTGTCCTCACTATTGTGTTGCTCTGACAACACAAAGGACTGGCAGTTTTTCAGTTACCAAAACAGCAACATTCTCATTAAGTTTGCTTGTTACATAAATAGTTCTCTGATCTCCTCTGTGTCTGAGGGCACTGCCACAGTGTTTATAGTTCACACTTTGACAATGTTTTTCGGGATTCAAATATTTCCATAGCATTAGAATGTCCAAACACAAATGTCATCTCAATTTCATCTCTCATTTTTATTCAAATTTTCCTCAGAACTATTCAAAACCAGTTATAAGGCTTCAGAAAGGACTGTCTCACCTAAGCATGCTGCATGTTGATACCAACTAACACAGTGAAAGCAAATCAAAATCACAGAGGCTCTGCACAGCCCAAAATGTGAAATAGACCAGAACCATGCAACAGCTGACATGGCCACCCAGAAATAAAATGAGAACAGAGTCAGCACCAGACCTTTGTACAGCCTCCAAATATTAAAAAATATGTTTGCATTGGGGTTCTAGGGGAGGATTTTTTCAATGTATCAGCAAGGTTGTGGGTTTTTTCAGTCATTTGTGTGACAGGATCTCAACAAGGATATGGCACTAGAGATCATTCTCTTCATCCCAGAAAAGTTACACAGTCTTCCTTAGGAAAAAAGGTAGGTGGTAAGGGGGGAAAAGCCTGTTTGAATCTGAAGGAAGGAAAGAATGCAGCATTCCCACTTCTTCCCTATAAATTAATTTTATTGCACCTAAATCAAAATGTCAGCATGTGCTTACATTTTCAGTTACTTTTATATACTGCACATTATACAGCTGTGATTTCATGTTCATTTCAAGAATATATTCCCACAAAGTGTATTTCTAAATAGCAGAAGATATCACAATTCTTTCACCCGAAGACACAATATGGCCTAATAACTTTCTAAACTGTTTGAGTACACAAATTGCTGTACTAATAGTGGAGTTCCCCTGGATTTTGTCTATAACAGTTAGCAGTAATAGAAATTATAGAAAAAGATCCAAGAAATCCTTTCTGTGTAGACTAAGGAGAGTGTCTTCCCTCTCATCAGACAGATATATCCTAGGATGTGAAAATAACCTTTTAAAACATATATACTATTTAGATAAATGTTACTTCTAAAACCATCTCTTACCTGTTGCATTGTTGCTGCTGCTTTTTCAGAAAGATCTTGAGGCCTTGATTTCTCATGGCTATGAATTTTTATGAGTCAACTATGCATTATCATAAATAGGACCTCACACATGCACATGGCATTTTGTGAAAGAAATGATAGATGTGAGATGCTATGAGATTTCATTGGCATTGTATTTAAAAAGCCACATAACTTAATCTATTTCCTCAGTAGTTACAAGTACATGAGGCCATTAAGCCTATCTATCACATCATTAGAACAGGCAACCATATTAATTTTACATTTTTGCAGTATAAAACATGGAAAATGTATATATGTGAGATTATAGGCATATGGAGGCTACCTGAAATTTGGTAGCTTGTAGATACACAGTATTTTTATCATCGATGTACCAAAGAACATTAGTCTATTTGACTGACAGGCCACTAAATTTATATTTACACTATAGAATGTAGCAGGTTTGGGTTATTATGGTATCACATCAGATACCACTCTTTTTAAAAGTACTACAACATATATTTTCATGGCAAGGTCATTGATTTGCATTTAGAGAGCTTCTAAGTTAGGCATTACTGAGGTTTTCCTTTTAACTGCTTGAGTGCTGCAATACACTGCAGCTGTTTACAACCCAATCTCACTCTTCCATGGAACTACCAAGCACTGCAGGGTACAGTGACTGTCCACTCCTGAGGAATCATTCAGAGAACAAAGGCAGATGCTACAGGGGAAGCACTAAAGTAGCTTATAGAATGCCTACTTTAAAACCTCCACTGAGGGAAATAATTCTGACTTGAGAGCACAAAGTCATTTAAGTACCTGTCTGACTTTGCTTTAAAAAAATAAATGTAAATAAAACCTAGCTAACTGAGAAAAAGTAAAAACAATTCAAATTCTGAAATGAGCACTACCTGCAGGTCAACACTCATGACTGCATAGAAAAAGACCCTCCATTGTAAACTCATTCCCTAATCCTGTAAAACTGTGTTTCTGTAACAGCCCAGTACATATGGGGCAGCAGTTAAGTTCTATGGCCAGTTTCAAAGGTTCTTGCTGTTACCTCTGCAAAAAGGTAACAATTCTAGAAGTCAAAAGTTGCGACAGAGATATATTTAATGTAGTGTTTATATTAGGCAATGGCTAAAGTTTATTAAAACTACCTCTCATGCTCCAAAAGAACACCACTGCATTATGTAGCTACCTTAACGTTCGTCCCCTTATATCTCTGGTTACCATGGCAATATCCTCCTAGGTATTTGTAAGGTCACTAAAAGAGGAGCTAACCCTCTTACTCCCAGAATAACTAATGCAGCTCTGTTACTAGCTTGATGTAAATAGTCTCAGGTGACAGCAAACTCTATGTATAGTCAATTACAACTGCTCAAAGGAAATGATTTGTTGTAAGAGCCACTGTTCAACCTCGGTGACATCAATGTTTCTATGGCAACAGTTGCCTCTTGCACAGCTTAGAACTGAGTATTGATCAAACGAGGGCCAGCACTATTTCAGAGACTTGCTACTTTTCTGTGTGGCAATTTACAATAGGAACTCATAACATCACTGTATATTTCAAGCCCCAAGGAACCAATTTAGCAGACAGTTACAGTAGAATATTAGCAGAGGTCAATAATGGAAGTCTGATTATAGTCCTAGGACAATTATTCAATGCTTTTGTTGTCTGCCCTTTCAGCATTCCACCAGCTATTAAAATTTTCAAATAATAATATTCATTCCCAAAGAAACTGCTGAATTCATTCATCTTCTATTTTAAACTTTATTTTTCATTGTTATGCTATCTATCAATAAAATTATTCAGCTATATTAGCCAAGCTCTGACCTCTGAGAGGTAAATAACTATTGATCAAGAAGTAGAGCTCTGATGGCATACTACAAGGTTTCCATTAATGGTCTCATTGGCACAGCAGATAAGGTGATTCTTGGAGGAGAGCAGACAGTGTAGAAGTAGGAAACAACACAGGGATGTTCCCGGTGGTGAGCAGCAGGGCAAAACCCTGTTCTGCATAGCAGCATGATGGGCTACTTTCCCAGTTCTGTCAGTACTGAAATAGTAAAGCCTCTGTAAAATATGCGTGTTCCAGAAATGGCACTAAGAGATGTTTTACACCCCTCACAAAATCCCTGTATCAGGGCATGCTGTTATTTCAGCAAGGATAAGAAGTTTTAATATGACCCTGCTTTCCTCTGTGAAAACAGATAAGGCATGATTTTTTTGCATGTTAAATGACAAAAATGGCCAATCTCAGGATTAATTAGGAATTTGTGATGAGTAATAATGCTGAGAACACCAAGAGAATTAGGTTACTTTAAGAATGTTTCTTATTAATTTCTTGTGAAGAGCTGCAGACTGCAGAGATTTCTACCTTCTTCATTTAAAAAAAATCACATACAATAGCTTTATGATTTGTCACTACTTTTCCCACTACTGTAATTCTCTTTTATGCTTGAAATAGGGAAATGAAAGAAAATTCTTTGCATTGTTTACAACGATAAAGAATTTACTGTATTTGATTTGTCTAACTGTATCAGTACATATGTATTCACAGAATTAGCCTGTTAGCAAGATGCTCTTTAAAAAATACTTTCCTGTGCTTCCCAGGTAATTGCAAAATGAGATCTTTATGGGAAGCAAAGTTTGTCTCCTGTTTTCCACTTAATTTAGTGGGTCAACCTAGAGATTTTAGTTCAGGCCCTTCTCTATGTAAATTGTGCCTCAGATGCACATACATTTTCATTCAAATCAATAGGAGTCAGACATGTCAAAGGAGGAAATTATCCCCTTATTGAGTCTTCTTCTCCCAGGTAGATTTATGTAACTCCTACGCAGAGATAATACAGTTAATTACATTCATCTTCTAGTGCACTGTTGGGAAAATAGGATCCAACCATCAAGGGTATTAAGTAGACAAATTCACCGGGAATTAAGAAAATTCCTTTTCTCACTCCAAAAAAAAAAAGGGGGGGAGGGGGAAGAAACTTCCAACCTCTGCAAGACCTAAATGAAAAAAAAAAGCTAGAGGGAATGAAAAGAAAATCAACAGACCATTTAGGTTGATAGTAAGATTCTTAGCTTGATTGTTGTCTCCCCAAAGAGAGTCAAAAAGATCAGGCTGTGATGTCACCACAATACCCTGGCAGCTTCCTCATCTTTGTTTCATTAGGTTCAGGCTGTGCTGTTTCCTGTCTATCTCAATGTCTAGCCAAGAATGGATGCAACTGGCTGGGTGATACACGGCCCAAAGCAGGAGGATGTTATCCTGGAACTGGTGAACTGTAAGGAGGTGGTAAACACGTAAATACCTTGTCAGTGGAGGACCAGTGGTAGCAAACTAAGTGCTTTTAGGGAATCCTTTCCTTTTGCTTATGAAAGAGAAGAAAAAAGAAGTCGTAAGTGCCTTTCAAGTCTAGTATTGATCAAGAGTAAGGGAAACTGCAGAAGTCATTCAGGTTCCTGTGGAACCTGATGGAAAACAGTCATATGAGTTTTATGAGTGTCAAAGAAGTCCCTTGAAAAACATAGTCAATAAAATACAAAAATAGTTTGTTACTGGACATACTGCAGAAAGTGCAGCACAATGACGGCCCCATTGTTGCCTAAAAAAGCAATGCAAATCAAAACTTTGTATTTGATTTGTAAAATTGGGCTCTCCTACAGTTTGGGATTTTTTTTTTTTTTTTTTTAATGAATGGACTATGGCAGCCTAAAAACTGCCACAGTGTTCGAGGACATTGATCGTTACATGGTGGAAATGCAGTGCATTAAGCAGAAGTATCAATTGTGAACAGTTTTTGTAATCATTTTTGTGGACTTCTGTGGTTTTTTGCTTTGTATGCCATATTCTGCTGCACATTTGAAGTCTGCAAGTTGTACCAGTCATTATGTGGTGCTAAGCTATAATTATAATGTCTCCATACTTTAAACAGAAAATGTGATACGGTGAAAGAATCAAGAAAAAAAACCCCACAAATTCTGTCATTATTTTTGCATTAATGCCAACTGTTTCCTGCTGGAACTAACAACTATATTTAGGCTGAGTTTTTAGGTTATTGTTCCATTTAGGCACAGTCCTTTTTGGAATCCTGAACTGGACCTTGACATGATCAAGGAAGAAATTTACTTCAGTGAATGCAGGGATGGACTTCTAAAGGATTTCTGTGTGGTTATGATCAATAAGTACATGGTTTATGTTCTTGACAACAGCATCTGGATTTAGAGAGTTCTCGTGTAGCCCAAGATATAGTATTCCTGTATTGGGATGAACTACAGGGAAACAACTGGAGAAAATGACCTCACCTATCTATCATTTCTCACTACAGTCTGCAGGTAAAAATAAAACACCTCATCCTTTTTATCCTTCTGTATATTACTGTGCAATCAGCAGTACTTTCTTTTTACTGTGAGCTGACTTTTCACAGCAGCCATGGGTATCATGCTGGATGAGGGAATGACTGTGGATATGGTCTTTCTGGACTTCAGTAAAGCTTTTGACACAGTTTCTCACAGCATTCTGCTACGGAAACTGTCAGCCCCTGGCCTGGACAGACGCACACTCTCCTGGGTAGAAAACTGGCTGGATGGTCGGGCCCAGAGAGTGGTGGTAAATGGTGTTAAGTCCAGCTGGAGGCCAGTCACAAGTGGAGTTCCACAGGGCTCAGTGATAGATCCAGCTCTGTTCAATGTCTTCATCAACGACCTGGATGAAGGCATTGAGGGTACCCTTAGCAAGTTTGCAGATGACACAAAGCTGTGTGGAAGTGTCGATCTGCTGGAGGGTAGGGAGGCTCTGCAAAGGGACCTAAACAGGCTGGACTGCTGGGCAGTGTCCAATGGCATGAGGTTTAACATGGCCAAATGCCGGGTCCTGCACTTGGGGCACAACAACCCTATGCAGAGCTACAGACTGGGAGAAGTCTGGCTGGAAAACTGCCAGGAGGAGAGGGACCTAGGGGTGTTGGTCAACAGCTGACTGAACATGAGCCAGCAGTGTGCCCAGGTAGCCAAGAAGGCCAATGGCATTCTGGTTTGTATCAGAAATGGTGTGACCAGCAGGTCCAGGGAGGTGATTCTCCCTCTGTACTCGGCACTGGTGAGACTGCTCCTTGAATCCTGTGTTCAGCTCTGGGCCCCTCAGCACAAGAAGGATGTTGAGGCTCTGGAGTGAGTCCAGAGAAAAGCGACGAGGCTGGTGAAGGGGCTGGAGAACAGGCCCTATGAGGAGCGGCTGAGAGAGCTGGGGTTGTTTAGCCTGGAGAAGAGGAGGCTGAGAGGAGACCTCAGTACTCTCTGCAACTACCTAAAGGGAGGTTGTAGAGAGGAGGGAGCTGGCCTCTTCTCCCAAGTGACAGGGGACAGGACAAGAGGGAATGGCCTCAAGCTCCGCCAGGGGAGATTTAGGCTGGAGATTAGGAGGAAGTTCTTCACACAGAAGGTCATTGGGCATTGGAATAGGCTGCCCAGGGAGGTGGTTGATTCACCTTCCCTGGAGGTGTTTAAGGCATGGGTGGATGAGGTATTGAGGGACTTGGTTTAGTGTTTGATGGGAATGGTTGGACTCAAAGATCCAATGGGTCCCTTCCAACCTGGTTGTTCTATGATTCTATGATCAGCATCAGAAACTTACACCATAGGTTCACTGAGAGATACCACTTTATCTAATTAAACTACCCACATGCTAGGAGTTTTATATTTGAGGCATTCAGTCCTGTTCACCAACTAGAAATAAATGATTATACGCCGAAAATGAATTCTGAATTCAAATTAGAAAGAGCAACTCTAACAACTCACAGTAGTTACAGTTGAGGAATGATATAGTTTCCACTTGAACAGCCATGCAAGAGGAGCAGCCAATCCTCTACTGGTTTACAATAACACTATTTACTCTGCACTTCAAACCAGTGTAACAAGATGGATTTTTACCCTTTCAACCTATGCAACACCAGTTCTATTCTCATCCCTGAGTACTTTAGAGAAACAGTGGTTAAAAGCCTAAGAGAAAAGCAAGGATATGGATAGCTCTCTTATACCTTTGCTTGATGGGGTAACAGAAAGGTAGCATCCTCAAAGCCAACAAATCAGAACAGGCAGCAAAACCAGAAGTTATTTTTGAAACTTCAGCTTACAGAGGACAAACGAGTAATGTAAAATGGGAGCTTCATACACAACTATCAAGATCTATGAAATGGGCTCCTATATAGGCATAGGTGTCGCTATCAGACTTGGTATATAGCTATATCTTGAGTTTCTACTGGAAGTTTAACAGTTGTTAATTGCCTTGCAATTCAATGCTTATAACAATAAAAAAGAGCAAAAGAAACTGTTGTTCTAGACATTTATCTTTAAACATTGCTCTTTAAAAATGCTTGTGTATCGAAAATACCCTACCCCATTCCCCTATTTTGCTGTTGCATATCAGGGAAGAGAATGATGTTGAAGCCTGCCCAGTAAATGCTCCAGAATGAGGCTTCTCATCGCAAAAGTACTACAAAACCTCTAATTTGAAATAGCTTTTAAAGGAAAAGAACCCCTCAGTTTCTCCATCTATAACTAGAAACAGTGACAAATTAAAGATGGAAAATTCTAGGGATATTCCATGTGCCCAATTTCAAACATACTATGTTTGTTACAAGCCCCTCAGAAGTAAATGCTGCAGTTAAGACCATGCAGGTACTGTAACATTAGGAGTTCCCAAAGGACTAGAATTATGAAGACTTTGAGAAAATCTCAGAAAGGCAGTTAAAAAAAATCCCCCTGACTATCTGACAGATTTTTTTTCCTTAACGCTGAACTGGGCAAGTGATTAAGTACTGTCAAGTAACTTTTTAGGGCGTCCAGACAACATATTTCTTTTGATTAAGGGATTTGCTAGAGTAAAACTAAAAACTGAACAAGCTTTCATGTGCTAAAATCCAACATTCCTGTGTTCCTCATTCAGACTTTGCTAACATAGGTTAACACCCAACCCACATATTTCAAGGTCAGAAGGGACCTCTGTGATCATCTAGTCTGAAGTGCTGCAAAACACAGACCATAGAATTTCACCCAGCAATTCCAGTGTCTAGCCAAGTAATTTGTGGTTGAACTAGAGCATATCTTGTGAAAAGAAAACCAGCAAGCTCCTAAACATTTGTGGAACTTTGTTTGCTTGAATATGTTCGTTTAGCTGACTTGAGTAGATGTAATTGTTTAGGATTAAGTGTGTTCAGGGTCAAAATGCCAAACAAACAAAACCCAGCTGCCAAAACCCCAAAAGTTTCCCATTTTTAGTGAGGAAAGGCATTGTTTTGAGTCACAAAACTCTGGATCATTCTTGCAAGCTGTAAGTTTTCTTGAATTTAATAGGTTGTGGAATATTTAGAGCTTAAAAAAAAGTCATCTGGGCAATGGCAAAATCCTTTGGCTGACTTCACAGGCGAAGGCATACACACAGATCATAATTTCCACAGGTTTTGGAAAGAGCTAACACTTGCCAACCTCTAAAAAGTAATCCAGAAAAAAAATTAAATAAAGGGAGGGAACAAAAAATACTCAACACATCTTTTATCTTTAGATACACACATACTGCTTCCCCACAAAAGAAGGGAAATCTCATCTATCTGCTTAAATAATCATCCAACCCATTTGCATTGACTGAAGCAGCTTGCTTTTATTCTGGATTCTTGAATTCCTATTGAAGAGGAAGGATCAAGCTACAAAAGTGTTTACATTTCAGACAAACACTTCATAATCTGAGTACAGTCCCGAGCAGGTCTTTAGAATAGGCTCAGATCCAAGTGTAATGGAACTTCATTTCAGTAAGTCAAGCCCTTGCTTTTGTAGAAGAGGCTCCATAATAAATTTCTCATATTTTCCTGAAAGGCAAAATGAGGCCAATTCATTTATTGAAAGAGTAGAAGAAGTACCAGTAAAATGACAAAGTAATGTAATAAGTCAAGAGATATAGACAGATTCTATTTCCAACCTTGTTACCAATGTGGAAAATCTCTTCCTTTTTGCTATGTTAATTTCCAAGATTTGTTCTGGAAATCTAATTAAAATTGCGAGTCTAATTAAAACTGTAAGCTTTCTAGAGCTAAGCCTGTTCTTGCTGTGATTGTACTCGTGAATAGCAGCACAAGTATTTTATTGTCACTAGCTGTTATGAACCAAGTGAGATGCAAACAAAAGTGAGGAGGAAGGTGATAAAACCCTCTGAAAATAAGTTAATTTTAAATACCCGAGGGAGTAGAATGCTCAAATGCTAAGAACAATATAAAAGAGGGAAGGAAAAAAAAAAAACAGATTGGGAAAATGGGAATGATGTTGAAGAGACAAATACCAAATGGAGATTATTAAAAAATTTTTTTTAAATCCAAGCTTGAAGTCAAATATCAGAATTGCTATTTCCTGACAGGGGTAATTTGCAATGTGTTGCATTCACTCTGCCGCAGTAGTCAGATGGATACTACATAGCTAAAGCTTTGAAGGCAGTGCTTGGTTTACCAGTATGGAGCCTACCTTCACCATTATTACTCAAGGAGGATGTTTTTATTTGCCTAGTGCAATGCATTATACCCATAAATTCCATCAACTCAGCATGTCAAATTAATGCTAACCTACAAGATACATTAGGAATGGGTTTAAATCAGTCACTTTTTAAGACATAATACAACCTAGTTTCTATTCAGGCTTACAATATATTCACCTTCCAAAATACATTGCAAACATTCTCCAAGATGCATTGTTTGTTGATGTGTCTCACCTTTGCCAGTAATGTAAACATGTAAAGAAAACTAGATCTAATTTTTGCTACTCCATGACCACTATCAATGAAACTGCAGGGTGCCAAAACATTCCAGTGCCATGGGAAAACACACCCAGCTGAAACGCATTAGTTCTTCACATAATAGTAAAATCTACTACTTTTCACAGTGTGTAGTTTGCACTGTGGTTATGTGACAATGTGAAATCTTTTCAGGTGATAGCAGAAGGAGAAAAGCTGAATTATATGTGAATCTTTTATGGTGTACAGCAAAATTAAGGTCTCTTTAATGGTTATGTGTAAATTATCTCCATTTATCAAATTGTCCTATTTTTTCACAATATTAAGCATTTGTATGCATAATCAATTATGCACTATTATGTGTGTTTATCAGTTATCACAAATGTTTTTGAGGTTAAAAATCTGATTCCTGTAGTTGCAGAGCTACACCTACTGCAATCAATTTAGATGAGAAAGGGGTAGGAAAGACTAAAGGGAAAAAAACAGTAGGGAAAATTCAGAATACAGAAGTTTTGCTAGAGGGAATGAAAGATGTAGATACATGTCTACAGCATGTGCAACTCCGTTGTCAATATTTACCCAGCAAGCTGACTGATAATATGTAGTCATTATTAAACTTGGCTTTCTACAAGAATAATTTCAGTCTCTTGATATAGTTGCTTTGTGTAAATTATGCCAGGGATTTTGCTTGGATTGTGCCACTGGCATAGTTATTTCAGATCTACATCTTGTTTCCAGATGGTTCATTTGTTTGTTTCCTTAATATATTCAAGATTCATTGTGTTTGGCACAAATTTACACATTTTTAATGTTGCTTAGTCAGATAAATCTGATCTTAGACAAAGGATAAAGAGCTAACATCTGTAGATTTTCATGCTAATCCTAATTTAAAATTTTCCTTTAACAGTGAAAGCACAGTACAGTTTTTGAAAGATTAACCAAACATTAGAGGCTTTCTTGCTCATCAAATTTTGTAGGAAGCAAAACAGCTCTGCTCAATTTTACCAAATGATGTTTTTAGCCCAGGAAGCCAAGACGAGCTAGCCATAGTCCATATTTTCCCTGCCCAGTTTCATACTTTTGATCCTACTTTTGAAACAACGTGCATTCATACAAAAAGGCAGACTTATGCAGTCACCCCTTATAAGCACTTCATGTCATTTGTTACTCCTTTTCTGCAAAAACAGCTCCTGCTTTCACAGACAAGGTGAAAAAAATTAGGTCTCAATTCCAAGCTATGTTTTCAAGCTTCTATGGTGGAACTCCATAGTGGAACTCCATAGCATCACCATTTTCCCCATTAAATCTTCCGTGCATTTCTTGTGAGATTGTTAAAAAAGGACAGAAATGGATCCACTATTTCTACAAGAGCTTTGCATTGTTGTCACACTTGTAGGTACAAGAGATGTTAAAAGTGTCTGCTAAAATAAGGATACCATTTTACTGACTAATGTCTACATACAGCTTAGATTCCCAAGCCTCATGGTTAAGCAACTGAGGCAAATAACCACTGTCGCCAGTACAGAGGTAAGAAGTGGGCATAGGAGGGTGATTTGCACAGGTCAAAAAAAGATGGTGGCGACATTCAAATGGAGTTCAAGTCTCCTGAGTTCCACTCCAATGCATCTTATTTTTTTTCCAGACTATACTAGCAAAAGAATGGGGGGAAGTATGAAATGTTAAGAGCTTTCTCTGATAGACGGGAATATACTCAGTAAAAATGTAGAGGAAGCAACATACTCTGAATGCTAAGTTTTGTGTTTCACAAACAAATCCTGTTGTATTACAGAAACACAAGAAATATCTGCATAGCAGAGTTTTTTGTAGAAGATACTGAGCCATAACCTCTGATTATTAATCCCCCAAGTTTTGTTAGCAGTGTGAAATGACTTTTATCCCCAAGTTTCAGCATTCCCATTCCTATTTCATTATTAACTGGCACTACATGTTGATGAAGAAGCAGAAACCAAGTTCAATGTCCTAGCCCACATGTCAGAGAAAGGAATATATTGCAGCACAGACTGTAAGTTAATAGAGGTCATTTCAAAGAGAAATCCTCATGTACTGGTGCATTTTCATATGCAGATCCAATGCTGTCTTTGCTTATCAAGACAGTGCCTCTTATTTTTAACAATCTTTGTGTCTTCCTGCAATATATATTACTTTATAGAACATATACTAACTATGGATTTCTACTCCTCAGCTACCTAGCAGTTTTGACTTCCAACTGCCAACTTTCATAACATATTTCTCTCTCCAATCCATGTCACTTTCATAGGCCTCCCATCTACCTGATTACCTCATTCTCCCTAGAGAAATGCTACTCCACAAACTATTCTGCTAGACATGTGTTCTCTCATAACTTTCCTCAACTCACTACTAACTAATTAGTTGCTATCCAATTGATTTGGGGCTAGGGGAAATGATAACACTTAAAAATAATAATAATTTAGCCGAGGCAGCTGACACTTGAAGGATGGCTGCTCACACTTGAAGGATAAGCAAGATGATAACTGTCTAGCTAAAACAACATATTAGGGGGGCCTGTTGCTAGAGGTATTTCTGGGGGGCAAGACAAGTCATCTGGACCTGTAATAAGAGCGGAAACACCATTGATAAGGACAACTGGGTTCCTGTGAGCACAAGTGCAGAAGGATGTTAAGACAACTGCCCCCATCCCTGGGAAAATCTTTCACAGGCAAAAAACAGGAAGAGGTCTCTTCTCAAACTCATTAAAATAAGAAACGGGGAAAGATTATGAATATGTATAGGTTTTTTGAATATGTCACAGTTTACTGTATAAACCCAAGATGAGTTGCCATAATAGGTACGCACGTTGTTTTGGAGAAATGATTCTCCCATGCGTCTCAGTGCTGAATAAACATACATACTTTATAACTTTATAAGTTATAACCTCCTGTTTACAACCACTGCCACTCCTCATCACTACTTAAGTACCTCAGCAACAACCCCTGATGGGGAAAAACTAGACTTCTCCTCACTCCTTTTAACAGCATTTAAATGCACTTCCATTACTGGAAAGTCTGGTCAGGTGTGGGAGAAATCAAAGAGGCTGGATGACTGCTAACACATTATCCAAGAGTTTATATGGAAGTTGCAAAATGATTGTAGTGAAAGTTACAAAACCTACTAGGAAAAGTTTCCTGTAGTAAACACCTTCTGAAAGATAATCTTTGCTCTTCTCATTAGAGGCCACTAGTGTTAGAGGTTGTTTCAGTTGTTTGGGAAGGTGCTTGCTAGTTTTGTTCTTATACCCATAGTAGGAGGATTTTGAACTGGAGCTTCAGAATGATATAATTCAGAACCGTTCTTTTCAGGTCAAGTGTTAAAGCCTACCTCCGACTGAAGAACAACTGGAAATCTACATATAGTATAGATTCTGCTATTAATTCAAAACTATAAACAGCTTCCTCCAGCTGATCAAGAACCAAGTAGCATATAAAGCCAGCTAATTTTTCCTGCAATTCCTATATTTTCCTAAGTTATTAAACCCCAGCTCCTCTACTACAAACTCTTTATAAAATAAGAAATAATTTGGCTTCTTGGAATCTCCGTCTCCCACAATACACAAACAGTAGCAAATATTTGGACAGGTTTGTCAAAATTTCTTTAATACTCCTATAAAGCCCTTGGGTTTAATTGGCAGAACTATGTCTTTGATCTTTTAATGTGGAATGGTTCTGGAATTTCATAATCTGGATAGGTTTGTCAGATACTATGAAGTCACAGGCCCCAGCACAGCTGAAGAGGTGGGAACAGCTATAAAAACAAAAAACCTTGAGCAATGCTGTTCTTCAGTGCTTCATTACTAGAAACACTGAAAGAAGCAGGGAAGCCATACCCGTGGGATTCTGTCATCTTAAATGTTTCAATCATCCATATTGAAAATAAAATGCCACACGTCTGCAGAGTACTTGTGGAATCTGTACAAACATCACAGAACATGCCTTTTTTTCTCCAGCATAATTTTCAGGCCTATATTTGAGATAAAGAAATGAGGCAGAAAAATATCTTCAGCCTTTTAAAACTGCTTAAAGTTCCTACTGCTTATTTGTACATGCATATTATTTACCAGTGGTATCAGTAACAGTTGCACGTAAAGTTTCGCTTGCAACTATATTGACAAAGTTTTAGGTCAATGAATGGGAGTTTAACTCAAGTGGTTAGTAAAATAAAACAAGTTACAAAGAAATCTTTGGACCCAAAGCAATGAAACTGAAGCTGTCCCATTCCCCTGTCCTGGGCCTCAGCCCCAGGAATCTTTGCTCTGTACTTTACAGTCTTTATTCAAGTCTAAAAAAAGAACATTTTTTGCAGCCACAGAAGCATGTTCATTCTTCTCTAAACACTACATTTGCATTTCATCTGTTAACATTCAGTGTTAGATAATGAACCATTAACACCATTCACCTGTGCTGTGATGAAAATGATATCTCCACTTGCCATTTGAATAAGGCAACAAAAGAAACAGAGCTCATGTAGTTTTAAATGCCTTTTTATCAGCTCACAGTGGCATGTCACAGCAAGGAGGCTGAACAAATACTCAAAAAAATTGCTGTTTAATGTGAAGAAATGCAGTAAAATTGTTTATAGTGGGGCAGTAAGTTCTTACAGGCAAAGTAAATTACAAACAGATTTTTCAATGACATTTTAAGACTTCATATTATATTCTTATATAGTGTTCAAAAATCAATTTTGCATGGAATTTCTGTGAGCACTCCATTATTTATAAAACATTAGTAGGCAACCCTGGCTGCACTCTCACTTCAGCAACACCTAATGGGGAAGAATGCTGCCACATGCAATCCTTACTTTAAAGGGCTCAGCCCTGCATTCCTTGCACAGAATCTCTACCTAGGACTGAGCTCTCACACCTTATGCCAAGAATGTCAAAGGCTGAAGAGGTGGATTATTGGTACATCTCTGCAAGTCTTCATTTTACCAGACACAAAATAATTGAACTTCTATGGGCATTACATTAATTCACAACCTTCTACAATTAAGTTCAAATTGAAATTCTCATAGAAAACATTTTTTTAAAAAGTAGGAGATTTAAAAAAAAAAAGTTTACATAAATACAGAATGGTTCTGAATAATTTTCTATTGTTTATATCATTCAATAACTTTTTTTTTCTGAAAACATCACCTTTATATCTAAGTCGCTCTGGCTGCTGCATCTTTCCCTATTACCTATGTAGATGGTTTTGATTTAATGAGTAACTATCAGAACTGGAATATCTTTATCCTAGTAATGTCATGTAATCCGCATCTAACTTGAATTGCAATTCACACTGTGCATCTCATCTTTAATTTCTATATCCCTTAGAGTACTGCAGATCTCACTTTAATTTAGGACACACTGAAGCATATGTTTGATTTTAGGCACATGCTCCAGTGCTTTCTCAAACAGACCTGGAATGAGGCTTTCACAACGATTAGATAAAATGCAGAGCTGCATCCAAAATAAGAAAGCTTAAGGTGCTTTAGGAAAGTCAGCAGGCAGGAGAGACTGCTGTTGCCCTCAGAACTAACACTGCTTAATTGCCCAAGGTTTGTGTGGCCCGAGGTTTTCTTACTTTTTGAATGAAGTTAAATGTTCTTTCCTGCATTTATTAAATGAATATCTGTAAAAGGAAATATTTCCATACTCATCCTTATGTTTAGTAATTAACAATAAAAAAGTTCTGACAAAGTCCATCTGAATAAGAAATTCTCCATACTAAAGGAAAATCTCATAGCCCAACTTTATTCTATACTATATTAAATAATAGAGAACTCTGTGTACCTTAATTGGCTAACAGATGAAATCTGAATAGTGCCTAATACAACCTAATTCATTGTTCAGAATTTATGAGACTCATCGTCATTTAATTAACAATATAAATATTAAAAAACATTTTCTAATAAAATTGTAATAAGACACTCCAGTATATGAATTATGGAGTATTAATTCACACCCAGTTGTAGTGAAACTGGGTAGGAATGAATAGATAGTAATTCACAACTTGTCATGTGCTAGCGTTAAAAATAAAAACGCAGACAAAATAAAGTAGAATAATACCTTGTGGAGACAAATTAGCTAAAATTCAAGGTACTAATTTAATTTATTATTTCAGCTCTTTATTAACCAGCTTCTCATATATTACGTGATGCCCAATCTCATAGCCCTTACACATGGAAAATGTCTGCTTCAGCAGACAGTGGTGTGATAGTGATGACTTCAAAGATCTTGCCAGAAGCACTAGCAGAAATGCTCAGATTTGCACTAGGCAAGAACTGATTAGCTTAATGAGCAATTTTTTCTAGTGAAAGGACTAAAAATAATTGGATCTTAAAAAGTAATTAGACTGAGTGACATGTTTTCATAAATTCAAATAATAAATGGATTTGTCAAAACTACAATTTAACTAGAATGCTTCAAGAATCTTAGTTGAACCAGACTAAAAGGGAGCAAACAGAACAGAAAACCCAGAACATCTTTATAACTTCTATCTGTAAATTTTTTATTTTTAATTTCAAACAGATGGGGTTTTTAAAATTTTTTAACATTCTTTAAAGTGTGTATGTGTTAAATAAAATATTTTCATTTGTTCTGTGAGCCTGGATGTCAGTTATTTCCCAGTTCTGGTAAGAAAATGGAGGTTAAGCTTATACATGTTTAAAACACTCAATATGAAAAAAACTTCCAGAATATCAACTTGTGTGAATTTTAGGAATGCTTGAATTTGAATCAAGGTCAGTCTTAGAATCAGCCATCCACCTCTGGAATGGCTGATATTAAGCTTCATCTAACTCAAGACAAAATACAGTGATCCAGCCAGATTTGCTAAAGTTCCTCTCAATGTCCATCCCTTGTTTATGTGCAAGATGGAATGTTAGATTAATGTAAATCCAACACAGAAATTAAGAGGAATTTGAGCTTTTTTTTTCTGGTTCTCAGTGAGTCCAATCAAAGTACAAAGATGCTATTGCTGCTCCACATGAACCACAAGAGATATCCTCCTCCAAATAACATGGACTGGTTTCATAATGCTCATCATGAGACCCAAGCATTTACATCAGAGACAAACGACTGGCTATGCATCCATTCTACAGTGGACACATAAGGAGGGTATTTCCCATCACATTATAGAGAAGTGTATTGGATTCCCTGGGAAAGAAATCAGACTGCAAGAACAATTCAGCTGCCTCTAATCCAATTCTTACACATCTGAAGAATTCCAAGAAGGACCAAATAGAGTAAGCAGTGGGTTAAACAAAATTTTCTGTTGGACTGGATCCAGTCATGACCCACAGATCTTGACAAACGATGCCATGAATGCAGTTCCCCTAAGACCTGCTTCTTGCTGCTGGAAAACCCTATGTTACCCTTCCTCTCCAGGAAAACATTTACAGATAATTGAGTAGCTACTAAAACTGTAAATCAGTGTCCCTCTGATCCCAAGTAAAGAACTTGTTGCAAGCTAGAAAACTCAGAGGAACAGATTACATTAATTCAGTGATAACTCCGTTTTTGCTAAAACTTATCTGATGTATGAGAAAAGAGAAGAAGACAGGATGCTATTTCTAAACATTGACTCTTTGTAATATTAGGGTGGCTGAACATCAAGGGTGAAATCTTGGCCCTTGCAAAATTAGTGGGAAATTTGCCATTGACTTCAATGGAGCCAGGATTTTACCCTGGGTGAGCACAGTTCCTGCATGTGCTTCAATAATGAAAATTAGGATTGATTTGTCTGGTAGCATATGGAATCCATTTATGCATTATAAAGAAGAGTATTATTTTAAATGGAAGATAAATGTAAATTAACCACTATATTAATGCATGCCTTACACACACCAAATATAGAACATGGAAATGAGAATACATTACAATCTTTATTTTATCTGTATTAGGTAGAAGTTTAAAAAGTTTGTTGGGGAAGACACTTGTACGATGGAGGAAATGTATCAAGTAACCTATCAAACTCTTTGCTAAGTTTTATAATGATAGAAGCCAGGTTGCCTGGGTTCTGGATTTCCTGCTGTCTATCATTTTAAATGGATCTTTAACATTACTTTAAAGGCAGGTTTTCTGCTTGTGAATTAATTTTACTATTAAAAGAAATATATTTGAAGGCATAAGAATGAAGAAAAAGCCGAAAAAGGGAATCTTATTCCTCATGGTTCTGTACTGCCTGACCTTTCCCACCAGAAAAATGATTCTGCTTCTTTGGAAACATGGCTCAGTGCCATCCCCAACGCAGACATGGTTTCAAACTGCCTTGGAGTTATGCCATGAGGAACCTCTGGCTTATTGTACAGGACGGATGCCAGACAAACTGGCTGAGGTGTGGTTTGGTTTTATGGTCATCCAATTTGAAAGTTATTCTATACATAATGTGATTAGATCTGACTGGAATGTTATTCCTTATTATCTTTTATTGAAGTTTAATTGTTTCCTTATTCTACTGTCATCTCTCCATTTGACTAACACTTGTGCATCACTGGTAACTTGTAATACTCAGCCTGGCTTTGTCTTTATACATCAGTGTCCTTTGTACTCTTTTGTGTTCACTCAGAGAAAGACAGAGAGAAAGAAAGAAGTTATTAAAAAGCAATTTTTTTAAGGCTCAGTCCTAACGTTTTTGCAGAAATCCTGCCTGCAGAAAATGTTTCACCTGAAGGAGGATAACAAACACAAACCATCAGTCATACAAACAGAACTTACTCTCACTAGAAGTCACATGTAGTTTTGGTGGCCATCACGTTCATTTTTCAGCCCCTAGTTGTGCATTCTGATCTGCACATGCAGGTTGCTGCACACATCCTGCAGAGCTCTGTTCCCTCTGCATAGATACAACAACCACATAGTTTAATCATAATAAAATATAAAGACTTTAATTCACACAAGTTTTGTGTTAGGATCAAAAGTACCACATTGAAATATTTTATATCTGACATATTCAATCTAGCAAATTAGTTTGGCTATACAAGCTTCTGAGGTGGATAAGTACTTCTGTGTGCTCTGCTGAGAGGAACACGTTACAAACCCCAAATATTAAAGTTTTACAGATATTCACAATTTCTGAGGTCAGAATGAGTGACTAATTATCATGTCACTGCCTAATTCAAGTGCCAATTTACCTCACGTGCTCTCCCTACAAGTAGTGACCAGCTGCACATGACACCACATGGTGTGGTTCATCTTAAGATGCACCACAGCCCTCTGCCTCTCACAAGCTCATGTTTGCATCTGTCAATATTTTGTGTTTATATATGTCCAGTTAAATTCTATAGTAACTTAATAGCTTGTATTGACAGGTTGTTGTCAATGGAAAACTTTACAATTTGGCCTAGTACATACTGTACATGCTTCCAAACCCCTCAAATAATGGGAGAAACTCCAGGGTATGTGGTTAGACAACTAATGCTCAACTCTAAAGTTCATTCAAGTAAATCTAAATTTAGAAGATTTTCTTCCCAATGAAAGTAGAGAAACTTCTAATGAGGATGTACATTTTTATTTAATTTATTTATTTAATTTATTTAATTTATTATTGTTTTAGATAGGAATGGTTGGACTAGAAGATCCGATGGGTCCCTTCCAACCTGGTTGTTCTATGATTCTATGCTTCCTAGCCCACTGTGTCTCATAGGCATACCTGTACTTCTCGGTTATTTTTTAGTAGAGGTGGAAGCTAACTGGATCAATAGCAGTAGATAAGGTAGATTTCCCCTAAGTGGAGATAAAGAAAGTTGGTCAGATGCTATGACACTAGTAGTTAGCATGAATAAAAAAAATCCCAAAGATACAATTTTCTTTTATAAGAAGACAATATCTTGAAGAAGTCAATGTATGACAGAACAGTTTAACAAAAATGCCAGGATTAAAGTGCCACTGAAACAGAAGTTATAGAAATGAGTTGGGCTGTCCTTGACTGCTTCCTCAGGAAGCTAGTGCTGAATTGAGGGCCCAGGAGGAGATGACACATTTTTAGTTCTATTTATATATTTTTTTTCAATTCAAAGATTTTTCTTTTCTATAACACTACAGAGGCAAAAATGTAGGTATTTTAAAATCAAGTTAAATCTCTATGCCATAATTTAACCTAGTTAGTTACACATCATATGGAAAAATCACTTTATTAGAGGTATTTTTATAAAAGACTGCAAAACTTTGTCTTGAACATCCAGTGTCAGCAGTAGCAAAACATGGGCTAATATGTAGTCCTTGCCTTTGTTCAGTTCAATTCCTAATAAATTGTTTCTTGCCTATAATGTTCAGATTCTCATATCACTGCTTTTCTCTTTTCCTCAGTATTCTGTGACCTTTCTTTAGCCTCCCAACTAAGTAGGAGAGCCAGCAGGGTGTTTTCTCAGCAAGTATAATTAAAAATGAATGTTAATGTACCTATTTCTGGTCAGTCCTGCCCTCTTCCTCCCCTCCTCCCTCTTGTCTATGATTTATTAAAATTATTTTGATTTAGTGCATGTGGACCCCTGCCTTCTACTGGAGAGCATCAGATGGATGTATCTATGTGTTGTAAACCTCACTCCTTCAGCAAATACAAGAAATACTGTAGTCTTTCTTGAGGCATAAGTCATGGTTGGAAAGTAGAAATGTCTTTGCTGGGGCTTTGAAGTTCCAAGTAGCCATGGTATGCAGCACAGTGCCAACAGCAAAATTGCTACGAGGTCATGGATTTGTTAAAATAAATGTTGTTTTCTATCCAAACCTCAAGTGACATTATAACAAGGTTTTACTGTTGTTGCTGTCACTTTGCATTAAAAGTTTTAGACCACTGAGGAAGGGCAGAGCTGAGGAGTAGAGGACAACTAGGAAAGTGCAGAGACACTGCATAAGTTCATTTTTGGTGGCAGAGAAAAAAATACTTCAATAGCTGGACAAAGCAGGAGAAATGCAGATTGAACTGTAAACTATAAAGCTATGTCTCAGCCTTGAGCAGACTAATAGACCTTAATTGCCCTACCAGGAGCCTCCACAAGCCCCATGCCCACAGGCTCAGGAGCCTCATTTAAACTTAGGCTTGGGCACCCACTCCTTGCCGGAGATATGCTATAGGTCTGCTTTTTACCAGACCTACACCTGAATTCTCACTTGGTTTACACAGACTGACTTTCAATTTGGCTTGTTACTTTTCTTTTGCCTTGGTTGTGACTATATAACAGCTATAGGACCTGTTGCTGTCACCACCCTGCAGTGCTCAGGTGCTATGCCCTGTCAGTGAAGTCATTGCCTGGCCTTTGTTCTGACCACCCTTGACTTCCTCCTCCCTGAGGTAAGAGCTGCAATAGAACAGGGGGATTTCTCCTCGGGGAAAGCATCCTAGAGGAGAAACAATAAAGGAGTGTTATATATTTGAGAAGAGGAAGAAAAAAACCCTGTGTTTCCCACTCTATTTCACCTCCAATCCCTATTTAGAGATAGGAAGATCTTCCTTGCAAGAATGTGAAATGTGTTTCATGGATTTCTGAAAGGAAGGGAAAGGCAATTGTTGACTCTTGCAGTCTCCATATTACTGGCAGTCAAGCAAAAAACTTGCTGGCAAACATCATGGGAAAGCAAGCAGAAAATACATGCTAATATGTAAAAACAAAAATAATGACAGTTCAGACTTATTCAGTTTCCATATTTTCAGAAATTTTAACCAACAAGATCTCATTACTTACCTGATATAGGGACTCCAGTAACACATCAGCCCTCTAACCAAGCCCTTGTCAGACATTACCATAAAATAATTACCTACACTAAAAAAAAAAAAAAAAGAACACTCCACCCAATAAAGGCCACACAGTGTGATCTGCAGTTCATTGCTGTCATCAAGAGAAGTAAATGGCCAGGAGTATGTCAGAGACTGAAGCTGTGTGAAGAGCATATTCTTAACTAAAATCTAAAGGACACCACATACAAACTGGGAAGGAGTCTTGAACTTGATGGCACTGACAATTCTGCAGTTATATTGCTGTGCTGAACAGGCTGACCATAAATGACCATGAGGAGATACTCGTAGCTTGTTATAGGTGAGAAAAAACAGAGCTCAGAAGTGGAAGTGACGAGAGAGCTCCATCTCCTTCAGTTCAAGGAAAGAAGCTTTACTCTTTTAACTGATGGTAGAACAAAAATTGAAAACATTCAGAACACTCCTTAAGACAAAAGGGAGGTTGGTATTGCTTGTGTCTTTTGACACAGGTCAGGTGAGAAGAATTCTCTTCCCATGAGATGCACAACTGCACAACTCTGAAATAGTTGTTATAGCATCTGGGAGCTGTTCTGAGGCTTACTAGCCTGAGACTTGATGCTTGGTCTTTGGTCCTCCACTCCCAAGGAAAGAGCAGTCACGTCTCTCCCAACCTGTCCTCATTCCAAACACCTTTCTGTATATTCAAGTGATGCTTTTCTCCATTCCATTTATTTCGTAACAGCCAAAAGCTTTGACCAGGATGTGGGAGGATTCTGTATTTTTGTCCTCCTCAGATCTTAGCACACAACCCACAGGAAAGAAAGAGCTGAAATTACTTATTTGCCTCTTTTATTAAAAATAAAGAAGTTAACAGCTGTTATATGTCAGTCATTTTCCCTGTTAAATGTCAACACACATCTGAGGTTACTAAAAACGCAATATACAAGTAGATTAAAAAAATAAAAAATGTGCATGTTTAACAGACAGTCCTGATTTATTTCCATTCTTCTTAAAGCAGCATTTTTCCTTTCTCCTCAGATTCTTTCCTCTGTTGTCGTTGATTGTCACTTGTCATTACAAACACCAGAAACTAAAGAGGGTCAGTTAAAAAGATAGTTTCTAAAAGCGGTACCTGCAAGGTGTGCACAGTCTCTATATTAAGAGTCCATGCATCAAAAGCAACAACTAAAGTAAATGGCATTGAAGGGTAGATCTTTCTGTTCCTGGTTAGGGCCTGTTTTTCCTACAAAGTTAAATAATTTGCCTCTTCACAATTGTTCTGATTAGTATTTATTGCAAAAGAATGTTGTACTGAGTGCACACTCTTTGTTTAGCAGTACAGATTTGACTGTAAAATAGAAAACAAATAGCAAAGAAGCTCAACTTTCAAACAAGCATACTGGAAGGATTCTGTCCTCTGCAGCCAAATTAATTGTTGTTTGGAAATAATTAATTAATTCCCGATAATTCCTCTGTAAATTCTTAACTTATTCTGCAAAATATCTAAAATGTGGATTAGCTATAAAGGTGTTGCACTGAGGTCTCCAGTCATGTTCACATGCTGGGAATATAAACAGTTCTGCATGCTTTTTTCTTAAATGCACTCACAGCAGATTTGACACTCTATTAAGTTAGTCTCAAACTGAGAAACCTTGTTCAAGCAGTTTCTCATGAGCTGAGGTCATTGTAAAGTTTAGCACTTACCACATAATATTTTCAAATTTGTGCTTTCAATTTACTGTATAGTGAGTTTTGTGCTTGAATATCAGACCATCTCAATAGCATGAACAGTGCATTCCCACTCTAATAATTCAAATCAATCAACCATATATTGCATTCTCTTTTCCTCCTGAAATAATTACAGTTACATGGTAGCAGTTCATTAACAGAACTCACAATAGCAAGAGATTAGGAGAAGAAATTGATGCAACTAATGAAATAATGAAAATGCAATTGTTCCCTCAGAGCACTACATTTTTAGCAAAGTTTCGCTCTGCAGTGAAACAAAACTACAGCTGTCAGAAATATGGCATCCTAAGCCCTTCACAAATCTTAAAAATACCATCTGCAGGCAACACAGTGCAGATAAACAGATGTCGCAGAAGTACAAAGCCCAAAGAAAAGAAAATGGTTTGACAGTTCTAAGGTTAATATCTATGAAAAAAAGAGAACATATGTTTCTCTGATGAAGAGAGAATGCAAAATGTTATAATTGCTAATGATTCTAAATAGCTATTGAATGACTAACACACAGTTAATACCTGCATTCATTATTATTTTGAGTTTCCTAAGAACAGTAAGTAAATCAATTAGAGAGACTACAAGTTCAGCATCTCTCTGTGTAGCATTAGTTGTTTAGTTTAACTGGAGAAGATCCCTGCACTATCTTTAATCTGCTTGTGGAGTTTTTCTTTCTTCCTCTATCCAAGAACTCCTCTAATTAAAGCAAAGTCTTTTGAAATATGCAACACTGGCTAGCTTAGTCCCACTCACTAATGGTCCTGAATTGATTCTTAATTAGTTGCAGTTTTGGTCAGAATCCCATTAACACAGCTGAGTGCTCCAACAGGAAAGAACTAACTGGCTGGTGTTCTGCTGCGAGGCTGGGGGTGAGCTTGCACCCATCATGGCAGCTACGCAAAACACAGCAAGACAGAAATCATGCTCTCTGGTTTGAACACAATCCTTTGTTTGGTATTTTATCCTCTATCTATTAAATATGATGAAGAAAGGTATGCAGATACTGTTAGAGATATTTGATTCTTCCAAGATTCTTCAAGTCTCTTCTTAAGGGAAAGAAGGGATACTAATTCAGAAGTGTATGAAAATTTCCAAATAAGCCACTGATTTTTTTTTGCGATACTTCTTCTAACGTTCTGTTTATATTCTCAAAAGCCTCTGGGAATCTAAAGACTACATTTTCATGTTTTTCTTTGAAATTACTGTGCATTTGCTATTAACTGAAGATTTTTGTTTATGTCAGTGGTCATTGTACAACTATTGCTTTATGATTTCACTTTAATTATAGAGAAGTGAGGTATCATGAAAATATACTCTTCTAAAGCACTATCTGGACCAAGTATCCCTGTTGTCAGGGGACAGTGATGTCACGTGGGTAGCTTTTGTATTCAGCAGTAATAACTCACTGCCTGCACAGGGGGATTGATCCCAGCTATGGTATCCCCAAAGGAGCCTCCACTAGGAATGGACTCACATAGTTTGATCTGCAGATTAACATGAGCAGGATCACAAGCCTTTGTCTCTTGTAAACAACGTATGTCCCTAAATTTGTATCCAGCAAAAGGCTGAGTCTTCTGTTTATTTGGGTAATGAATTGCAGTAATTAATGCATACATTGATTCCTCTACTGACTCTCCTAAAGGCCATTTCCATTTTTAATTTATAGAAAATGCATACAATTCCTTTAATCAGAGCACGGTCTGGAATCCAAAATAAACACTCAAGCAAAAAATATGGTTAATAGAAGTGAGATTACTGAGCAGAATTAAGGTAAGAATTTAGGCAAGAATTAAGGTAAGAATTTAGGCAATTTTAGAAGTTGTATTTAACATTATGTCAAAAGAAAACTATGTAGGCATGAGTATAGGAATACGCATTTGGAATTTTCAGGGCAGATCCAATCCTATAATCAGAGAAGCAGAAATCTTACTGTTTCATTGAACAGATTTCCACTTAGTTCCAGGCTCAATTTGATTGCTAAGATATGAATGTATATTTATGTCACATTTCTATTACAGGGATGTTTTGCTGCTGTCTTTCAGTCTTTTATGGCTTTTGCATTTAAAAAAAAAAAAAGACCCTACCATTTACTAAATATTCAGGGGTTGGGATTCAAAGGAGAAATGTGCACTTCCTTTATGAATTTTGAATATTTCTTATTTGCTAAGTGTCAAAACTGTACTCAGCATTGTGCAAAATGCAAAATGCAAACAGCCTTTCCTGCACAGCCCTTCAACTCAAAAGCAATTTCTAGTATTCCAGACATTACCGTGATCTTAAACTAGACCATTCACAAACAACATGGCTTCAGAACAAAGCAAAAATCAAGTGCAAACAAAATAATGCAGATTAGAAATAAATTATAAACAAAAGAAATTATATATGATTTTTTTTGCTTCCAGCAGTATTATCAGACATTGTCTTTTTCCTTACTTGGGAAATGCCTGCCTTGTATCATGCAATTCTTTGTATATATAAAATTTCCATATACATATTGAAATGTGTGTAAAATATGCCTAGGGAAGTATGAAAATACAGCATTATAAATACATAGCAAGGCAGATGATGCTGTGCTGAGGAATGCAATCTAATATTTTTCTGAAACATACAGGTAATATAAATTTGAAAATACCCCACGGTATGTATGCAGCATAAGGGACACAAAAAGAAAGACTGATTTGGAAGCACATACAAACTAAAGGAATACCTGATTAACCTTTCACTGACTCCTGGGCCACGTGATGCAAAGCTTGCCTTCCTCCTAGAGTGATGGCTTTAGAAGAAGATGTTAAATTTAACCTCTGGCGCAATGATAAATTGACAATAAAAAATTCAATGGCTTGGTAATTACCAATCACTTTGGACATCGGCAACATTTTTCAGTTCTGTCAGTGCTCATTGGCACAAAAGCTTCAGCTGAAATTCTCTCAATCTCCCTCTTTTTAACTTTGTTTTCATGATGCAGATTAAATCTGCCACCCTATTACTGATTCATTTTCCTAATTTTTCATGTCTGCACCATGCCCCAGCTGCACTAGGCTGATAATTGTGGAGCCCAGCCCTGATGATTAACATCAGAAGAATTAATTATGCCTGCCATTAAAATTCCAGGTTGCACATGGTGATCAAGAAAAATTAAGTTTCTCTAGGCCTCTAAATCATTTCACCTTTGAGGAGAATGATAGTGCCTCGACAGCTAAACTGCAGCTTGCGTTCCAGAAAAGGTCTAAACCACACACCCTTTGTGTAATTCTCTAAATGCCTCTCTAGTTATTCTCACTGGTTTTTTCCACTTGCTAAAAGGATTTACTGCTCCCCAAATAAAGACAACTAAAGTATCTAGTTGACTGATTGATTCAAATATAAAACACCTTTTTTTTCTCCTTTCTGAGACTCTGAATAATATCTATTATACTAATTTCCAGATTAAAGCATGACACAGAGGACGAAAGATCCAGGCACAGAAGTAGTTTCACAGATTTGGTAGAAAATTTACTTTTGTCCTAGTTACAAACTGAAGGTAATTATGATTTTAGTACTAGGTGAAGACAACGATATTTCTCAGAAATAAATTGATAATGAAACAAAACCAGATTCCTAAGATCTCTAGGCTAAGCAGTAATGAGTAAGGAGAAGCCTGTTGACTGATTCATTTTGAAAAATAGTTTTGCATGAGAAACTCAAAACTTATTTGGTCTAGCCTAAGGTATGACATTTACTAGAGCCATAAAGATTAAGATGATATGCTTTTATCATGTTCTTTTTCTACATTATGTTTCATTTTTAAATTACCATAATCAAGTATATTACTGGCTTAGCTGTAGGAGACTGTGATGAGGATTCCTTTTTTTGATGAAAGGAATTTATATCAAATGGTAAATGTCACTCACTACTCCACAAAGGGTATGCATAAGCTGTGCATTGTATCTGCCTCCTTTGTTATAGTTAGGCATCACCATCAAAGAAAAAACTATTTAGGTGTGGATATTCTTGATAGCTTTTAGAGATGACAAATTTCTAGAATGAACTTAACAGTATCAGACCAAAGAGCAGTACAAGAGCAATTATCTTCCCCTATAAAATACGTTATAAAATGGGAGGACTCAGTGCATTTAGAGATTAACTTCTACGGGAAGTCATGTGCATGGTGAAATAAGATAAAGACCCTTCAATTTAAAACTTAAATCCTTGAGTGTAACATGAACATCACTGCTATAGCTCAAGGATATTGTATTCTATATAAAACAGACCATTTAGAACTTGTGAGGACTTTATTGCACTGTCTCACAAATGACAACTAACATAGTATTTGTGATTAAATGAACATTTATTGTATTTGTAAAAGTATTCCAGGAATGCCATAAAATTAAGCATGAAGTCATCCATTTAAACATTTTTAAAACATGTTTTAACTTAAAGAGTTGGAAGCATCTCCTTACAAGAATTTCAGCTAAATCCAAGACCTTTTTCTTTCTCCCCTAGGATATAGTGGATAACTCAAAGGTACAAAGATTTTTTGGCAAATCACAGATGTCTCCCCAGAGAGCCAAGAAAACAGTCAAACTTGTCAAAAACCTATAAGATAAGGTGAGAGAAGTTTGAATATACTTACTGCTCTTGTTCATTTCTAATATCCATGAAGAGAGAGCAAATGGAATCCTAAAAGTGGAAGACATTAGAAGTAACAAAATGAAATGGAAGTAAAACTGTAGTAAGATTATCTCAAACATTTTCTGAATTACACCGGTATTCAAAATCATAAACTTGATTTTTAGCAAACATGGCTATCAATCAATATATTTAGATGATAAAAAGTTAATAAACATTTTTTAAAATTCCAAATCTAACAATAACAGAACGAATATTAACTTTGCAAATTTTTTATACATGTAAAACTTACTGCAAATAGATTTACTATGTAAGTATGCTAAGGCTGTATCAGAATCATAATCAGTACAGCATGAGCTTTGGGAGATTATCTTCACTGACTCCAGTATTCAGAATGCCAAAAACCCACATCTTGATAGTAGCTTGAAGGGTTGTTCTGGGATTAAGTTTTAAACCAGGGAAGACAGGGATTAATATGTCCCATTTCCCCTAGAATAACCAACAGCCTTTGTCCAGTTTATTCTTACTAGTTTGCTTCTACTCTTGCTCCTACATATGTGCACATAAAACTCAAGCAGTCAACTGAAGTACAACAGATGTGAAATTGTACAACAGCACTACCATCGTCTCAAGTGACGAAGTTAATATCCTGGCCAAGTCCAGGCTTCCTCATTTATGTATGGGAACTTGATCATAGTATTTGACCAATCATTGTAGTGAACAGTCAGAAAACTTCAATCAGGGTCTTACAGAAATTATTTTGGTCATAAGAGATTTCAGTTCTGAGTCTCTACATTTTGGCTAATGCTGATTTGTATTCACAACTTGACACATCAGCAGAGGAAGAAGAAAAATACAGTATACTTGGAAGGGATGGGAAGGGGAGGGACAGGAAGGGGTGGGAAGAACAGCAGAGTAATTGCATACAGAAAGAATTTTATATAAATACAGAATCATTTATGTTGTCATCTAAAATCAGAGAAAATTCTGTCAGAGCATTGTCAGGATATAAATTATTTCAGCTGAATGGAGAGCAGCTAAAAGAAGGGCCACTATTTCTTGTGAGAAGTGAGATTCATAACTTGGCTTGCAAAACCCTGTAATACTTCGATGAGGAGGATTATCAGCTCTAAATAACAGAATTCAGCCTTAACTCTAGGTGAATTTAAATTGAGATTTAGTTATCAAAGATCAGTGGCTCCATATTAGATAGAGGTCTCTGCCATTTTAACAGTTACAATACCAGGTTTTATCTGCTCAGACTTTTTTTTTCCTAAAAAAACATCCTATCCCTCCTAGGTAAGCAAAAAAACCCTATTTGGCATTGGTATTGATGGTCATCTTCTGCCATCCTTTATCCTGATTTACTTTGTTGCTCATTCCAATTGCATAATTGGGGAAATAAGTTCCTAGTGGACATCAGCAGAATTTGGCCTTTAATCTTTTGCTGCTAACTCCCACCACAGCTGATTGAAAGCTTCTGCACCTGCCATCCAAATTTTTGCCAATGTGGTTTTCTACAATACCACATTACAAATGTATTAGATATACAACATACCTTTGTCATGAAAATATTTCCAAAAGCTATCACGTGCACAACCTCTGCCTGAAGGACAACGAGGCCTTCAGCCTAATCTCTTGTGCGTTTTCTTTTTGTAGCTTTTTGGCATGACTACAATTCATTAGTTTGAGTACCTACTTGAATATTGTCTACAAATGGGTTTTAATTTTATTTATTATATATTTGCATTAGCGTGACCATGAACTTGAACCCACTGTGACAGGGATCATAAAACACAGGAGGTCTCTGCTCAAAGAGTTCATTTGCCAAGACAAGATAACTGACGCTGGCAGGCCAACAGAGGAATACAATTTTTTGGTACATACATTGATGCAGCAAGAGGTGTTTTTACCAGTGAAATTTTTCTGTGATACATTCCTCCCTTCCCTGTTATTTATCTATTTCTTCATCTCCCAAATCTATATTTATATTTTTCCTGTCAATTTATATTTTGCTGTCAATGTGAGACTCATGTTATTTCCTGGTCCAACACATGAAGGTGTGGGAACACATACAGCAGAGCAAGCAGCTAGTTTTGAGTTGCTGCCTGGTGCATGAATTCCTGAAAGCAGACATAGGCTGCCACGTTTCACTGCAGCTATTAATTTGCCTACCAGTTAGGCCATATTAGCCAAAGAGTTCCAGAGGAAAACATATGCCCCTGATCACCAACTTTGCCCCACAATTTCACCTGTCAAACAGACTATAAGCAAACTGGTACTGCCAGACACTTCTGCATCAGTCATATATATCCTGAGGCCGTTCAAATCTCTTTATTTCCATATACAATCAGGTGTACCTCTTGCACACTAAAGTAGATTGTCGGGTCTGATCTCAGCATTTTTCCCGTCAATCTGCCATACTTACAGAGCTGAGTCAACCTGCTAAAGATCAGAGAATACATTCCAGTGTCATGTGAGAATCATGAGGAAAAATCATGAGGCAAAAAAAGAGATTAAACTTTGAAGTGTAAAACAGGCTTACAATTATACAGAGATGTTGCACTATTGCAGCTAGACATATCTGCAGGAAATAAAAACCAGTTCATGAGTACAGGCAAAGGAGAAGAAAGTCCTTGTTCCTTAATTTTTGTTGAATGAGAGATCAGTTCAAGACCCTAATCTTGTTCACATGAGTAACAAATGACCCCAAGAAGATAACGTGTTTCTAAGGACAAGTTGTGCAAGCAAGATCGGTAGAATCAGCCTCCAAATTTGCAGAGTATCACAGTAAAAGCAATTATTAGTGAGGAATGTGAGAATCCAGAGAGCCTCTTGCAGCTTAAAGTCATGAGTGATAGAATGTTCCTGAACTATAACAGTGTTTTCTTTGTGGCTGGGCTGGGACACTGAGACAGACTGCTTCGGCTCCTTCTCTCTGTACCCGCTGCTGGGAAAAGAACTGTTGGCAAGCGCTCATGTTGTGACCTGGATGTTGCTTCATCACAGGCTGGAGCATCTCTGTCTCTAAGCTGATATGGATAGTGCTATGTCAGCTATGTTCACATTCTTCCTTCCTGAGCAGCCATGCACTTGTCTACTGCCCCATAATGCAAAGCGAAATACAGTGTGTAGAGTTGTGTTTATTCTACTTAACACTATAGCACAGTGCCTTTTTTCCTAATGAATTAAAAGTCACGACTTTTGAACACTTAATTGTTATTAAAAGTAGCAGTATTGCTATGCAGAACCACTTACTATTAGAAATTTAAAAACAACTAATATTTTATGCACACAATTTCTGGACTTATTTACCCTACTGCTTCAAATTAAGTGCATCAGTTTAAATAATCCCAGACTTCTTTCCAGTTAACTCATAAGCAAAGAAAATATGATATTTTCTGTATACTTCTTCAGTTCTATGCTAATCACGTCTGGGCTCAATCTCCCCTGCACCCTGCCACTGTAACTTGACCTGTACCATATCTGCCTAAAATATAATACAATGCATTTGCCGTATATTTAACTATATGTAAATCCAGAAGCATGTATACTCTGAAACACACATCAACAAAGTTTTGCCACATGATTATGGGGCATTTCCTTTTACAAAATTCCTGAGGATGCTCTGGTTTCAAATTCTTTCCCAATTATGCTGCATGAGGCCAGGGAGCTTGCCTATCTAATGCAAGGCAATGGACAACACTTCTTCCAGTCCTTGTGGTGTGGACACTGGCCCGTGCAGCTTATGATGCAGCAGTCTGTTATATCTGAGTACCATGGGCTTATCCCTGCATGAATGTTCTAGCTCTGTGGCTGTTTTAGAGGAGTGGATATCTTTGGGGATTGACAGAAGTATGAAATTGTCCTAAAGTGAAACCATATGAAGATAAATGCAGAATATATATATAAAAATATTTTTTAATACAGGAGAACACTTAAGTGTACAGGGAAGAGAAGGTAACAATGGGTATATTTGCCTACTGACAAAACCACTTGCAGCCTTCTCATCCTACAAGTTCCAGCTGTTAAACTGTCAGATGTGTGTAGACTTTCATATTACACATCTCCTCCCAAGTCTGTGTCCATAGAAGAAAATCTAAATATCATACATTTTCTGTCACCACTCAAATCCCTATTTAGAACCTATCCAAATTCAGCCTTTTTTCAATAATTTTTCTGTCCTGAAACAAAAAGAATTTTAAGTCTTCTCACTACCAGGTCATCATCTGTTTCCACCATCTTTCACCTGGCATGTGCAGGAGAACTTCTAACTCAACTTAGGTAGCAACCAGAGGCAGTTAATTCACTCCGATATTTGCTGAAGTCCAAGTAGCCTGTCAATTCTTTGGAAGACAGATGACAATTTCGGCAAGGCAGGGCACTGTTCACATCCCAGAATCAAAGTTTTACCACACAGAGTTAATCTTATATTCCAGATACAGAAATAATTTCCTAATTACATTTTGTACAATCATATTCAGGTTCACAAAATTGCATATAATTGGTCAGAGGCTGGGTCCTGCTGTTCTACGATTAACAGCTATAAATTACATTTAAGAATATGATTATTCTTCCAGTAACAAGTTTTACTAATTTACTGTCAGCATCTGTGGAGGGGACTCATTCAAAATATGAGAAGTAAAATGGTGTTTATTCAGGTCAGCCCATTTTGTCAGCAGCATCTGGTGGGATGATTCATACAAATAAAGATTTAGCAAAATATTACCATGACAGTTCTAGCTTCAGATCTCCAGGGAAGACTTTGGAAGCAGAAAAAACCAATGAATTATTATTTTTTTTATCAATAATCAGAATAGAGATGATTGAATTGGCAAATGTCCACAATCAGAATTACTCTTACAATGTTACATTTTGCTATTAATGACGTTGCTTAGGGAAAAAAAAAACCCAAAGCACACAAGGGAAGCAGTGATTAATAAGGTTCTAGTTTGTTACACTTTCTTTTGATGAAGGTCTCCTAGCTTGGTCAATATTTCATCCCCAGTGATTTCCCTTTTCACAAGCTACTAATCCATGCTCCAGGTTTGGAAAACAGGCCACTAGTTCTAAACACTCTTTAGTTCTTTACATTTTAGATTGTCAGCTACGTTTAATTTTAAAATATCTTAATATTAAAAAAAGTAATTATCCTCCATATGCTTTAAAATAACAAAACTAGAAAATGGATGGTGATTTAATATTTTCTCATTTAAAACAATAATATACAAAAGTCTGGCATTCACAGTCAAACTGTTTTTCTGTTGTGAAGAAGTCTGCATCAATTCTGTACTGACAGACCTTTATCTGACCTGCCAGAAAATATAATTATTATAATTTTCCCCTAAACAATACTTCTTCATATTCTTTGCAGTGACAGTAAAGTTTATAAGCAACATTTAGAATAAAAATAAATGTAGAAACTTACAAAACATCCTCACATTTTCTGTAGTGAATAGACTCAATTCCTCATGTGACTGATGGAGAAAAGAGACACCTTTCTCATCATAGAATCATAGAACAACCAGGTTGGAAGGGACCCATCGGATCATCGAGTCCAACCATTCCTATCAAACACTTAAAATTTTCACAAACTGGCACTCATGGCACTGTCCCCTCCTTATCCCATACTCAACATAACCAGTTGCAGTCAAAGGTCAGGGGACAAATAAGAGCTACACAGCAAAGTCAATCTCTGCTAGAGACAAAGATAAATTGATATGGATGCGGGAAACTGGAATGAATGAAGAATTAAAAAGGTGTTCCCATTGGTTGGGCACCTGTAACAGAAGACAGAAAACCATGTGGCCAACTATGTGTGACAAAACTGTTTATAGCATGTCAGCTAAGACTGGCTGGGAAAAACAGCGTGGCATCTCCTCAAAATCAGTGTCAAGTGTGTAAGTGTTTGCATAGGTTTTACTCAGACATATAAATTCCAGATTGTAGGGTACACTGAAAGATAGGCCTAACACATGAAATATCACTCTCAAATTAGGTTCTGTGCTGAAGAACTGGATCTTTATATACAGGTGTGTTTTAGCAGTCTTTCTGCAAATAAATTTAATTGAAGAGCAAAGCAGGAAATCTTATATAGTCAATCTTTTGATGAAATGAACACCACCTTATAATTTTAATAAGGTCAGCTCAGCTCCTTTAAAACTCAAAAAAAGTTTGCCTGGGAGAGAAAACCTTGTGGATTCAACTGTGTTTCACTTCTGATTCTGCTTTGATTTTATTCAAACAGTTTTCCTCTTTACTAGCTGATAACTTATTGGAGCAAACCTTTACACACCTCTTTAAGAATTGCCTCTTTCTGTGAGGGGATTTGGCTTCAGAAATATGAGGAGGATTCCAAATGATAAATAACCTGGATACTGAACAAATAGCAACATTTCATTCATGCAGAGCAGGAAAATTTAGCTCCCATGGGTTTTGTTACTGGGATCTCTTTAAATCAAAAGGTGGACACTCAATACTGAGGTACATAAAGTATAATCTTTATTGATCGTGTCTCTTGTGACTGGGCATTGCTACCATGCTAGAGACATAATTCTATGAGGGGCTGCAGTTCTGACTTAGAGGTGCTCAGCACACACACGTGTCTCAGAATAAAAAGCGGGGGAATTCTCAAGCTTTTCTGAAATCCTGGTCAAACATTTAAGAATCCTGAAGGAAATTAATGCTTTCCAGTGGAGAAGGTCGTCTGTTGGTCATAAACTGCAGTAACGGTATGAAATAACTTCTGACAAGAGGTCAATGTCATTTTGTTTTCTGACCTAGTGCAACACTACTAATCCATTCTTACGTATTTGCATAATTCTGCTTTATATCAATTTGAGTGACTACCTACCTGTCATGTATGGTGTGGTACTGAGTAGATGCAGAAAAGGACAGCCAGCAGAGGGTGAAGGGAGATGCCAAGGTTATAAACCAGTACTCATATTTACAATCGAGTTTTATTTTCATGAGAGGTTTCTCCAGCACAGACACAGGTGCAAGTGGAGAACATCAGAGCTCTCCATCAGGCACCACCCACCCTAGCCCATTCCTGTAAATTCTCTTCAGTGGCATCTTTTATTGCCTCAGAGACACCATACAATGGCTATTTATTTAATTGCTCAGAAGGCCCAGCCAAAAAAGGGTGTTTCAAGCTTGGCATGTTAGTTTCCTGCCTTCAGATTTACAATTTAGCACTGTTTGGGTTTCAGTGTCTCCTTGTTAAAAGTGCGAGGGGCCCATTTCACAGATGAAGTACTACTGCTTTGTCTGCCTCCCAGCAGCTGAAATCCCCCAAAAGGCACAGAGCAGAAGCGCAGTCTGCTTGAAAACTGGTGTGTGCCGCCCCTCCAGCCACTGATTAATATTTGACACATTCTCCAAACAGAGCTCTGTGTCAAGTTCAGTGTTTTCTCTGCCCCGTCCTTTCCTTCCCTCCTCCCCCCTAATTTTGTAGACAGACAGCCATAATACGCAATAGAAGCATAACTCTTTAAACTGAAAATGTCATCACTTAAGAATACAAGAGAGTGGTATGTGTCATGTATGTCTGCAAAATGCAGTTGCTGTCTGTTACAGTCTGTAGCAACTTTTAAATCTGTCATCACGGCATGAATTTCATATTAAGCTCTTTCCCAGTGCTTTAGCCAGGAAGTAAAGGGGGGAACATACTGTATCATTTATGGGCATACTGGTGCTGGGTCAATCATGACATCACTCTCCACTCTGCTGAGCTGTAATGAGGTGAAAAGGCAGCTTTAGAACAACATAACGCTTTATTTATTAGGAAAATTTAAGTGTGTGTGTATTTCAATTTATGATAAAACTGAAAACAAAGGTTATGAACTATAGCTCTCCTACAGCACAAAGTAAAGAGGGGAGGGAAGGCATTTTGTGGATGGTGAAAAATTTAATGCACACAAAGCAAGGAAAATTGAAAGTTCTGGACAGGCTAAAATCCTGTACTGACAGCCCAATCAATTGAGATGGTACACACCACATTTTGCTGCAGTCAAATCGTACTACACACTGATCATAGTGAACCACTGAAGTGCGAGACTAGTTGAGACTAAGTTAAAAACCTAAAATTTGAAAGGATGTAGGCATATAAACTAAGCACAGAACAAAAAAAAAAAATTGAGAGGGTTGTAGACTCTGGGAGCCCTTGTTTGCAGGAAGTTCCCCAGAAACCTGCAATGCTTTCTAAATTACATCGAGAAAGTGGGAAATTCATAACATCTTTTCAAGTTAATATGTAAGTATAAAATGGACGTTTGTCCTTTACGGTAATAAGTTTTTTTTTTTACTCATAGCTGGAGATGGGACAAGTCGTGCAAGAAAAGTAGAAAAGTGCAATGCAGAATAGATCTAATCAGACATGCAATTAACTGCTCTTGCTCCTTTTTCTCAACTAATTCTTCTAGCATTCTGTTTTATTTTTAAAGTTGGCATAATTAATTTCATGCTTAAGTGAAACAGTAAGGAACATATTCTTTCCACTGCAGGCATGGTACCAGCAGTTGACTTTTTCTGGGAAACGTTGCAAAAGCATCATGGCTGCTTACTTCCCTGTTTTGAATCTTGCCTTGCTTCTGAAAAGGCATCCAACTGCCAGATGATCGCTAGCCCGGTAATTCTGTCTTCCTAGGCACTAATCTCAGAAACCTCTTACACCTAGTGAATATCTGAACAGTATTTGGCAGCAGATACTCTGTCTGGAAGAGCTGGTGTCAATCCCTGAAGAGGGAGTACACTTTTTTCAAATTAGCATTAAGACAATGTCTAAGCATGGTGCTAACATAAAATGTACTACTGAAGTTGTAATGTTTCAGATGAAATATAAAGCTCACATAGAGGTTTAAAAAGCCATGATATATTCCTCAAAGCAACTGTATTATTACTGGCCAAACTCTCACATGGGAGAATAAAATCTACATAGTATATTTATCCCAAGAAGGGAAAATTGTTTCTTTTGTTATTATTATTGTTTCATATATGTAACAGGCAAATATCTCAGATCATGTGTCAAAAGCTGATATTGACCCTCCAGAAAAATTAGGACAAAGTAGGCAAACCGGATAATTTTGTTTATGTTCTTATTTCTGCCAAAAATATCCACTTGACAGCATCAAATATTTTACGGGTTGCAAGGGCTACATTTCCAATTATGCTCTGCAACATACATGTAAAAGAAAGAGATGAACAAATGGGGTCACCCGTGCACTGTGCAAGTCCTTAATGTAAATGCAAGAAAAACCTACATGTTTTACTCTTTCTATGTTCTTTTCTTGATTTTTTGGGGGCAAGGTTGCCCTCCTATATTGCCTTCCTCTGTTTGCTCCCTATTCTAATCAGGCTCTATCTGTCTACAAGTTTCCTTGCTTAGGAAGAAAGATCTAAAGAAGTGCCACAAACATAAAGTCCTGTAGTCCGCCACTCATTCTTAAATTATCTGTGTCTGTCTTCTCAGTGTACGTTTTAAAAACAGATGGAAAATTATCTGAGGAACCTATTACTTTAAATATTTTTATTTAAATTCTCTCTACTTCCCCTCATGTGTTATTTGTTTCATGTACAGCATGAATCAACAGTAAACATTGTTCTCCATCTCTAACTGTGATGGAAAGCACCTGGAAGACAAGAGATGATGGAGAGAATGAACACCACAATTATACAGCATGAACCAAATTCATTCTTCATATGTTTCCTCAAATGCTGACCTAAATTGAATTACACTGTGAGAGACTCTGACTCTCTGTCTGCATTTCTTATTAAATTGCTCACTGTTAGCATCTGCCTTTTCATTATACCTTGTGGCCTTTTCTTTCCCATTAATAACCTCACCATATGCCCCAAGCTCAGTACTTCCTCCACTGAGTTTCTTTTGTCATCTACAGATTCTTTAAAGTGTTTCCTTTTGCAGCATGTGAAACATCTCATAGATGACAAGAAGCATTCTCTCTACATTACCCTCTCTTGCATGATGCTCTTTCCAACAGGTAGCCCTCTGTACCTTTCTATATTTAGTAGTCCTCATTCTGTCACTCCCAGTCACACTGAATAGCATAGCATTCCCTGTGAATCTACGATTTTCAGAAAGATATAAAGAGAAAAGTAGAAAATATAGTTATGTTGCTGCATAAATACAGAGAGAGCTATTCTTGAGTATTCAATACTGCTTTGTTTTTTGTAGCTCAAAAAATTGTAGCAGAATTTGAAAAGACAAAGAAAAGGCCAGTGAAGACAACTGGGAGTTGGAGTGACTGCTACAAAGATATTATTAAATAGAGCAGGACTCTTTAGCTTAGAGCCCTGCCTCTGAGAAGACATGAACCTAACTGTAAAAACCAGAAGTTGCACAAAGAAGCTGAAAGGTCTTTTCTAATACAAGAATTAAACAGTATCAGATGAAAATAGTTCAGCCAATACACAGTTATACTAACAAAATTAAATGCAGGATGTTGGGAATGTTGAACATTCAATATGAAATTTAAAAGCTGTTTGATATTTTAATGAAAGAAAAATCCACCCAAAACTATTAAACACAAAGATATCACCTTTGCTTCCCAAAATCCTACAGCCATACATCAATGAAGACTAGAAGAACAGAGAGGGGATTATCGCTGTATGTTTGACCTAATCTTGTGCCCTCCTGTAGGCAGCTATTAGCAGCCACTGTTAGAGGAAAATATCTAGCTAGGCTGAGAGAGGAACTCCTATAACACTAGCACCACAAGTCTAAAATTTCATCATCTGACACAGTTAACTGCCTGTGCAATGAGAGTTAGTAAGAATGAATGTGTGCTTCTGTCCCAGATGCTTCAATTCACAGTTTCAGTTATAAAACCAAACTGAACCCTTGCATATAATACAGATCTCAGTCAACTTTCTCCTGTGAGAGCAGTGACATTCAGTCAGTGAGGAAGCCACAGAGAGTTACTCAGCAGTGCCTGACATTGCTGTACTAAGATTCACAAATGCTCTTCTGATAATGTCTGTATCATCTGCACGTTATACTGCACAGCAATTTGGCATTAAAGGAGGATGTTTGCCTTGCCTTCAGTCTGCTTGCTAGCTGACACCACAGACATTCTATAAATACTTCACATACATTTTGATCCGTTCCCAAATGCGGGTTCTTTTCCATTTTAATTCTCTAATATTTCTCACAGTGCTTTATAATCTGTTCAGAAAGACCTGAACGGGAAAAAGCAGACAATGAAACACAATGCAGGAAGATGCCAAATCAGTCAGAAACCCCCACCCTATCCACACACAATCAGCGCCAGCTGTAGTCCAATTAAACTTAATCTAGTCACATGCTCATGTGTTCCTCAGAAATTAGAGGAAATCAATTCAAATGCTAATGAGAAAACCCATAATTTATTATCTGCTGAGGAATGCATGTTACATTAATTTTAACTGTAAACAATTATTTTTATTGCAAGATTAATTACACCATCTTACACAACTTCCTTTTTTCATATTTTTTGAAGGAATTAGTTTTCTACTGTTGTTTTGTTGATCTGTCACAGTATTTTAAAGCCTGGCAAGGTATAATTAATTTAGGAATACTACAAATTCTTCTGTCTATTCTTCTGTCAAAGGAAATTGGGAGAAATGCCTGGGGCAAAATACAAAAAGATCTGGCTGAAGCTTTTGGCCTAAACTAAAGTACAAAAGCTGGAAAACACTGCATCCCTTATTGGGAGCCTGAAGCTAAACACATAAGGTGAGAAACAACAGAAAGTCCAGGTAAAAGCAAATTTTCGTGGGTATTGGCCCAAAATACATCAGTTTGGGGTTTTTTTTAAATGAACTTCATTACACAGCTAGGAAGTTATAAAATATTTTATCAACAGAACTCAAAGAAACACCGGAAAAGAAGCAGCATTTCAGGAAAGCCTGTCTTGCTTGCTAACCAGAAGTCTTACTGCTTTTCTCTAAAGTATGTGTAAAGAATGAAACATGTGCACTATAGCTGACATTTATTGCAGTGATACAGAGGCAGAGAACAACAAAAATAATCCAAACAGTATTTATTTTTTCAGTTTCTAGAGTTTTTTTCTATTTCAAAAGCCTGCTCTAATATTAGAAAATGTCAGTGATAAAATGTCTTATCCTAAGCAGTGCATTATTCTTTTGATGTGTTTGATTTTTTTACATCAATAAGAATTCAGACACCTTTAACCTAAACAAAAATCAAAACCAGAAATGCATTTCAAGAGTTAATTTAATGGCTGGACAAGCAAGAAAGACCATCCAATGTAGTAGTTTCATTTCACATTGTTTGCTAGGAGTTTCTTCAACACAACTAAATCTGGGCCTCAGGTTTTAGGGCTGTCTCTGGGGGTCAGGTTTTTAAGCTGCAGATACATTGGAGATTTTTTCTTTACAAGTATTTTAGCATTACTGTTGGTCACAGTACTTTCTAGGAAATGAGACAAATTTAGCCCTTCTCCTGGCAAACCCTTTGCAAAACTGATTTGCTCTTTCACTAGTTTAGTAACACCTCATAATCGGTTCAAAGAAGTCTTTAAATGTATCTGACTATGTGTATAATTTACAAAAAAAATTACACCCCTTTTTATTCTTGTCATGCATCTAGTAAATGCAATCATGTTTCTGTTTATAATAAATGGCTAGCACCCTTTATAGCTGAGAAAAAGAAAAGTGAGCATTGCAAATAATAAAACTCCAAGAGTGGCAGATAAGAGTTTGGTACAAATAGCTGTGTTCACATGCACAAAGCGAGGAAGATAAGATTATATTCAACCTAAAAACTATACTGTGAACAGAATACATTACAGTAAATATTCAGCAAAAGCATTTGAAGACAGGTTTCAGAAGGTTGGGTAGAATGAACTCTTTGTCCTCAAACTGTGCTTTTAGTATTAAATCAGATCAGTACATTATAAAGAAATAAAGAACCATTTAATAATAACTGGTCAATTTCATAGCTGAGGGTAGTAGCTTAGGAAAAAATACAAGAATTTCTTAGTATTTCTTTCACTGTCTTTATCTTTCTAACAAATGTGGAAACTGCACTGTACACAACACTAACTCTTTTCCTCCATCTTTGTGTTAAAGTAAAGCATCCATTTAAAAATATCTGTCACAGAGGATTACTGTTAGCTCTTTTAAGGGAAGTTAAACATTATCTGGTTTGGAATGTTGCTGGGCCCTATCCTTCAGCAGATTGAATGGTGCAACAGTCACTAGAATTAAGCTTTGTCTGCTCTAAAACATCTTTGTTTTTCTGAGCTACACTGAATGTGACTATGTCATTTGTTGTATTTGTTAAAGGAACTCAATGCATTGTAGTTTCAGGTTCATTACTCTACAAAGTAATAAAGTAAGGAGCATACTAATGTATATCACACGCTAGGAACCAGTGCTGCCACAAAGCTCTGATTAAGCAATACAATCTTCATTCAGTCTTCATACTTCAAACCCATACATTTTGAACTCTTTCCCAATAAAACGAGAGAATGTAGTGAAACTGCTCTGGAGCCCTTTGTACTTCACACACTGATGACATACACTTACCAATGGAATTTTTCCTTGGCATGAGGTATTATGTTGCCATAGTGTGTGTGAACCAATACATCTTCCTTCCAGTTTGCTCAAGCACAATCTGCAGTTCATTTTGAATAGCAGAAACTTTGACATCTGTCTTTACTGACACGTCTCACCAAGTATAAACAGTGCTGACAGCTTCCAGGAGAGGGATGCAGGACTTTTCGGAGAGGTTTTTAGTGAGACAATAATAATCACTAGAGTTGTTAAGACTGTCTTTAAAGTCAACCTAGGGAGAAAATAGATCCACAGCTCTCATCTTGTTAAGCAAAGAGCCCTAAATACAAGTCATTACATTTCACATTTCAGAATTTTATAGTTCAAAGTCAGAAGGAATTATAAGATGCTTCCAGATGGCCATCTGTTAATCAGAAACTATTATGTTTCATTCAGATAGCCCACATTGATTCCCAAAATTTCTAATTAAGCCAAAATATTTGGCCCTAATGGGATATTAAATTACTTGCTGATGCAGAAGGTAGAGAAGCATAAATAAAAGTCCTATAGGCAAAACTTCAACACAGGCGGAAAAGGATGAGGTGAGATATGCCCAAGTGATCTCAGCAAATGAACTCTAGCCTTCGCTGTTGAGGGCCTTCCCCATCTGGGCTGCAGGTGCATTCCCTCCCAGGCAGCAGTCAGTCTAACACAAGTACATGAGCAAGGCAAGTCAGCTGCATCAAAGTGGTTTCTCTGTATGACTCAGAATGCTGGCTCACATTCTCTGGTGTCCCATGTCTAGTTCTGGTCAGCCCCTTGGATGAAGCTGCAAACAAACAAAAACCTTGGATCTATATGCTTAATTGGATGCCTGGGGAGACTAGCTGAAACTTTGAAGCCTGAGAACTCTTTATAACCATTGTCTTAATGCAAAACTATGTAAAAAAAAAATTGCAAAAACATTTCAGAGAGAGCAATGCAAGCACATAAGTTCTTGCTACAACCTGCAAAAGGAGAAATTCAGAATTACAAACTCCAAGGACAGAAAAGATAACTAAAAACCTCCTGCAATCTGCTTTCTCTGCCATCCCCATATTCCTGTCCCTATAAACACACAGGTACTAGAATTTCTCATTGAAGCAGGGTTTAGTTTTTAGTTTGTTGTCCATTTGGATTTTTTTAGAATAAAAAAAAAAAATTATCTGATTTTCCTTCCTTAAAGATCTAAGTAACAGTGATTCCTCCACCTCACCTGGCATGCAGTTCCTGCATCTAATTACTCTCACAGCTCCCAGCCATTCGATCTTTTTATGCTTTGTCAGCAAGACAGAAATGCCCAATTATCACTTTTTTTTTTCCATGTGAGGGTGTGTTTCTTGACTTTAAGCTCTGTAAGCAGAACTCCTTGCTCCTTTCTTGGAAGAATAAGGCTTGTTTTCTAGCACCTGCATAATTTTCATGGCTCACAACTGAACTCTCTTCCACATTTCCCACTTAAAGGGTATTCTCCAGCAAACAACATAGTCTTACTAGTGATCTTACCAATATTGTTTGCATTTCTTTGCTTCTATAGATAGTTTTAGTCTCGTGCAGCCAGGGAACCCTTTGCCTCTTTTAGCTACAGCACTAGCAGTTCGTATTGAGCTCCATATTCATAAGGTTCTGCATTCTTCAAAGACAGAATTACTGCTTACATTCATAACTTCTAGGTATAGCATATGTCACTAGGTCACTGAGATCCATTTAACAATTGTGCTTTTTCCTTATTGTTACTAACTCACTCAAGTTTGCCTTGTCTACAGGTTTTAGCAACTAACGCTTTTCAGCATTTCCATTTATTGGGACAAAAATCAGTATCAAAACAAGCCTAGATCCCTGGGGAGCTCCACTGGAAATAAATCTACCACATTAATTTTTCCCTATACACAAATATATTTTGATATCTGTCATTAGCCTATTTTTTAGACTTTTAATAATGTTCTGTTAACATAATATATTTTTTTCCTAATGGAAATAGTTTAACATGAAAGATACATGCAAACAACTGTGAATAATAGTGTCAGCTTAGCACTTATAAACTGGGCATTTATGTGCTACCTGCCCATTCCACTTGCGAAGTAAACCAGGTTAGCCGAAGCAAACTGCAGAGCACAATTGCAGTGGAACACACCTGATTTATCTCAACACAGATTGCTGCTGCACTTTACCAACTCCACACAGGTGCTCTGAATAATCTCAAGACTTTGTAAGGCTTGGATGGTGCCAATAAAGGAAGCATCATGTAGACCTACATGGGATGCTTGTACAAGCTACGGAAGAACATCCCCACTAATAATCTGCAGCCTCCAATTTCTCAGAATCTCCTTCCTCAGCTGAAGTTCTGTGGACTGGCACAACTTCTTGTGTACAATGCTATGCTTTCTAGTTATTATTGCACAGAGCAGTTTTCATAGTACGCTGATATATGGCTAACTTAAACATGTTCTTTTTGGAAGCTATGTTAATTGCATAGGTCGTGTCTGGTAGATTTGTCTCATCCCCTGCCTACATACATCTAGTTACAAAATTCCTGTCAAAAGCTCAGCTGTCAAATTTTTATATACTTATTAGATGGCATTCAAATATCAAAATCGCATGTAAACCTACAAGCTAGTAGCTGATTAGACCAGAGACTTAATTGCTCTCTTTCCCTTAAAAGAATTCCTAGTTTAGCTTTCACCTTTTGGGTAAATGTGTGAAGAGTAAGTCTGGATCTTTGAGTAATAAATCTTTCATATATTGCTTATCAGAAGCCACAATGAATATTTGAGTAGCTGTACAGCCTTAGATGTGACAGTTACCTGTGTAGTGCCGTAGCTTCATCACAGATAATGTTGTAAGTGTTCCCAATACAGACTCAAACGTTACCCTATTTGTGGGCTGATATCAGACCATCTGTGAGTATAAACATTTGTGCAGATGAATTCCTGCTGCATATCAGCTGATGAACATACAGATGAGTTTCCTCTGTCTGAAACAAACTCTTTCTGAGTAATCAACCTTTGCATCTTGACAATTCAGTGGTACGGTATATACATCCTTTCAGCTCTGCCATCAAAATGTAATAAATCTTCCTGCTAGTGTCATAATACTCTTCTCAATATTTATGGTTACAAAAATTTAACTCTTGGCTACATGTTAAAAAATGTAGAGGGGATTGATTATTTAAGTAAAAATCAGTCTGAGGGTTCTGATGATTTAAAAAGCCACAAAAGCACATAAATGTATCATAAGACCTGATTGATTTATAAATTCTTAATCTATCACTCCTCATCTTCTACCCAGTAAGTACTATATTAGCAATCAGCAGCAAGATCAGATAGAACACTGACATCTTCCTGACACAATATGACCATAACTGTAATCTTCTAATACACAGATGCTTTTACCTAGCTATTAATAGTGCCCTTCACTAAAGATGGGCTGGTGTTGCAAGCTGTACTGAACAACTGAAGTTTGCTCTCAGTCCTGGAAGTGTCTGCGCTGGGAGGTTGTACCTACCAGAACAATAGTGGAGTGCCAGACAGAATACTGCGTTATCGTTCTTACCACTACTTGCATTTATCTCTGTTTAAAGACAATCATTTAAATTTAAATCCATAGTAGTAAGGGAGAGGCGGATATTTTCCAAAATCTTAGAAACAGAATCTCACTCTGATTTCCATGAAAAAATGTTTTCATTATCCCCTGAGCTTACAATTCTTCCATGTGCATGAGACTTCAAGATTAGGGGCACAGACTAGAATCAACACTGTTGTCAAATAAAGAGCTTAGTACATGACAATTCTTTGACCCATCATTATGACAGCAAACCTTTTTCTGAGGTTTTAAATTGTCTATAAAAAACTTTATACAGGATGAAAAAATGAATACCCAGCAAGATTGCTGTTAATTTTATTTTAAACATATTATAAGAAAAAAGAACTCTCTGTCACTTGTGCACTACAAATGTGGTATAGTTCTATTATTATAATATACAGCATAGCTGTCAGTGGTTTCAGCAATACTGCAAACAGCTTGGGCCACTACATATTTTGTTTTTTCTTCTCCTTGGTGAGTTTTTGTAGACAATACTTGTGCTTGAGCTTTTAGAATTCTTTACAGAAACAGACAGATTCTGCCCCGACAGACAGAATCTCCCCTAGTTTCCTCATATCTCTTACTGCTGTACATTTGCAACCTATAAATGGATTGCTAAAGTGCCTCCCCTTGGCCAGTTTCTTACCTTCTTTATGCTACTCTAAATCTAGTACAATTCCTTTAGTGACAGTAGGGTCATTTCACATTTATGTCTCTGTAAATCAAATAAAACTTTGTAATTTCTGTTTGCACTTTTAACATTAAATATTCCAAATAACTGCATTCTTGGTTTTAGCTGTTAAAGAAATCCATAACAATGGCAATAGCCTGTGACGTGTTTAAAACATTTAGAAACACCTTGCATTGTATAATGTGGTCTATTTGATATGCATTTATAGTTTTTATATAGGTAACTCCTAAAGAAATTCCTTCTGTATCCTGTTGAGAGCCCAGTTGTACATAATTCTATGTCAAATGACAAGCTCCAAAATGTCTCCAACAGGCTTTTGTCTACGGGATTAGGATTGTGACTTGAATCTTCATGCAGGTGTCTAGGCAAACTTTTTGGTGACAATGAGCTACTTCAGGTTCAAATCTTCTGTTAAATTGTTGTCTTACATTTTCATATATGGACTCCAAATCATGAGATGGTCTTTCTACATCAGTGATCCACCTTAGACCCTGTATGCAGTCACCTTCCATGTGCATATCATATCCTGCACTCACAGAATAAAAAGATTTTCCTGAGAACTCTAAAATACTGACTTTACCCCTTGATTCTAGTGACCCAAGGAATTCTTATGATGAAACGAATACTAGAAATGGCTGATGGGAAAGTAGCTTCCATTGTACGTATACTCTGTTTTTGAAGTTCAAAACAGCTTCAGGCTAGATTATAACTTCTAAGATCCTCTTTCTTGCCCCTAAATAATATGTGGGAAGTTGGAAATGTCACTGCAGAGGACTAGTGTGCAGCTAATCAGTGCCACTCTACTATGAGAAACAGCGTGACCAGCGGGTCCAGGTAGGTTTTTCTCCCTCTGTACTCGGCACTGGTGAAACCGTTCCTTGAATCCTGTGTTCAGTTCTGGGCCCCTCACCACAAAAAGGATGTTGAGGCTCTGGAGAAGAGCGACAAAACTAGTGAGGGGGCTGGAGAACAGGCCTTATGAGGAGTGGGTGAGAGAGCTGGAGTTGTTTAGCCTGGAGAAGAGGAGGCTGAGGGGAGACCTCATTGCTCTATACAACTACCTGAACCTCCGTCGGGAGGGTAATTGGGCACTGGCACAGGCTGCCCAAGGAGGTGGTTGAGTCACCTTCCCTGGAGGTGTTTAAGGGACAGGTGGACAAGGCGCTGAGGGACATGGGTCAGTACTTGATAGGAATGGTTGGACTTGATGATCCCATGGGTCTTTTCCAACCTGGTGATTCTATGATTCTATGATTCTATGATTCTACTAGCAGTAAGAGGGGATAATAGAGAGCTATAATCCCATTGAACTTGCAGTAAAGCTTCCACAGATCCCAGGAATTATTTAAAATAGTGTCAGAAAATAAATTAAATGGGAATTTGGGACCACAAAGAACAAACAGATGCATGAAACCTCCTTGGGTATTTGCAGAAGCTCAGGAAGCTCGCATACCTTCCAGAGTGAACACAGAACAGGATCAGTCAAGAAAACAGCAAATACAGATAAAATTATGTAAGTAGTTTGCCCTGCAAGGGAAGAGACTGTAGATCTCCTCAGTGAGTCAACATGCTTAAAAGATTGCCTTCTTTAAATCCATCATTTCCTTATACTGGTTGTTCTCAGGTCCTCCTTACTCAGGCCCAGTCAAGGAATATTTTGAGATTTGTCCCAATCATAGCATGGCTTAGTTTGGAAGGGACCTGTACAGGTTATCCAGTCCAACCCCCTGCAGTGAGCAGGGACATCTTCAACCGGATCAGGTTGCTCAGAGCCCTATCCAACCTGACCTTTAATGTTTCCAGGGATGGGTCTTCTACAATCTCTCCAGACACCCTGTTCCAGCATTTCACCGCCCTTCATTGAAAAAAATTTCTTTATGTCTAACCTAAATCTACCCTATTTTAGTTTAAAACCATTACCCCCTGTCCTATTGCAACAGGCTCAGCTAAACTTTGTCCCTATCTTCCTTACAGGCACTCTTTGTGTACTCAAAGGATGCCATAAGGTCTCTGTGGAGCCTTCTCTTCTCCAGGGTGAACAATCCCAACTCTCTTAGCCTGTCTTCACAGGAGAGGTGTACCATCCCTCTGATCATTGATGTCAATTATTTGCTCACTAGTGTTTCCAGCATCACATCCTCTCTGGTAGGGGTATTTTACTATTTACCTTTATTTCAGAGAAATAAAAATCAGAAAGGCAAAACAGTGTAAGGGATACAGTCATGCTGAGCATCACTTTTGAATGAAGTGTCCTGCCCATCCTTGCATGTTAGCATGTATTGTCCACTGTGTGAATATGTAGTATAAAGACTCTGAATCTGTAGTACAAGACTCTGTAAGGAAACTCTGGGCCTGTAACATTTTCACCAGTGAGCACTTCAGAGATTTCACCTTAGCCCTGTAGCAATAAAACCAACAACTGAAATAAAACTGCACACCTGAATATTCATGAAAGCTTTTACTAAGCCACTTCTGTAGATGTGTTTTTCTTCTATTGTGCTTTCTTTGTCCCAGAAAGCACAACACAGTAGACACTTTTAACAGTACTTTTTAAACATTGATTGGTTTAAACATTAAACTGTCACAAGCTTAAAATTTTATTAAATTACCACTTTATTGAAGACTGTGGCCCCAACCTTAAGTAAACTAAGTATATTAGTAGCATTACTGCATGATTAGTCTTAGCAAATTTATGAGACTATCTTAAGCTACTGCAAAAGGATTTCAGCATTCACAAGTGCACATTAATTAGTTAATAGCTCATATTATACATTAATATCTAGGCAAGGATTACTTAAAAATTATCCAAACACTCATCTTACTCATGTAAGTAGCCTCATTAATATCTATACAACTACTCCGATGAGCAAAACACAGTTCATGGGTGTTTCCAGAAGCAAAAGTTTGGGCACCCTTGGGAGCTTTTGTATGAAATTGGCCTCAGAAAGAATCAGTGAGCTGGTATGTTCACAGTTCTTTACTCCAGCAAGTGCTGGCAGATTCAGGGGCCTTTATTCATCATAGTGGAACACATTTCCATTTCACTCTTAGCCCAGGTGTTCTTCGCATTTTGAAATTCCTTAGAAAATATTATTTTTGTGACTATTATCAAGTTTAAATTTGTATAGCAGGTGAACTACAAATATTTCTACACTTCATTTCCACTCCACAATAAAGGATTTTTGGATAAAATCCTATTTGCGTTATGTTACAATATTGAAAATATATACATACAGATAGATACACAGTCCTCTCTTGAAAGATTTTTTTGGTTTACTTTCTCTCTACTAAGTGGTTATCTAAGACATCAAGAATCATTTTGGAGGGAAAGAGTTCACTGTTGCCAAATGGGCTATTTTATGTGCATCAGTTTCTGTCATTCTCAAATGAGCAGTGCATAAACATTGCTGTTTAGCTGATGGAGACACTATATAGATCGAAAAATCTTTAATTAGTGCAAGGACAGCACATTCCACTCCTTTGTTTATGATTCTCACAGGAGAAAAAATTGTAAAATTTAAATCTACTAAAAATATTTTACACATAGTTAAAATAAATAAAAGCAGTATTCTCTTACTGTAATCATGCAAGCACCAAAAATTCTTTCCTTCTGACTTCAAATCTTTCCAGAAACTGCCTCTATGTGAGCACACTTTCTGGATCTTCCAGTAATTATGGACCTGATCTGCAAACACCAACTCACCAAAGACTTGTTATAGCAACTTATCGCCACTTATGAGTCATTCTACAATAATTTACAAGGTTGGATTGAAATTTTATAGACATAATTGCTACAATGAGTACAGTAATGCTCTCTTAAATGTTAATTCCCATCACACTGCAAAACTTTTAGTTCTTTAGCACCACAGTACAACAGGCAGGAGTTGTAAGAATGGCATCAACAGACAACTACAAGTACTTAGGAATACAAAGCAAAATGCGTTATGGTTATATGTGAAAAATTTTCGCCACTTCTGGCCTCAAAAATTACCCCTTCTTTGTGAATGTTAGGTCAGGAGTAAAGCACCGCATTCTAAATGTGATACTTCCAGAGTTTATGCATGCATACAGCTATCTGCAGGACCAGATACCACACAGCCAAAGGTCACAAAGGAAGTCTGTAATGGAATTCCCTCAGCTTACTGTAAGTACATACAGAAAGATGTTTTCTGTTTTCATCTGAATTTCAAATCATGTTCAGAAGATCTTTTTGTTCCAAAGGCTTTGAGGTAGTTCATTCAGAGCTGTCGCAAGCATGATTACACACTGTACTTTACTATGTACTCATTTCCTCAATAGTCTGGACCCAGAGATGTAAGAAAAACACATCAAAAAACACAGTGGCAGGCTGTTAACTGTTAACACTCCTCTAAAACAGTGGTACTCTCAACAAAACAAAACATGACTGTTTGCCTAAAGAACACAGATCATCCTCAGCTCATCCAAATGTTCTGGGCAAAATTTCACAAAGAATAAGGATTGCTGCAAAACTCATGCCATTCTATTCGCAGTGCCAGGCACATTTTTTTGACATTGCTGTCCCTAAAATAAGCCCATACCAACTCGTGAACTTTAGAATAAAACCATAAATCTCTAGCAAACCACGATGCTCCATTGTACATGCTTCTTCCCTGGGGAGAGGATGAGAGACTGACCAACATGTGACAAATATTAGTCACATTCCTTCATGAGCTGCTGAGCCCAGAACTGCAATAACAAAGACCATTTAAGAGCCTAAATGTAATGACAGTTTGGAACTAAACCTCTTTCTCCCGAGAAACCCAAATGGAGAGCTTAATTAATATGAAAATCTATAGAGGCAGAAAACACTCACCTCTCCGAAGCCTATTGCATGTAACTGCAATTGACCAAACACAATATATTTTAGATACTTTTATACATGGAAAACAATTATCTGTGTTTCCTACTAAAATTAACAGAATGCAAATGGGCATTTCCTGGCTTCATATTCATAACCATCTCTGCAGAACCATTTGTTCTGATCACAATAAGTTGTTTAGAGCTGCATGAAGGAAGATTTATGACTAACAACAGCAAAGATGTATATCTAACTTAAGTCTCAGGCAATTTATTTTTCCTTGATCTGCACATTCTTTATGCACAGTCATGTTTAAGGAATGGACCCAGTGAATCCTTCTGGGAATAAAATACCCGGAAGAGAACAGGTCAGTCCACAAGTAAGAAAAGGTGCTTTATTCAGAATCACCTTCAAACTAACAAAATTAAAAAGCATACAAAATATCAATTCTTCTTTAAACCGATGACTACCCATACTACCTCTATTTTGTTACAAAAGACCGATATATTGAAGTCTCAAATCTAACAATTGCTGAACCTGGATTTATGCTACATCCAAATAAAATTAAATATAAGATTTAAAATAAAATGTATTGAAGTATTACAGTATGATATTTATTAATAGCAGTGCTACTGGCCTATAGAAAACACTTCACCTCTTTTATTTCCACATCCTTAGACTTTTTTTCAAAGTTTTCCATTTCAACACCCTATCTTTTAGCGTAGTCCCCCTGCAAAGACACACCACACTTTGGGGTAAATGTACCTAACAAGACATATGCTTATAACAACTTTTAGTGCATGGTTGATAATATGTTAAAATGCATTACAGGAATTATTTGGTTTTTAAAACACAAATGTATGACACCTAAAACAGTCAATTGTGTGGCATCCAAGCAGAGGGTGTATGTCTTTGATGTACCCTAAACAAACTGTATTTGTAGATCTCAGTCAAGTTTCAGCTTATTGCCATTAAAATTAATCTTACAACTGAAACGATAAGTGGTACTTGCTTCAAGCCATTCTTACCACACTAAGAAGTTAATAGTAAAGTTGATAGTATCAGCGACAGCAGGAATCAAGGCATCAGAAACACATTTGTTACAGTAGCAATAATAAACAAAGTCAAATTAAGAACAGGAGTGGACCAGGAGCAAACTTCTAGTTCCAAATATCACTGAGCTTTAAATGCCAAGCCAAAGTCCCAAGGATAAACATCAGTAAACCTCAACTCAATGTGACTCCAGATACAGTGGAGAGCAAGAAATGTGTGGCTTGCTACTATGCAACATATTTAAATACAAATTAAAACAAGCAATGGACCGACAAATGCCAATTCTAAGAATAACATTAAGTACTCGTTATGGTAAGGTACACATCCAGTTTATAAATTAAAAAGGGTGCTTTAATTGTCTGCCTGAATTTTTCTGGGAGAAAAAAAAATAAAAAAGAAGGCAAACAAAGCTGAAACTAACTTTATTAAGTGGATTTACTAGGCTAAGAAAGAATCACAGACATTTGGGAAAAATAAACACAAGAACCATCAAAAGACAGCCTTAATATATGTTTAAGGGGAAAGGAGGAAAAGAAGAGTTCCACATTTTGTCATTTTCTGGTTTGAGTTATTTAACAAATGCTGGGATAAATGCAAGGAAATCAGCTGGATATAATTATATGATGACACCATGCCAGCCTCAGTATTGCTACAGATCTAAAATAAGCTCAGAGCTCCCTCTCAGCCTGAATAATGTTATTGCATACTGTCAGAAGATTATTTTCAAGCCAGATTCATTACTTAATATTGATGTTACTCAACCACCGATTTGGAAATGTCCAAAAGGTTTTTCTATCTATTGCCATCTGATGAGCATTAGAGGCTTTTAGATTTCTCTTGTTTTTATATTTCTACTTCTACGTACTTTGAATTTTTGACAAGTATCTATCTCACTTTTGTCAGCTCTTCATTTAAATCTCTTTGGACCAATATCTGCATTTTTATATGAACAGAACCGATTTTTACCTGGCCTAGTCAGAATACATTCATGGATTTTGTCACTTATTAAATATAATTCAGATTATGAAAGTTGACTTAAAGCTGCCACTATTAACTCAGCATAGAATGTGTGCAATTATAGGATACAAGAAAAGTGAATAGAAAAAGCATTCAAGATAAACAGTTAAAATAACTTATTGACATTCATAAAATTCCCTTTACCCCATATTTGCCATGAAACTAAGAAAACTGGCAAATATGTAGGTACATCTGTACAACTTCTGCTATCTGAGAAGACTCACTTATTGAAAGATTCTAGAAGAGTTTAGCAGAAGGACATTTGCAGTGCATAGGAGATCAGGCTTTGTTTATTATCAGGCTATGTGAAAGACAGTATAAGGAGAAAGACAACTTAGGACCTTATGCATATAGTAAATAGTACTATAATACTTATTTACTGGAGATTTCCAAACAATGTATTGCTTTTAATAGACTAAAACTAAAATATATCACATATGGGAAATGGCTTCAATGGAAGCAGAAATGGGGCTGATATAAAGATACAGGCAATGTTTCTGAAGGTTGTTCATTCCTAAAAGGGATCTTTTTGTTCACAAGAAAGCTGTGTGTTACCACAACCTCAGCTGATGAAAGAAAGTCTGTGATTTTCTCAACTTTGATAAAGAAACAAGTATATTAATGGATAAGCTCATAATTATCTTATTTCAGACTGGTTTTTATACTACATAGAATGTGCATTCAGTGAGCAATAGATTACCAAAAATTCCCCAAATTCTCATGGAATAATCAAACAAAGAAGATGATTTGTTATTGGTTTTTTTTACATAAGTAAATCCAACATTAATTAGATAAATTAACGGCAGAGTTGCACTGATACTGTACAACAGTACAAATGTATAAATGATACTATACAATAGTTCTAAAGGGGTTCAGACTTATTAGTTTGGACTTTACATCAACCCACTAAGAAGAAGCCAGACAGCGAAAAGGACTCAGCAGAAGGCCAGAAGAGATATAAAGGAGATGCTAGGATACAGAAAGAGAACTTAGGTGGGTTGGCAATAAGGAATCAGGAGAAGTGTTGTGGCAGAAGGTTTAAAACAATGACTCACATGCAAGAGAATGCAGAATTTGTAAAAAGAAACCCTTCACTACATTTTTTACACAAAGATAGCTGCTGAAGCACAGAACAATGAAAAGGCAGAAAGTAAGGCTCTTTGAGATCAGATATTGAATGTTGAGTTCAATGAAAGTTAGATTGACTTTTGTATAGCACACTAATCCTTTTATTACCTATTTTCTTGATATTTGCACTCACTTCTTCACCCTGTTTCAATATGAAGGCACTTGAGAATGAAGGACAACTGTAAATTAGTGTACCTTTAGCATATAAAGAAACACAGTCAAAACAGAGAAAACTCTGAAGTACAAAGCATCTATTTGTTAATAAATTTCTCTTTCATCCTAAAAGTCAGAAAGTGCTTCTCTAGTGATCTTTTAATCCAGTCAGCTATTAATCATTTGGTGTGACTTATCTAAGCATGTTCAGGGCCAGAAAACCAAGTTAAATCTGTAGCTTTCTAAGCTGCCACTCTACAAAGACATTTAAGGAGGAGACTGGCTCTTTTGTAGAATTCTGGGAAGCAGCAGATGGATGATATCATATCATAGTGCTGATGTTCAAATTGTGATTTGCCTCTGCAGAAGTGAAAAATTTTGTAAAATTTCCCTGTCACTACATCAGGTTATGCAATCTCAATATATTGATTCTTGGGAAATAGTACAAAAACAATGTGTCACAATTTTATCATAATTTTTATTATTAAAATAAGTAATAAGTCAGCAGGGTTTTTTTTTCTTCTGAAGATACAAGCACTCTGTTAATCAGAATGAAAGAAAATTCCTGAAAGCACATACTGAGCTTATGGAAATGTGAGAAAATTGGTAATTTAAGGCCTTCACCCTCATTCCTTCAAATACATGTGAAGAGAGGCATAAGCCTGACTTGTAGAACAAGAAACGAGAATAAACCTGTACATCTCAAAACAAAACAAACAAAACCCCAACCATATAGTGAGAAAATACATCTCCTCACGCACCTTCAATCCGTCTTCACTCTCTAGTTTTCTCTCTCCTTTACTATGGAATCAGGGGTCCATTCTTTCTTTAGGGAATATTTGCTGATCTGGAGCAAAGCCTTGCTGGACTTCCGCTCAGAGACTATGTGAAGAGGATGTGAAACAACAGAAGGGACTCTACTGCCCAGAAACTGGAGCTGAGACAGTACAAGGAGCTCTTGCAACCAGCAGCTGCTGCTCATATTCACAACTTATCCTTGGGTTTTAATTACTATTCAAAGAATAATCCTATTTCTTTCTTGCCTTGCAAAAGTGTAAAATAATTGTTAGACTTGAAAACCTTTGAGCTTCCCTGGGTATCGAAGGGACAGAACCGCAGACAATACCCTCCCTGGCATGGCCAGTGCTCAGGCCTGGGCCAAGGAGTGTAATGAAACAGATGTCAGCGCGCATGTTTCTCCTGCTGCTCTTGTTATCAATCAAGGAGGGGGGAAGGCAAGAGCCAAGCCCTGGAGAGTTCATCACACAGACATGCTGCAAACTACAACCTTCAGCTGCCTTGTTTCACAGAGATAAGGCAGTTAGGATCCCTCTGCTAAGCTGGCTGGCTCTTCCTCCCACCAGCTGACATTTGCTCGGAGTCTGTGTTTATAAAACGGTGCTGGACATGCAAAACCTATTGTGGACCTTGTAATATAACATGCTTTGTCAGCCACAAAGCATTGCTGTACCCCTTTTGAAGAAGCTCAACCTTTCTACTTAAAACTATAATGAAAAAAAGAGAGAAAGAATGATTTTACTTTAAATGCGTGGTCTAATTAGCTGATACCTGAGCACAAGATTTGAACGTTAAAACAAGACTCTGAGTCAGTGAATCCTTACAGCTCTGTGAAGGACTGTCATTTTCAGGTGTGAAAAGCACCAGGGAGATTTTATTACAATTTTAATTAATACTAGCAACAAATAGAATGATAAAACCACATCTATTTATACAATGAAACATCCATTCAGACAAAGAAATTCCCACTGGCAACCTTTTCCCAACTATGTGTCAGTCATTCATTTTCATTTTGCTGATTTTTCTCTTCTCTCTTTGGTTAACACATTCCTGGTTATGCACTTTATCTCATTTTCCAAGAAGGCCTCTATTTATGAAGAGTCACAGCCATTTTCTTGTGGATGGAAATGCTGCCCTCAAGCTGTCATTGTAACCTGAAACAAGGATGCTTCATTGCTTCAGAAAAGACCCTGGGGACTCTTATTCATACACATATTTATCTTCTTCATGATGTACACACAGATATCTATTGTGAAGAAAAGCTGTGTGATTCCAAAAGACCGTGCCTTTCATGAAACAAGGTTTGTTCAGGATTAAGATTAAACTACAGCATTTTGGGGAAGAGAGAAGCAATATTACCAGAAAAGCACTTCAGCAACTGTAAGGAACTGGACAGACTCCAATCGCTTTTGTTTTCTGTATCCCTTCCTCCTAATTTCATTTCCTTTCAGGTGTCTCTTCCTTTCCAGTCCCCCACTTTTGTCCTCTAAAATCTATTGTGTTTCAGCTTCATTCTTGACTCTTAGCTGTAATCCTATTATTTTCCTGCACTACTCAGAATGTTCATCTACATCCACCTTTTTAATAGCATTGTTAATGATTTGAGAGCACTAAGTCACAGTCAAGATAATGGCTGCAAAAAATTCACAGACATGATTTTTATGATATAATATACTAGTATACTAATCGTCCGAACAGTTAATTGAAAGGCACTAAATATTTTATTATTCATTTGTTATTCCTTCTCTTTTTACCATTTATGCTTCTGCTTATTTTTCTTTTTTTAGGACTTTTTAACCTGCAGCTCCACCCTAATTTATCTTTAATAAAAATTGTACCCTACTGGCATACAATCATAGCACTTTAAAAAAATATTTAAGAAACTGAGAATCACTTTGGACACTACTGCAGATGAGATGGGGAACACAGATTTCAGTACCTAGAAAGCCTGCTGTAGAAGGAAGTTCTAATATTTCAATCACCTTTTAAAAATAACACTTAAACTATTGTCAGTCTGAAACATGCAGACGCATCACAAAAATCAAGCTCAGACTCTTAAAGGGACAGAGCACTTGCCAGCTCAGCAATATTGAGGCCTTTATTTGTCTCCAACACTGTCCAATAGCTCAGAGGACAATTAAAAAAGCACACACACAATGGGATCTATAATAAGCCAAGGGGTTTTTTTTTCCCAAAAAGGTCATCATAGTTAAAGGTTGGCTTATGTCTCTAATTTTATTTTTTTTTTGCTAGCAATTCTCTTACAGCATTTGAAAAAATACAGTGCATATCCTTTACACAGCCAGTGGCTAGCTGTGTAATACACCAAAAATGATTAATTGCATTGTTTGGTATTTGTAAACACACACCAGGGTTTGCTGAAGTTTGACTTGCTTCTTTCATAAATAAATGCATTGACTGAGGCATAATCAGTGTTAATTCTGTTTAGGTTCCAGGGGGAGGGGTTGTTTTTTAATTCTGAATGAGCTTAACGCTTATGAAAATACTGGAGACGGTTTAGAAGGCATAGAAAGGTCTGTTATTATATTAAGCAACATTGACTGTAATACCACAAACCTGTGATACCTGTGCTGTTACAATCACACTGCAGGGACAGTCCCACCAAGCTCGGTGATGATCCTGTGACGGTTAATATAGTCACACACTTACACGGCTACATAAAAAATGATACTAAGTTAGCAACCAGTAGAAACCTCCACATAGTCTGTGATGAAGCTGTTAATGAGATGTCTGCACACACTATTTTTCCACAGATCCTTGCCTCACTCAGCAAATGAACACTTGTGCAGCCTTTTCCCTATATGCTCCACAGAATATGTGGCTCCAAATGCAGGATTTTTCAGTACTAAGTGAGCCTCTCTCTAGAGCTCAATAGAACATAAATGAATTTTTCTTTAAAAGCAAGAACAAAGCCAAAACCTATGAAATTAGGTAGTATTATTATTTTGTGTGGTACTATTTTCTCATTTTCACGAAAGTGAAATAAAGAAGTGGGAAATGGTTAGCAAAAATTTCATCAGTAATTTTAGGTGCTCATAAAAAGCTGAAATCTGATTTTCAGATCACTATCCATAGCACTTTATAAATGTTTACATTCAAAACACAATTCCCTTTGATGTTATTTTCAAGCGCTGAAAAAACAGACTTGCATGTCTCTATAAACCTCTGTCCTTCAAGAGGGACTACGTCAGCCAGCGTGTCTGAGCACACAGTGAGGCTCTCCACATGGCAAGAATCCATCCCCAGAACACGAGCTGCAGGTTCTCATGGGCTGGCCCTCTGTACACCTGCTAGATCTGATAGATGTTCAATGTACTTCTAAGTAACTGCAGGATTTTATTTTCATTCCGATATTCTAAGAGATTTATCTCAAGTGTACATGTGAAAACATAATGAAAGTATTATAGAATCATAGAATAATAGAAAAACGAGGTTGGAAGAGACCCACCAGATCATTGAGTCCAACCACTCCCACCAATCTCTAAACCATGCCACTTAGCACCTTGTCCACCTGTGCCTTAAACACCTCCAGGGAAGGTGAATCAACGACCTCCCTGGGTAGCCTGTGCCAGTGCCCAACGACTCTTTCTGTGAAATTTTTTTTCTTAATGTCTAGCCTAAATCTCCCCTGGGGGAGCTTGAGGCCATTCCCTCTTGTCCTGTCCCCATCACTTGGAAGAAGAGGCTAGCTCCCTCCTCTCTACAACCTCCTTTCAGGTAGTTATAGAGAGTAATGAGGTCTCCCCTCAGCCTCCTCTTCTCCAGGCTAGACACCCCCAGCTCTCTCAGCCGTTCCTCATAGGGCCTGTTCTCCAGCCCCCTCACCAGCTTTGTTGCTCTTCTCTGGACTCGCTCCAGAGCCTCAGTATCCTTCTTGTGGTGAGGGGTCCAGAACTGAACACAGGATTCAAGGAGCAGTCTCACCAGTGCTGAATACAGAGGGAGAGTAACCTCCCTGGACCTGCTGGTCACACCGTTTCTGATACAAGCCAAGATGCCAACACCCCCAGGTCCCTCTCTCCTCCAGGCAGCTAGACAGACAGACTTGTCCCAGTCTGTAGTTCTGCATAGGGTTGTTGTGCCCAAAGTGCAGGACTCGGTATTTGGCCTTGTTAAACCACATACCATTGGACTCTGCCTAGTGGACCAGCCTGTCCAGATACCTTTGCAGAGCCTCCCTACCCTCCAGCAGATCAACACTTCCACCCATTGTTCTTCACTTACATGTGGGTACACACTTTGGCATTTTTAATACCTTTCCCAAGTACACATAGAGCCACACTTAAGATAGATCTCTGGTAACACAGTAATTCCTGAATCTTCCGATGTGTGGAGCATCTACAATTCTTGTTGACATCAACTGGAGCTGCAAGGCTCTCAGCACTTCTGAAACTTTGGTCTGAGCTTGCATACCAACACAGGCATACTCATTCTTTAATGAGCAACTAGCATTTTGATAGACCTTAATGTAATAAAGGTGCAGACAAGGGAAGCATAAAAAAGGGGGAAAAGAATTCAACTATTTAGAAAACGTATTAATTCTGTTGTTGCTATATGCCTCATCAGCCCTGTGTTTGACATTGCTCAGCTTAACAGAGCTGAAGCATTTCAAGGGTAGGAATACACTGCACATAAAATGTATCCACAACCACCTCTTCCTCTCATATAACACACCTTGTTTACTTGTGTGGAAGTGCAGCTTCTTGTGGAGCAAGTTCATATCTTCAAAGTCACAGTGCTAAGAGTGCTGGAAGTTGAATGTTCAGTGGCTAGAAACCACTGAAAAAGAATCTCTTCTAGGTAGCTGTGGGAGCTATATATGACATGCAGCTACAGAGATAAATGCGCACCTGGAATCAGCTAACCAGATGGTTCCACCACTTGTATCCCCCAACTCTCCTCTTCACAAGATAATGATGGTCAGTGGATAACAAAGTAAGGAAGATAACAGTAAGTAGTGTAAGTAGATAACAAAGGAAGAACAATCCTACTCTCTCTGGGAAGATTTCCTTTTGTTAAGCTGTATTACTGTTCTCATTTGCCAACCCAAAATCCTTCTTTTTTGATATGCATCTTGGGATAGCTTATGACCTACAGCCATAAAAAATGAACTTTCATTTGTCCAGAGCTATTGTATACATCGTCATACTACCTTAGCTAGACAGCCCTTACCTTTCTTTGCCAATACTCCATTTGTATTCATTTGTATTTACTTAACTCTCAAATAACAAAAAATATTAAACAACATTGCCTTATAATATTAATTTACTAATATTTAGTAACAAAATGCAATCAGTTTTATTTCAGACTGCATTCTCTATTCTATGTGAAAATGATGGTCTTCTGCTTTTCTGAGGCAAAGAACTTGTCTCATTAGTATTACAGCACAAGTTCTACACTTGTAGTAGTGTTTCATAGACAAAGCAAGAAACAGAAATCTCAGTAGTTCCTCCAGAAACAGCATCATAGGTGTCACACAGGACCGTTCCCAAGGTGAAATTCACTCTAGTTCCAAGGACAAACCAAGATTGGTAGTATTCTTGAATATTTTGGCATTTTAGGAAAGACTTTGAAGGACTGGGTGCTACAGTTATTATTTTATGGAAGAATAGGCAAAGAGAGGAATTAATTCCATTGTAGTGGAACAGAACAAAGAAACTTTTAATAGAAAAGGCCAGATATTTGCTTTTCTGCACTGAGTTTTGAAAGCACTTGTGTAGAGAACCTATTTTTGTTGATTTGTATCCAGATCATGCAAAACTATTTGATAGGTTTGATTCTGAACTTACACTATAGCTTAAAAAATGATGTCAAGTTACGCTTGATGTTGTCACAGCTAATTGGTTACATTAGTTACAACTGCTGAATGCAATCCTTACACAACCATTCCTTCCCAAGAATGACCCCCCAAACAGAATTCTTTCTTTCAAGTCTGTACATAATATCAACCTGATAGACATAATGCAAGCTTTGTAGGTAACTTGTCAATGTTAAGAGTTGCCATTTTCCAATGACTATGTTCTCACCATGCTCTGACAGTACTAAGATTAAGCTCTTACACCTGTACACTGGGTAGAAAGGCTCATTTGTACCCTCTGAAGCTCTCATGACAAAAGCTTCACTGGCACAAGAACTGAAAGCCCATAGGGTAGCAGTAATAGGACTCACAGACTTATCATACAGGTGTGTCTCCTGCCTCTGCATCTGGAATGGACCAGATTGCAATACAGGCACTTTAAGCTTTCCCTAGCCAGAGGACTCAATTCAGAGTCACAGCTCAATTTTCTCTTTCAAACGCCAACACATTTCGATTTCTTTCTGACTTCTGTGTGTCTATCAACATTTTTATTTTTGTAATGTTCAAAGCACAGATGTGCATTGCAGCATGTACACAGAGGTAGCAGCCTCACTTGTTTTAGGAAAATTACCATTGCTACATATGACAACTCTTCAAAAGAACAGAAGACTCCCATTCAACTATGTGCTGAAAAGATACCACGCATGCACAATTAGGCTGCTCAAAGTCTGAAATAAAAGGGCTGTGAGAGTTGCCACCACCATTCAGAGCTTCTAATGCAGCAACAACCCCCTCTTGCCAGATATCCACAGGTGATCCCAAGAAGAGTCCAAAGTACAATAAACTTCATATCCTGAAGAAGGATGATATATACCGAGATGAGTAAAAGTCATGAAGACTTGATAAATGATTCAGGTGTCACTTTCTTCATTCCATACAATTAAGGGTGTGTCAACATAGTGCTATCATGCATAATGACAGTTGGGCTAATGCTATACAACAGTTTTTGCTTGTCTTTTCATATGCTAATTATACTTTCCTCAGCATTACAGCTTAGTACTGAAGTTTCCCTTCCAAACATGCTTTTCTTCCCTCCAGACAGATGTTTTGCCAGTATGTATCACACTTCATCAATATTTTTGCACAACACTCACACTTAGTGAAATAAATGCAAATACAAAAATGAAAATTAAGGAGTACAATGCCAAATAAAAATCATTAGTGGAGCCCTTTCACTATCAATTGTCTCTTATTTTAATCTTGACAATAATCTTAACACTCAGTTAATCAAAACTCAAAAATAGTTTCTTAAGTTAGGTAAAGAGAGGCAGAAAAGCTGAAGAATTCCCTCAAGTCACATAAGGAGGCAATAACAGAAATAAGAGTAATGGCCATAAATACTGACTACTGTGATTCTCTGCTTTAACTATGAAGACTGATGTCCTTGATATTAGTGCAAATATTACAGAGACTAACAACTGTGAGAAGAAATACTCTGTGACAAAGGACTGCAGCTGTCAAAGTATTGATATTACAGCAGTGTATCAACAGAAGAACAGCCATATCAAAATCTGTCTAATCTCCCATCCTGTCTTCTGTTATAGCAAATAACAATGCTTTTGGAAGGATTATAGATCATACAATGGTATTTCCCCAGAACAGTCCTTCAGCTCCTAGCAATCTGTACTTTGGGGACTTTCTGAACCAAAGCAGTAAATTTATATTTAATATTTTCTCTCAGAAATTTGTCTAATGTTTTTCTGAATCAGAAAAAAAAATTGTATGCCCAAAACTAAACCCAAACATTGACGTCAGGAACTGCACTGCTTACTTTCTTTAGTGTGAAAAAAGATCCCTACTGTTTGTTTCAAACTGAATACCCACCAGCTTTCTTTAGATTGACATTCATATTACAATAAAACTCTTTTAATTCTAAATAGTATATAAATTCCTGGTAGTTTGGAACATATTATCCCAAGGGTAGGTAGTATGTTTGTTTGAAGTAAATAATCTGTTTTGGCTTTGACAAAAATTTAATGCTTCGAATACATTTGGTAGGTGGAGCAGAATGGGCTTAGGACACTGGGGTTTTTTTCATAGTTTTCAACATGAGTTCTTACCCTGAAATTAAATCCCTTTTTATTCTACGAAATCTCTATGCATTTACCACAGCTGAGAGCTTTTTGCCAAACTTAAAGCTTAACACTGAACACTTCAACCTCTTTCTAGTGGCTTCAAGTGAATGTCCTATGATAACCTACCTTAGACTGATTTAAGAGGCAAAAAAAAAAAAAAAGGAAAACAATGAGAATAATTCAAAGTAATTTTAAAGCACGAAGATGTTTACATTCTTCTTCCAGTATTGAAAGCTGTTACACTGTGGATGTGGTTTCACATTTCAGAAATTATTCATCTGATATCAGAAAATCAGAAAGACTTCATAGGAGTAGGATCAGAAGAATCGCACGTCTCCAGAACATAGAATCACAGAATCACAGAACAACCAGGTTGGAAGGGACCCATCGGATCTTCTAGTACAACCATTCCTATCTAACACTAAACCAAGTCCCTCAAGACCTCATCCACCCGTGCCTTAAACACTTCCAGGAATAAAACAAATCATCACATTACTTTGCTGAAATACAAAATTCATTAACAAGATGCTTTTCTTCTCCAAAGTGATGGTGGGGTCTCTGAGAAAATAGTAACACTATTTATAATAGGTCACTTCTAGTTTCTCAACTAAGCTGAGATCTTTGCTGCAGAGTCTCCATCATACTAGAAAGATACCTGCAGACAATCTATGCAATAGAATTTCCATCTTTATCAGTGTGCTTTTTTAAAAGTGTTCTGACTAATTAAGTACCTGCAAAGCCTGTGTGTCATTGTATAATTTAATATTTTTCCAGCATTCTTTTACACAATCAGATAGTGCTTTGTCATAGATTATCCAAATTATTACAATTGTACGTGGTATTTTAGAAATAAATTTGAGTACACATCTATATTACAATTTAAAAGTAGGTCTGCAATTCACATAGGTGTGGCTGAGCTTGCTTTGAACTATCAAATAAGACAACTGTCCCACAGCAACACAGCAACCACAGTACAGCACAGGGGAGTTACTACAAGCAAGCTACCACACTTTTACTTAGGGCCTAGGAAGATTTTGTAACCCAGACTGAACTTTTTCCCCTGTGTAACTACACAAGGACTACATTCAAGGAATGCTACAGCAATTAAAACTGAATCAACCCTAGGTAGTACAGATAACCAGATAAGGAAATAAATTAAATATATTCAGGTATTTTGTGAAAATCACAATAGATTCTGTCACTGAGAACTCAACAACTCCTAGAAGATATCAGTTTGGTTTTAAATAATATATTTAATAAAAAGTAATGTTTTGAGGGAAATAAACTGTTTGCTAGAGATAACTAATGGTTTTGGATTAGGTATCCTTTTTCAATCTTCACTTTTAACACTGTGACATTTGCCCCAAAGACAGCACAATAGTTTGTGTTACTCTCCCTGGGAACTACATGCCTCAGAGTAGTTGTTTAGTGAGAAAGTTGTTACAGTATATTTGGGGTAGTTAATGTGAACAAATATCATGTCTTAATAGAATATATCCTCATCATTTACACCCAAGTTCCTCCTCACTCCACTTTAGGAAGTTTCCCAAGAAGTCACTCCAACAACATCAGTAGAAAATAAATACGTGCATACATACAAACACATATACATACATAAGAAGTTGGGAGGGTTTTAAACCTTATCACTGAGTGTGGTTTATAATGGAACTTCCTGCTAAATTAAAGTTTACTCCTCCAAGGACTCTTATGCTTCTTTCAAAATGCTTTTAAAGAATTTTGCTCTTCAACAGATCATTCCAATGCCATGTAAATAAAACTGATTAGTAAGAATTCAGTGAGGAGAGAGAGACATTTACCATAAAACCAGGAATGCTTTGAGCTCTGTAGAGATTCCTTTCTGCCACACACAGCTCGGCTGGAAACATTCCACCAGTCCCACAATGGACATGTTTTCAATTACAAACTACAGATTTTATCAGAGTTTAAGTTAATTATTTTATACCTCTGAGATGAAAGCAATTCATGTTTAGAAACAAATGTGCATATCTTCCTATTTTAAAGCAAAAATATTTCTGCTTCCCACGAATGGGCCGTGAACCCTTTGGAATGATTTTTTTCTTTTAACGTCATTGTGACAGGGAATCTATTCCTCTTTGGTGGTTTACCTCTTTTGAATTATCAAGCCATCACAGCATAATGAGATCAAAATTACATCTCATGGCAGTCTATTATGCTCTTGTTATTACAGGGTGTTCAGAAAAAAACAATGCCCCAACTAGCTTTTGTAAAAAATGATCCAGTACACATTTTGTACCCACTGCTGTTTTCAACATCAAAACTGTATCAAAGTAAACCAACCCAAAGGAAATGAGGCATTTTCTGTCAACATCCCCAATGTGCCATGTGAAGTATATATCCAGTATAATACTTAAGATTTATATGTTAATAATATCAGCTTGTATTTAATAAGTAAATCATATCTGTTGTTTTATAAGGTGAAAAGAATCACCAGCACATATAAATCTCTAAAATATGTTGCTAAATTTCATGCCAGAACCAAAATTATAACAGTGCAGAAATGTTCTACTTTCAAAGTTCAGTACTAATACATATAATACCCTGCTCAACAAATCAATGCTCTTTGGCCTCTCTTCTCTGAGAGGAGAGTACACACACCATAACATCACACTGTTTAAAAACAGCCAAGGGAATCTTTGTCCAGCATTGAAAACTGCACAAAATCTGGAAAAGAAGATGAATTCCACTTCCACTGCTGAAAGCTTGTTTTCTTTACAGGCATTTGGAAAACAATATCTTCATGGTTTTGAAGTAGAATGTACTAGAAGTCTGTAAGATGGGAAGAAATCCAGAGGCTGGGGTTCTATTTTCCTCTCTTGTCATGGAATTGCCACACAGCTGCAGGCAAGTTCATGCTGCACACCACCACTTATCAGTTTATCAATCTTTGAAATAGGAAGGATAATGTTTGCTAATCTAATTTAGTAAAACACTGTGAGATTTACATAAAAGGTATTATGTATGAATGTAAAATAGACAGTAAATATCCTAAAGCTAAGGAGTGACTCATCAGCAATGAGATAATCTGTGGCAAACACTTATTACTTTAGTTAATTTGTTGCAGAAAATAATAAAACCATAACAAATATTATCTGGCCAAAATAGAACTGAATACAAAGGGCATCTTGGAAACAATTTCTGCCCTTCTAGCTTCATGCTAATTGTCATGTAAATTAGGAGAGCTAAAATTACACCAGCTGGGAGAGCAAAAGGTTTCTTTTGTTTCTTGACGGACCCTCAAAAAGTCTTCCCCACCTGATTAACTAACATTGTGTTTGTTTTGTGGACAATAAAATGTAGAAAGTTTTCCTTTTCCTGTCAGCAAATGATGAATACATGTGGAACAGATTATTTAATACCACTAGACCACCAGGGAAGATGATTTAGGTGAGCAGCAGCAGAGCTGTACCATTTATTTTTATTACCATGCATTAAAAATTACGTTTACAGATAATTGTTTTTCTCCCTCCAATAAACCAAGATAAAAAAAAATCAAGGAGAATATTTAATAACACAGGACCACCAGGGAGGAATTTTAGAAGCTGATTTTTTTTTATTTTATTGACAAAATAGATTCTCTTTTTCTTTCTTTCTTTCTTGGAAATTTCCAATTATTTTTAATGGCTATTTGTGGCAAGAAAATTTGAAAATAGAATGACAGAATGAGTTTTCAGCTGGGGGAGTTTCACACAGATTGAGTTGTCCTTTTATAAGGGTAATTAGCTAATCAAACAGTCCCTCAACACCAGCAGTTTTATAACACCTGTATAGATGCCCACATGTGATATAATGGTTTGCAGATGTCAGTCCTCAAAGGTATGGTCAACAGTCCTGGTTCCTAGTACTCTTTGTCATTCCTGCTCCTAGTGAAGTCTGTTACTACTCCTGTCCGGTTCTGTGGGAGTGTTATTTGGTATAAAAATATTGAACTTGCCTCACTTTCTTGCTAGGGAAATGGCATTTTATATAAAATTCTATTTTAAATTCCTAGTTCTGGTTTGAACTGAAGGATTGTGGAAAAGGCTGCTCACTTCTGTGATGGTCCTGATGCTAGGAACCCCCAAAATGCTGGAAATAAGTAGTCAGTTTGCTTGTGTGAGAGCTCCAGATGATTTATCTATAAAAGGAATTTGGGGCCAAATTCTCAAGTCAATGCTCATTAGCTAAACAAAGCTGATATGGGCCTCAAAGTCAGCAGTGATTTTGCCTAAGTAAAAACAGCAAGCCAGTCAGGATCTGATAAGCATCTGAATGCCTCAGATTTACAAAAAAGAAAAAGAAATTAAGCCACCTAATATTTAGCAGTTTGTCTGTTACAGTATGAAAGGAACCAGATGTTAGAAGAGGAGTCGATGCTATTATGTAGTGCTGGTCAGGTTCACACTATTTTCTGTTTGAAGAAAACAAGCAATTCTGCATGCACAGCAGGGCCATAAAAACATGCAGTGACACATGAATGTGCAGTGAACTTTTTCGAATGTGCACTGACTTTTAAAAATATAAATGCTGGCTACTCAGCAATCGCCTATAGGTCCTATGGCCACTATTTGGATCTATGTTTGCTAGTTCACAAAGTGGCTATAGAGCTTCTTTTCTTATATACAACTCTAAAAAGAACTATATATGCCTGGAAGTCAACATGTGCTATGTACATTTTCAGTTCTATCCTGATTGTTTTACTACCAAAATACACACCAACCAACCATTAGCTTAAAAGAGAACTACTACCAACTTTCCTGCATTGCACACACATGATCAGAACGGCCTGCACTGACAAATTGCTTACCTTGTTTGCATCTGACAAGAGACCTAGTCTGAGCCACTTCTGCTTTCACAGCCAACTGCTCCTGCTATTGCTGCCCACAAAAGTGGATGGCATTGTATTTGTTGCTGCCTATTCCTCTCAGTATCAGCAGATTCCCCAGAAGGAGAAGAAAGCCCTGCTCTGACAAGACAGTTCATTTCTCAATTTGTAGACCATCCTTTCCCAGCACCAGTTCTGGCTGCAACCTCCCATGCACCAGAAACTCTTTGGACCTCACCTTCTTCCTCTTTCCCTTATTTCCCCTTCCAGGAGACTGCAAAGGTTGAAAGCAGCTTCTCCTTGGAAGGAAAAAAAAAGAGTACCCAGAAAGGCTGAAAGGGACAAACAGAATCATATACCTGCCCAACCACAGACTCCACAGAGATGCACACCCTGAAACTTACTGAGTACTTCTACTTCCTTTCCCCTAACTCCTTCAAAGAAGTTGTTGCTCTTACATGACTAAGCTCACCCCTAAATCTCACCTTCACACTGTGGAGGTGATTTCCTATGATGTCTCAAATCAAATGCTATGATTTCTCAGACTCCAAATTCTCCAGAGCTCTACTGACTCCATAACTCTTCATCTGCATTTACAATCTTCTAAAATTCTCCCTCTAAAGCCCTAGTGACTAATTCTGCTTTCAGATCCCCAGCACAAGCTTCAGTTTTTGCTAACATGTTTAGCCTTCTCAAATCCCAGCCTTTATTCTGTTTCTCCCCCAGAAGCCTGTACCACAATAAGATTTAATTTTACCTACATCATTGATACCACTGAGGAGTGAATCAAAAGTGCATTGAAACAATATGAAACTCATAGAAAGTTTGGGGTGGGGTGGTATTTTTTTCATTAAGCCTTTAGTTTCCTATACTGGGGAGAAGTCAGCATGTTTGTGCTTAATTTTTATACTGTTTCCAAAGCCTAGAATGGGAATATGTTGGAAAAATATCTAAATCCTGAAAAAAATATCAGATTTTGATAAGATTCATGAAACTTCATGTATTCAATGTGTAGGCACATCAGAACGTATGCTTTTTCTTCATTTATTTCAGATGTATCTAAGAGGACAAAGCAGTAAAAACATGAGTGTTCACAAGCCCTTTGCTATTACTCTATGTGTTTGTCAATAAATATGTTTAGTAAATAAATAATGGAGTTAAGTAACGAAAAAACAGGAGAGAAAAATATGTTTCGAATGAGGTTTGAGAGAGGGAAAGTCAATGAAGCAGAGGAATGGGAGTTACATATGCAAATCAGTCACAGAAAGGTCTTAGTCATGAACGTGAAGAAAGAGGAAAACACGGATTTCTATTCCCTCTCAGGATATTATTTGATTACAAGCAGCATTCAAAACTTATTCAAGTTCTCTAACAGCAGCAATAAACTAATTTTTAAAGGGACACCATGAATACTCATGAAAAATCAGGTTCAGCTCCTACAGCCACAGAAAGTTGTCACTAGCAAAATTAAAAATCAAAAATCAGCAGAATCAAAAGGCTGGGCTCCTCCCAAACAACCACAAGTCCTAGGGCACAGAGTCACGAGGCTTTCTGGCTCCTCAGGTGTTATAAAGGATCAGTTTCAGATTCCTCACAGACCTGCAGTCTCCTTTTCCTTACTGTTCACAGCAAGTACAAGAAGCAAACAAAAGAAATGCAAATCTTCCTGGCCAAAAACCAAGCTAAAATCAGGAGAGGCAAATAGAATACCAGTTGCCAAGAGCAACATCCAGCCAATGAACAAAATAATGATGATGGACAACAAACTCATCCCTATTTCCAAGGTAAATTCTCATTCACAAAGTTAGTTAGTAAAATCATCAATATTGTTATTACATTTACCTTACACAGCTGCTGCTGCTACAGTTGGTATTAACTACTTTAGTAACCAGTATTTATTCAGAAGCATAGACACAAATATCAAAGGAGAAAAAGCAAAGTGAGACATGCTATATGAACTTACAAGATAATTTTACCCAGCAGTTGCAAAAATTGGATAGTGAAAATGTTCACGATATCGATTCTACTTCTTTGCCCCTTGCCTTGAAATGAAGTAGCTTTCTCAGCATGGGAATGGTGTTGCTGGTACTTTAATTTTGCGTGTTGAATGACTGAGCATAAGAATAAATTCAGGCACTGGAAATAATTTGTTTCTGAATTTTTAATGCTAATGAACATACATTTATATAATATTCATGATGCCTTGCACTTAGCACTTACAGTTCCTTAAGATGAAAAAGTACTTTACAAACATAAAAATTATATGTAACAGTCACCCACATCATTCTCCTTAGAATATCTGCTTCCTGTGTCACACCACAGAAGACATTTTGAAAAGTAGCATGAGTGAAGTATCATAGTCTGAACTGAATTTGGGCATCAGACACCCAGATGAACGCATCTTTCCTTACAGAAATTGTTGTAATGGTGGTCGCAGTCCTCTGTTTGATATTCCCCAGAATAACAACAAAGAGAGAGTTGGAGCACCTCAACATAGACTTGTTCCTGAGCACCATAGTTCAGAAATAGGGAACAGCACCAATGACTGACAACTTGATTCACAGGTTTTCTTCAGTATTGTCCCATTTTCCTCCTCTGGCAATATGTGAACAATGACAGACTTAATTAATGCACAAGCATAAGATCTCTTTTCATAATTTTGAACTTAGTTGGATACAGGTAGAGGAAGTTCAAGGCAACTTTTAATTGCATTAATAAGTAACACCTCTCTGCCAGTTTTATACTATATTCCAGCTGAAATTAGAACTCCTTCTTTTCCTTTTAGGGCAAAAAAACTATTGCTTAAATCCCAATTGTCAATATTTTCTTTACCTGCTACTGTTTTCCATGCAGTTTCGAAGCATCTATTGCATTGTTTTCTCTGGGAAGATGCTAAGTTTCATCTGTAATTTTTGTAATGCAGCACGTGTAAAGGAGTGTGATTTATTCATGCTGCATGAAGAACTTCAACCAGTCCAACTATTTGTTTCCACTGACATACAAAGGGAACCATATTTGGTAAATTCAGGATTTTCCTTGTTTCTCCTGTTTTAACTTTATAATTGTCAGGAACAGCTGTGTATGTTGCCAGTCACCTTCCTAAAAACTAACAGGCCTCCAACAGACAAAACTTCTATTCTCCTGCTAAATTTGTTTTTAATTATATTATAAGTAAGAAAAAAATGCCCCAGCTGCTAACACTGACTCAGAAAGGCAGAAAGGAGACATAGAGCAGACATTAGGAAATACTTAAAAAAATTCTTGTAGTTCGTGCTCTAGTAATAGAAATTTCTGGCTCTGAATGAATTCTGAAATCTGAGATGACAGAATAAATAATAGAACCTGATTATTATTTTCAGATTTTAATGCCTTGAATTCTGCCTCAAAAAATGAGTGTTTTAACTCTATATTTGCAGGCTAAATTATTTGTCATAATAACTTTACAACTTTGTGTTTCACCTTTTCGTGCCTTGATTGCTGAAGGTAATAGGGTCTGCTTTATTATGCCCATAAATTGACTCAATTGACTTATCCTTATATCCTGTTTCCTGAACTTAATGAGAGATTCTGCATCATTAGGAAAACACATCATCCTACAACAGGATCAAAAGCAAAGGAAGGCTGATAATAAGTTATTTGGATTTCAGAGACTGTTCACAGGCAAAGTTTCAGTGTTTTGTCCTGAGCTAGGACAAACAACTGGCTTTGAAAGTAAGTTTGCTGATTTCTGTGCTTGCTTTACCTTGAAAAAACAATGAAAACTGAACTTTTTCTGAATGTAAGTTGCATTCAGGTGAATATAAATAGATGTGCTTTGTATGAAAAGATAAAAATTTCAGAGGTCCAAGCAATCCAAAGAAATCAAAGCAACAAATTAAAGGAGCTGCTTCCAATAAAGCCATAGATTTTTGTTTTCAATTTTAATGTATTTTCACTAGCAACACAAAATCTATTATATATTACATTACCATCACAATACTTGAATGCAAAGGCTCCCATTTTATAATCGAAAGGAAAAATCTCTCAAAGTTCAGCAGATTGTGTTCACTGGGCATCTGGGCACATGCATAGATCCCTGGTACCACACATGGATGAAAGGACCCACTGGCACTGCACAGGTCACAGTCCCCTGGCTTGACCCATCACTGATAGGGCATGTGCCACTGTTTTGCCCATGTCGGTACTCATGGTACATTCTGCATTGGCACTGGAACAGGCTGCCCTGGGAGGTGGTTGAGTCACCTTCCATGGAGGTGTTTAAGGCACGTGTGGATGAGGTACTGAGGGGTATGGTTTAGAGATTGGTGGGAATGGTTGGACTCAATGATCTGGTGGGTCTCTTCCAAACTGGTGATTCTATGATTCTATGAGTCTATGATTCCTAGCACCATTACCGGATTTATGTGGTTTATATGCAAAATATCACCATCTTTATCATCTTGCTTTAGTTCAGAAAATAGAATAAAAAGTGAATTACAATTTTGTAACTAATGTTTAGATGTTCTCATAGGAGAGCATCAGAATTTGCTCAAAAATATTTCCAGTTGTTGATTTTCCACATGTTGCCGTAAAGATGTTTTTATTCACACACAGATAAAATCAAAACTTAAAATGGGAGTAACACGAAAGAAAAGAGAAAACTCTGTTTAATGAACAATGTTTTCATCCAAGCTGAAAAGCAAACAGTGGAAATATTACAAATAAAATTGTTTTCATGCTCCTTTTTAGCTCACTTCTGAGGTGCTTTGTGTTGGGGTTTTTTTTTTCTGAATAGGAAATTTAAGAAATTTCTAATGCAGACATTAAACTAAACCAAACTGCAGGGTTGCTTCTTCAATACGATTTGATTATGCAGCTATAGTCCCTTGAATCCATGCCCTTAGGATTTTATACAGGTAATTTTCATTTACTACTATCTTTAAAGGATAAGGAATAGTTTCCAGACAAAATCATGTTATAATTTACATAATGCCTTAATTAAACTTATGTATTATCTGTAAATTTAAGGTTCTGAAAGACTCACTCAATTAAAGAGCCTAAAGTTAAATGCCATTTTTTTTCAAAGTAGAAAGGATTGACTGCAATCCAGTAATTCCCAGTGCCTGTTAACAACATATTTTAAACCTTTATACTGTCTTTGGTCTTGCAAACATTTACTAATCTGTTTCTAAAATTTGTCTTTTCTAGAATGGTAACTTTTTTTTAAAAAAAAAAATTATTTCTATTTTGATTGAATTAAATTGTGAAATAAAAACCCCCGGAGTACACGAATATTAGAACTGCTGTGTATATTGTCTTGATCACTAGTAGGAAGTGGAGAATGGAGTTTTATTGTCAAATAGAGTCAAAGTTCCAAGAGAATACTTCTGAGACTTAGTGATCCATAATATTTTTTCCACTGTAGGGCACATACAAAAGAGTTTTATAGGCATGTTATCAATATGTGGTAACAATAGAGAAGGTAGAGCTGGATGTGTCATGGAGCAGTGCAGGAGATTCAAATTTGCAGACTAATGACTTCACTTCAGTATGTGTATTATTGATAGAGCAGACCACAATGGTCAATTGTGTCAATGTCTACTTAGTCCCTCTTTAGTGCACAGATTCTTTACTCTAAAGCTCATAAAACTTCCTGAAGGGTTGTTACAGTCTCTCAATAAAGACTTTGCTTCACATCAGCTACCGGCTTGAAAAGTTACCATGTTTATAGTGGTCCAGACATATTTAGAATCTATTTAGGTATTCTGCAATATCTGTCAACTGTGACAATCTCTGTTGTCTAAGAATAATGCATTAATAATATATAACCTGCAAGTATATTTTTGCTGTTGTTCTTTTAGGCACTACATAAGAAAGACAGAAGTTACGAGACAGTGTAAGTGCTCCCTTGGCCACAAATACCTTCAGTAAAAGATTACAGCTGAGAGAGATGTTGTCCCTAGTTAAATAAAGATTAGTAAATATACTAATTGTATGCCCAAATGTTGCATGGTCTTGTTTTTTGACCAGTTTAATGGTGCTGTGGTTAAGGTTAATGACAATTTTACATCATGCAGCACATCTGTCCCACAGATGGCTTCATTTCACTATACAGATTTATAATAGCAAAGAATACATCCCTTTTTAGGAATAGCCTCAGATCACGAGTGAATTCATGCAGATCATTTAGATATAAAAGGTAATTTTTTTTTTTTTTTTTTTAAGAACTGAGTCTAACATTAAATAAATATAAATGCCAACAAGATAAGAGTTAATATTCTTTGGAGAGGTTAACGGCTTCATATGTATTGGCTGCATCAATTTAACATTGAAATTAATACCGAGAAAAACAGCTATTACTACAGTACTTTACACACAGCAAAATCTGAAAGTTAGGCTCAGAAATTTACTCACGGCCCTTACAAGACAGTTGTGCAGAAGTGCTCTCTGCTGAACCACAGAAACAATTTTTTACCTAGAACTCCAACGACCTTTCTGGGATTCCACATGTCCCATTCTCTTCTGATTAATTCCACTAACTGCAGGACAGGAGAACCTCAGCTTCAGCCTCTTAGTATTTCCATGATCCATTAAGAGGATGCAAAGCCTGGTATCCTCTGGAGAAGCCAAGAATATTGGATTTCCCTAGAGGTGTTTATTGTACCTCCTCTGTGCTGATATATTTGTAGGCAGATTGAACAGAAGCCAGTTATTTCTGCAATCATCATACCAAGAACCCTCGAGGTAAATCAATGTACTCTTTTTGCCATGACAGAATACTATGTAAGCTGTGTAAGCCAATTTCACCTGCTTTCACAAACCCCACTCTTTGTTTATGAGATGGAAGGAAATTGCATATGCAAGAAAAAAGGGGTTTAAGTCTATGAATTGTGAAAAAGAGTGTGTGCAAAAGGTTCATAAATCAGGCTGGCCTTTATCAGAAATGCCAAACACAGTGTATTATCTTTACACTTGTTTCTTTTCCTGAAATACTTTACGGATGTTTAAAGGGTGTGGAAAGGAAGAAACTCTTTCACTAAAACACTAACATTGGCAGGCATTCAAATTGCTATGTAAACTTACTGTAAGCAATTCTAAAAGTCTCTTAGCTAATATTATGTAGTGTTTTAGATAATGCCTCCCAGAGGGTTGAGAAGAGAAATTTTGAAGCAGAAAAAACAAATGACAGATTTGATTTTTCTACCGAACTCTGAAATACTAAAGTCTGGGAAAATTCCTCCTCAAATAGATCTGCGTTGTCAAGTCTATATACAGCTTTTGTGAAATTCTTTTTCATGCACTAGTATATTTCTAAGTCCTCCCACATGGCCTGACACGTTCTTTGCCTTTATAAATAGCAGTGGACAAGGTTGTGCTGATGAAGATTTTTCAGACTGTTATGGTCAGGTCTAGAGGCAGCTTGAATATTGGAATTGAGCTCAAATCCATAGGGAGCCAAAACAGAATAACTGGGTAAAATCTTGTCTGTGTTACTAACCAGACCAACCATTACAGTTTAAGTAGATATAGCTTTTTTCAGGGTTTGTTGCTTTACTGCTAGGTATAGTAAGCAACAATAGATGCCTGATTCCCTAAAAATCTGATTATGTATTAATGAATAATAAACATCATGAAGAGTGAATATTTGCATAACTAGCAAGGACTGCTCAGCTAAGGAGAACTTCAGTTCTGTTTGCAGTTCTGTTTGATAAATGCATAAGTTTCTTTCTCTTTTTCTATAAGCAGGAACCATTTCCCCCTCTACTATCTGCAAATAACATCCCCTTCTGTCTTCCTGTATTTCATATAAAAAGCACACAAATTTCAACTGTTTCCTAGAATATAAAGGATGCTCTAAATATCACAGTTGACAGAGATAGTCAGAAAAATCACTACTTGTAGTACTCCTAGAAAAAATTGTCCTTTTTCACATTCCAGAACTTTCAGCAGAGCAAATCTAATTGTTTTGGGTTTATAAATTACTTTTAGCCTTTTGCACAATTTTGTTTTCATCATTTTCCAATCAAAATGATGCCAAATAACAGGTCAAGAGTTTCTTGACACAGTACAGACACAGAGCTGTCACATTAATTACAAGATACACCAATATTGCTTTGGCTTGACTAATTTTCTTTTCTTAGCCAAAGAGACATATTTAAGTCTTTGAAATATCCTCTGGATACCTTCTTTTAGCCTGATTGCCTACAGGAAATAGCTTTTAAATACAGAGTACACTATAGTTGCCCAAAATTCAAACACAGATATGAGATTGTAACAGCTTTTATCATCTTCTAACGTGTGCCAAACAAGAATACACAGAATTATTTGAAGCTCTGGAAAAGGAGAGAGAACATGAATCTGTGCCTGCATTGAGTCCTGAAGCTGTGGGTGAGTACTACCTTTGAAGAATGGTCACTTACTGAAGATTTATGTCCTGTTTAAATAAATGTTCAAAACAACTCCACAAAGGACTTCTCTCACATCACCTTAAACTGCATTCTCTCAGCTGCACAGAGGTGTATTTTTCTGTGGGAATTTCCTCTGTTCCACTCTGTAGTCCTTCTTCTTATGGAAAGACTTCACGTATCTATAGCATGAACAAAGCAGCTTTTCCACTTCCTGGGAAATGGACAGAAAGGGAGCTGGCTCAGGGGGTCACTAGAACTTTATTCTCAATGCCCTGTTACTATTCCACTTCTCATTAGAGGGATCTAATACTCTGAAATACTGAAGTATTGATAAAAGATAGATTGCAGATATTTTATTGCTTCAGCGGATGAAGCCTCACCATTGCATAATCATGAATACTGCAGCAGTGTTAAGAACAGTAGAACTTTCATCTCTTGTAACTGAAATCACAATAGAATATTGTTTCATTTTTCAAACATTTGAAAGCATTTGAGAAAAGCACGTTACCTGCTCTTTAAGATCCTTACTAATTGCAGAAGGTTCCCCCTTTTTAATACTATTTTTAAGTTTTCAATTTCTGTTGTTCAGTGAAACTTCAGAGTTTGAAAAGAATAAAGCACCATTTGTCAGCAGAAGAGGAGATCAGAATTCCCAGCTGTGGCCAGAATAAAGCACCACCTACTACTCCATGCACCGAGGACAACTACTAGCAGATTATCAGCAGTTTTAATTCCAGAAAGAAGGGTGTTGAAACCAAGTTACTGTAAAAAAATGGTAGTTTCTTTTTTCCCTCTTTTTTAAAAAATTAAGTCTACCATTTGAAATAATCCATTCAGAGACTTTAATTGCACTCTTAATCTTGCTAGCTGACTTGTACATTGTATGATCAGGTTTGCCATTCTTGTCAGGTGGCACAAGAAAAGCAAGAGCAATTAAATATAAGGAAGAGACTGGAATAAAATAAATAATAGCATCTGTACCACAAAGGAGTTCAAGGAAGAGAAAACAGGGGAAATTCAAAATAAAAACTTTCTAAATAGCGATGGCCTAAGAGGGCTTCATTATGTCACTAAATAAGAGTTTTTTCTGTCCATCCACAGGCAAGACATAGTGAGATAATATTTTTTTAACTCTTGCTAGATGATATTCTAAATTACAAGATTAAATTCCATTATCTTAAATATCATTTCACGGTATTTCACATTGCTTTCAATTTTAGCACACACATTGATAAAATTTACAGATAACAGAAAGTATTTTTTCCAAGCAAACAGTTGTTTAATCAGTATATTGTGTTATCTTTGAAAACTTAGACACCTTCTCTAATTTATGTTTTTCTAGAAACTCATGGGAGAAAGATATCTTAACAAGAGGAAAGAAACACATTTGTTAGCAAACTTTCTGGGATTTTTCTGTGAAAATCATGCATTTATTGAAAGAATGTTCATGTTTAACCATTGTATAAAGTTTAAAAAAAGCCCACCTGTTTAGTGGCAGGAAAATAAAGAAAAAAATATCTAGTGAACACCACTGAGCAGATCATCAGCAGAAACCAGTTGCCTGCTATGACAAGTCTTAGAGACAATCCATACATCACCTGAACAGACAATCAGCTAGGAAGCAACTTCCAGAGAGCAAGCCAGCTGGACTTCTGAGGCTTATCAACCAGCAAGCCAGCTAGATAGGTAATAGAGCAGTGACAGAAACCACACCTTAAAAGTCAAGGATGAGGAACAAGACAGTCTGTGGAAATGGTATTTGAGAAGCTAAATAGAAGAAAGCCGCTTAGCAAGACACTTGGAAGCTTAGTGAAGCAAGGAGGAAGCCACTCTATGATCCTTAAAAGCAGCCAGTAGAAAGATCTGGCTGCCCATCAAGTGGTGAACTGGGATACTGGGGAGCTTCAAAACTTGCCAGGTCAAGAGCTTAGAGAGCCTCAAAAAGAGGTCACGCAGCTGTTGACAAGCTAGTTGATTGGTACAAAACCTGGCAAGGAAATAAAACCTCACCTCCCTGTCCATTTTCTGTTGATAGCTGTGACAGAATGAACATTCCTGTGGAACATTTTTATTCCATCTAACAGGCATCATTCTATTGGAAAAAAAAAATTGTGCAAGCTCTATTGAAGGAACATTCTGTGTTCTAAAAATACCTATTGGTCATAAAAGATGTTACCCTCCTGGATAACTAACCGGTCTGTAGGACTACAGCTGCTTTCTTACCAATAATGGAAGAAACACCTCAGCCAAGATTGAGGCATTGACACAAAAAAAAAAAAAAAAAAAAAAATCAAATTCTGGATTTCAGCATTACTGACCCTAAAAATTGAGAGACCTTTAAGTAACAGATATATGAGTGCAGATAACAAAATGATGCATTAGTACTGGAAAAATAGCCAAGAACAAATGGGAAAGAGCCAGGATTTAGGAGTTCACTACAAACCTGTAAATCTCTATGGCTTACAGTTTCTCATTTCTAGAATATTATCTGTAAAGGCCTAGAATGCATTTTGTTGCACAGCAGTTAAGATCGAGTTAAAATAAAAAGCTGATTTCTGCCAATTCTTCACTTCAGCAAAAACAATAGGAACATTTTCTGGCCAAAGCCCAAGGTTTTCATGCTTTCCTGAACCAAAAAAGTATACAATGCTAGCAAGGGGAATAAAAGTATTATTATTTCACTAGAAACAGCTTTTAAGTTGGAGAAAGCAGATAACTTAGGCAGTAATACTTGTAATACTGTATAGGTTTCATTGAACTCGGCATCACAAAGTGATAGGTGAGAAAGAAGTCTGGTGAATAAAGAGAGCATTATGAAAGATTGCTGAATAGATCAACTGTTACAAAGACACCTCTGTACTCTTGTATTCTTAAGGTAGAGATATTTTCCATGCCTTTAGCCAAAAAAATCAGTGGCACTGAGGAGGGAAAGAAAGAAATATGCTTATCCTTACCTTGGCAAGAGAGGGTGAGCTGTGTTCCAAGCTCGTATTTTTATTCTCATTGTGACAATCACAAACACTTACTTAAGCTGAAATATTGGACCATAGCACAATTTTTAAAATATGATTTTTGAAACTTGAACTCTTGACTTGTATTTACATGAGAATTATGACATTCTATCCCTCAATGCTAAAGCTTGCCCATTACACTAATACTATACTTGTTTTTCAGACAACCAAATACAGCATAGAAAGTCCCACTACACAATGTAAAATGACTGATAAATTACTTATCTCTCAACACCATCATAAGCCACAGCAACAAATAACAGATCTCAAGCTTATTTTCATGAAGTTATATCAACATTTTATTTCTGAATATGAATTTATTTTACAGTTCATCAATTTAATTTGTGTTTTGTCCATCAGTCACCAAGACCAAATTCTCTTCTATTTTTTTATCCCCTTCTTCAGCTCCTTGCAGCCTTGAGCCAAAACTTTTAAACTTTCTATTCACAGCAACCATCGTAGCCTGGATTACATCCAGTCTTTTACTAGCATCTGTCAAGTTAATATTTGTGGTTGCAATGGAGTGAAATAGAAAATAAAGATGGATGGCACCAGATTAACCCTAGCACTTCTTTATTACACCGTAGACATTTTATGTGTCTACTGCACTGAGTCTTACTACAGTTTCCATATGTCATCCTCTCCTACATTCTTTATCACCTAGTAACAGAAGATTAAGACACAATTAAGATTCTTACATCTGAAACACAACCTTTTGCCTATTCCACATAATTATGCATTAAAGTTCATTAAAGTACTTAAGAGAAAAGCATTTTTGCCTATCAAGAGTGAGAATGAAGTCAATATATAAGGATTTTACTTTCAAGATTCAAAAAAGTGGTACTGGTAATCTCCGCTTCTGCTATGAATTCCACCCAGAAGTCTCACTTCCTTTTATAAAAATTAATTAACCCATATGAGGCAATTCTTACAGACAGGAACTAAGGAAGATGATACTACACAACCCACATGGTCCAAGCAGAAGGCAGATCAGATCTCCTGGCATTTTGCTTGTTTGTCAAACTCAAAGCAAGGAAAGAAGAGCATAGTTCTTTGATGTGCTAATGAAAACTATTTATTGCAATGGTCTGGTTTTTATTATTATTTTAACGTCTATGTCTGCAGAGTTCCAAGTACAGTTTTTCTTCAAGGAAACTCAGTGGTCACTGAATTGAATAGGTGTGTGTATGCAGTCCTTTTACTTAATAAAAAGAAATCATTCTTTGAGTGCATGATGTAAATAACTGGGATTTTTACCTGAAGGAGTCATAAATGTGGAATATTTGAAAACTGGAAAATGCATTAGTTCAAATTAATTTCCAGTGGAGCCTCTAAGCTGTAGTTTTCACAGAATCTTTGTAAAATGAGAGCATTTGTCAAACTTGCACAGGTATGGCACATCAAATGGATATGACAATGAATTACGGCTGAGTTGTTTACTGACAATGGAAAGAAATGAACTTGAATTAAGTTTTTTTATAGATTATTTCCCACTCTGAGCCTAAAGGTAGGAAACAAGATGACAACTCAGGTCACAGAGTATTACACATGACAAAAAAGTCCCAAGAGGATTATTAAAAAGTACTTTGGTATTTAAATTTTTGGGGTTTCTTCCAAGATCAGTGAGACATCCTGTCTATTACTTTCATGAAGCAGTTACAGAAATACAGCTTAGCCTAATGCTCTACATCAATACATGTAAAAGACAGAAATTTTACAAATGTTCAAAGTTATTTTCTTATATAATTCCCAAATGTATATTAAAAATTTGATTAGTCAATGTGTATGCTAGATTTTCATCTCAAACCGGCTAGTAGGCAGGCAAAGTCCTCCTTGAATTTGTTCCTATTTTGAGATTACTGTTTGAAACATGAGCTGCAATGATTTCTGAAACCTGCCAACACACAGTGACAAAAGACGACACTAAATATTATCTAATTATGATCTGAAAAAACAGGATAGTAACGAAGCACTACTAAGCCAATAAGGAAGAATACAAAAGAACCAGCTGAATTGTTTTAATGTAAATAATTGTGATAGAAAGATAAAGCAGTCCAGCATCTCTAGGTTAAAAACCACTGAAGCAGTTAATAAATTCTGTTCTGATTTGGGCTGCATGCTACTTCCCTCATTTCTTGCCAGGAAATAAATGTCATGTATTTAAAAGACTCTGTAAATGAAATGTAGATACTAGTGATGTCATTGATTGCTTTTTTAAGCATTTGTCCCTGTGTTAAATATATCAAATGGTCAAATGGAGAGCTGTTTCTCCTAGAGAGGGTCAAGCTGACCTTTTTGATGTATTTTTGAAAGTACTAGATAAACAGGCACATCAGTAGAATCTGAAAGATTAGTACAAGGCTACAAGTAGGACTCTCCAAGCCAGACAGACGATCTGAAGCCTGTGTTATGGAAAGACTGGGCCATATGTACTTTTCTTATGTTTGCTGACAGTCTGCCTTCACAGAAAACGAAGTAGAACGCTCCTCCCAACCCAGGAAGTCATGAACACATGAAAGCAGTTTGTGGTCTCACAATTTCCCACCACACTTCAGATAAGTGCCACCACATTCCATTGATGGCCCTCTGCAGGAGTAAAAAGTGAAAAATCTCTGTTACTGTCTATGCCAGCGTGCCACCATTGCCTGTGAAATTCCAACTGCCATCAGTGCCTAATGAAGCAGTTCTTTGAATTTTAGTAACATCAAACATGAAGAAAACAATGCAGAAGAAAGGGCAACACATTTTAAAAAAATTAATAATGGTTGCTTATTTTGTGAGATGGAAGTTTTCTTCCCCATCACCATTTGAACATACTGTATATGCATGCAAATGCTTGCGGGGAACAATATGATGGCTTTCAAACCCACGCCCTTGGACAGGTCTAAAAAATTCTCTTCTAAGTTGCAGAAATAAAAGCTCTTCAGTAGTCTGTTTTATCTGAGCCTCTGTGTAAGGTTACATTAAGGAAGGGAGCAAGGAAAATAATTGCTAATGCAACAGCAGCTGGATTTGGAGAAACTCTTGCTGTGGGCTGTAAAGACACTTATATAGATTCTGCACTCCTTAGAAACCTTACTAGATCCATTTTACCACATATATGAAGTGATCTATCTTTGTAAATTATTTCAGAGCAGAACTGATACTTATGTCCTTCATCAGTTGAATAAAGACCAGTGTTTTAGCACTGAGTGGCTTCTTAGGTTCTTAGATAAAATAAATTCTTCCTTCAAAGTTCTGACACAGGACTAAAAAAGAAAACAACTTTTCCTTGCATCAATTTCACCATTTGTTTTGACATCTGTGCTGATCTGACAATTAGCAGATTCATTTGAAGCTAATTATGAGTTCAGCTTGTTAACTTAACTGTTAATTATGTTTCCTTGTTTGCTTATTATTATTTTAATAACATCCACTAAAAAGTGAGTTAAACTAGATTTTTCTTATAAATTTCCATCATGGCCCATAAATGTGAAAGAAAATATATCTAAGAAGGACTGCAATAGATGCAAAATCATAAATATTTGCTGGTATATCTTACAACAATGAAACTGTTCCATCTGGGTTTGGGCTCATATGAATCAATGCTTTCTACATTTTAATTTCATTTAAAATGTCTTCAGATTATTTCATATGCCACAGCTAAACTGTTTTTTTTTCCTGAAAGCCTAAGGTAGTAATCACAAAAATGGAGAGATTTAGTGACATTGACCCAACATGACTGGTATATTTCTATCTCTACTACCTCCCAATACTGTGGTACCAGTTCTACAGAGATCTCTTGTCCTCAAAAGTATGACTCACTCTAATGAAGTGATAGATCTTCGTAACTATAAAGCAAGACAAGTTATTAAAGGGAACCTCTTACTTGCCTTCACATCAATGAGTCAACTAATATCTAGCAGCACCTAACTTCCTGCATTTTCCTCCTTCAAATTCCAGACCTGTTATTCTTTCGGTTATTCACTAGTTAGAATATTTCAGCTGCCTGTTGTAATCTGTTTTATTTTCTAGAATAAATGTAGACGGTAACTATCACTAGTCATGTTTTGGTTGTAAATTGACAAAATTATTCTAAACTTTGGAACGTCAACTCTTCATCATTCTCTGCAGAGCATTTTTCTTTTTTACAAAGTTGGGTTATTGCCAGGAAGTCTGCCCTCCCTGCAGCATCTGGCCTCCAGGTTCGCTAAACCAAGAACTAGCCAGGGAGAATGAAAATGAGAAAGCTGATATTTATGACATTCTCTGCATGTAAGGATAACTTTTGGGGTACATCTTTGCCAGCTTCTAAATATGGCAGAAAGAAAGAACACATAAAAATTTAGAAATATTTTTCTTTACTTTTTTTTTTTAACCAGAATGGGTGGGGCCGGCTGTCTTTTAGCAGTTCAAACAGGAGCAGACAGAAGTTTAACCATTGTCATGAGCTAGATCAAGGGTATACATAGTTTTTAGGCTTCTGTTATTCATAGTTTGTAGTAATGGAGATTGCTCTGCAAATATTTATCTTGCTCAAAATGCTTCCTGATGCCCTTAGCACCAAACCCCCAAATGAGAGAGACTGATATCACAGCAATGAAATTCTACTACCCGAGGTGTAACTTCTAGCTCTTTTGTCTGTAACTCCTCTGGTTGGTTAAGCAACACAAGAATTATTCATCAAAGTTACACACTATTTTTGTCTGTGAGGACTTTTATGTTATTTAGTTATTTTAACTGAATAATTTTAACTTTAAGAGGTACTTTCTTCATGCACAGAATGACAGAACTTGGAAGGGACTTCTAGAGATCATAGAATCATAGAATAGTTTGGGTTGGAAGGGACCTTAAAGATCATCTAGTTCCAACCCCACTGCCATGGACAGGGACTCCTCCCACTAGATCGGGCTGCCCAAGACCCATCCAACTTGGACTTGAGCACCTCCAGGGATGGGGCATCTACAACTTCTTGTCCAATTCCCTTCTCAAGCAGAGCCACCTGCAGCACATTGCCCAGGACCATGTCCAGAAAGCTTCTGAGTGTCTCCAAGGAGGGAGACTCCTGTGCTCAGTCACACACACATTCAAACAAAACCTCCTGTCTCCTGGGCTCCTGTTTGTGTCCACTGTTTCTTGTCTCTTACTGGACACCACTGAAAAGAACATAGTTCCACATTTACACCTTCCATTCAGATATTTATATGTATTGTTGAAATTCCCCCAACCCATCTTTTCTCTAGGCTAAACAGTCCCTCCTCTGTCAGCATTCCCTCCAGGCCCATCTCAGTGGCCCTTTGCCAGACTGTCTTCAGTACGACCATGTCCAAACACTGGGGTGCCCAGAATTGGACAAAGTGCTGAGTAGAGTCACCTCCCTCAACCTGCTAACATAATTTCTAATGCTGCCCAGGATATTGGTAGCCTTCTTTGCCACAAGGGTACATTGCTGGCTCATGTCTAATTTGGTGTCTACCAGTATCGCCGGGTCCTTTTCTGCAAAGCTGTTTTCCAGGATGTCAGCCCCCAGCATGTATTGGTGTGTGGAGTTATTCCTACCCAGGTTCATGACTTCACATTTCTGTCTCTTCATAAGGTTCTTGCTCTTCATGAGGTTCCTCTTAGCCCATTTCTCTGGCCTGCTGAGGTCCCTCTGAATGGCCACACAACAATCTGCTGTATCAGCCACCCCTCCCAGTTTGGTGTCATCAGTAACCTTGCTGAGGGTACACTCTGCCTCACAATCCAAACCCTTAATGATGACACTCGGTGATATTTGGCTCACTACTAACCCCTGGGACACACTGCTAGTAACTGGCCTCCAGCTAGACTTCATATTTTTGATCAGCAGTCTCTGAGAGCAGCCTTAAGTTTCTATTTACATGTGAACTAGTTCCTTTAAGTAAACACATGATCTAAGCAGCATTGGAGGTAGGCAGGACCTTTCTTCTCTAGAGTCATACAAAAAAAAGAGTCATAAATCACTGAAAAATAAAATTTACTAAGCCCTCTGAGTAGTGCACAAGTTTGCGTATTAGTGTTATGAGATATGATGACGAAGGTATAAAAGACAATGATGCATTACCAGTGATGCATTTTTAGTTTGAGGAAGTGATTTGTCTTTCTTGCATGAATTTTTAAATTTGCTACAGATCATTTCACTAAAATGCAAATAGCACTTTGGGAATAAATCTAATAGACACATTTTGCAACCATAAACACTGGTTAAAATCTACTTTCAGTTACAAACAAGTAACTTGGGGGGAGGCTTCCAAATTTCAAACTATCAATTAAAAAGCATGTTATTAGGAGTCACAAACTGTTAAGTCTCTTATCAAGATGAACTTATTAATATGTATTATTAAAATGAGAATTATTCATATTATTAAAATTTTAAAAATGTATATTAAAATTAAAGGTATCTCAATTTAGCAGCTTAAATACTACCCAATATAGTATTTCTATCTTGTCAGTAGAACAGGACTTCCTTATTTCTTGAGATACCATCTCCACAAATGACATCTGGTAATCAGTTCTTCAGTACTGACAGAATGAGTTAGCATACAGTGGCAATGTAAGATGTACACTGCTTCATTCTGCAGTGCAATTGAACTCAAACTGAGCCAGCGGTGCTGAAATGTAAATTTACAGCTCCCAGTCAGAGAGGGATTAGCACACACTGAGTGCTAAGCTCTGTTGCTGAGTTTACAGTTAAGACCTAAAGCATTCCCAGTTTTTAAGATTTACTTTTGGACTGAGTTGGATTTCACATGTAAATCATATGCCAATAAATATTTATGGAAAGTTTAGTTAATTAGTTTCCTGGTCAAAAGAAAGCAAATGACGGACATAATGAGCAGAAAGTAATATGGTGATAAACAATTAAACCATACATCTCCTTCCCTTTCATACCAGTAGAAAATGTGCCAGGATCTCTGCATTTATTCACTTAAAATTACTGCAAAAGGAAATACAACTTGCAATGGGGTCTGCTTCAAGCAATAAATAAAAGCATTTCACAGCATTATGATCAGGAGGCTATACAAAAAGCATTACTTAGCAAAATTTCTCTTTTCACTGCTCATGCAGGAGGGGAAAGGAATTGCTTCTGTTGCATCTCAACATGTAATGATTTCTTAGTGAAGCAGAAATGGCAAATTCATTTCTGAAGATGTAAGTAGCATTCTCTCTCCTCAGTGTTGTGGATCATTGTCTAACTGTAATGGTCATGGTCAGTTTGTATAGTGGCTTTAGTGGCTTTCTCCACTAAATTAATGAAAATATATTTCACAGATTTATTGTTCTGTAAATCTTTTGCACACAAACAAACGGACATACATTTGAGACTGCAATCATTATCTTTTTGGTCAAGGAATAGACATCCGAACTGAAGAAAGACGACTTCTACAGTTCCTTGTAGAAGCAGGTTCCTTGTCTTAAACATTAGAGGACAATATGATACCAAAACACAAATTAATACTTTCCTCCTTGAACAGAACTTATCCTTAACTTCTGACCTTCTTAAGAGTCCAAAAGCAATGTCAAAACCAAACCCAAATCATTTGTCACCATGGTTACTTAAGAGTATCTTTGCATTACTGGGAACTTCATTCATAAAAGCAAGTGCATTCATTCATGCTCCACATTAATAGACAGTTACATATGAAATTGACGTCATTGGATATTACTATTATTATCAATACATCTTTTTTTAGGTTGATACATATACATAAAAAACCCAAAACCACCAATGATCAGTACCTCAAGAATACAAAATCACATTCAGGCATAACATAGTTTTGTCACTCATTTGTTTTGATGCCACATGAAGTTTTAGTTCTTTGCAGTTACATAAAAAGCAACGTGTTCTCATGACTTCGATTCTTTCTTAAAACTCCATCTCTGAAGAGAATAACACTTTCCACAATTGTTATATCTTCCCTTCACTATAAGTAGTATTTCATTAATTTGAGCCACATAATTTTAATTAAATGTGTTCCAACCCAAAATCCTGCCAAATGGCATCTCATTTTCTTCATTTTCTGTATCTTTGACAAAGGAAACTACACTTATTCCTTAAGGCCTTTTACTTGATATCCTTAGCACAAAACCACCAGAAGTGTAAGACTCTCTAGCTGATTTCAAACACTACTAGATAAATTGCCACTACACAATTATCAACACAAGTAAGTTTAGTTTAGTTTAGTTTACGTTTGGTTATGACATTCATTTTCTTTGCTCTCCTTTTTAATATGAGGAAGGTATGGGGGGGGGGGAGGGTTGTTTCATATTAAGCTATTTTAAGAGAGATTTCCTTTCAGGTAGTTTTCCCATTCATTCAAATATCATTTAAAGCGTTGGAAAACACACCACCCATTTTAAAACACTCAGTGGAGGCAGTGTTTTGAGAAGAGTGACTGGGCAGGATAAGAATCAACACACATAAACAGGTTTTGTTACTAATTTTGTCACAGATTTCTTTCCATTTGAGCAAGTAATTTACTAGTTTGTGCTAAGAACTGCAGCATCTATAAAGAGATAAAACAATGAATTATGAAGTAAGCCTTGAACCCCCATGTGTATTCAAATATTCAGTAACATGCACAATGGAAATATCCAGGCATGTGAAAACCATAGAAGGTGTTTAAAGATTATCATGAGACACAAAATGTGCAAATTATTCATATTCTGTTGCTACTATCTTTCTATAAAATTTTCTGTAGTTCAGCCACAAGTCATTAGAGTCAATGAGGAATCACTAGGGGAAATGGTCTATGGTCAAACTACATAATCATAACCATTTCTTTTAGCCTTAAAACTCTATGGATCCATTTTAAAGCTGTTATAAATCTGGGGAGTTACATTAAAACCTCATGACTAATAAACACAAATATATCCCTTTAATTCCCTTTTAATACATTTTAAGTAGTTATGTACTAAAGAAACCCAAAATGAACACTAGCTGAAATAAACTTTGAGATATTTTATCATGCTTTCAGAGCAATTTCTTCCCATATGGAATGTATTTCATATAGCAAGACTCAGCACTATTAAATTGTATGTGCATTGTCTTCTGTTCTCAAAGCTTTTTCTTTACATTTACATGGTGAGTATTTTACAGAGTGGGATGAACAGAGTTCAATTACTGATTCCTGTGGGAAGTGGCTTCTATTCAACTGCGAACAAGTAATAACTCCAGCAAGCCTGATTTCTGTTAAGTCTCTCTGTCTTTTCTTTTTTAACCAATTATTTATGCATAACATTTGTGTAGTGGGCACCTACCAGACCTGTACAAAAACTTCAACATGGGTATCTTGAATATTTGTTGCAAGTTTAATCAACACCTTGTTATGTGGAATCAAATCAATTTCTAAAAGATCTACGCAAGCACCACCATTTAGTTCTTCATATTACCAGACAACCAACTTTGCTCATCTAATAAGAAGTGTGTGTCTGTATTCCTACCCTCTTCATTGAGTTAATGGTGATTCAATATATTTAGAGCTGGAAGCAACTTCTCGAAGCCTGAACATTTGAATGAAAAATGGGCAATTCAGCTACAGCTCCCTTGGCAAAGCAATCCATTTAATCAGTGTTATAGTTTGTATCTAGACAGTAGGTTTTAATCGGAGTATCTATCTACTAATTCTAAACAGGAGGAAGTTGCAAGAGAAGAGAGTGAGACTCATTGTATCATTGCTGAGTCAGTTTGTTTCCCCTAACTATCCATCACAGCAGAAGAAGCAGCAGGCAGATGCACACTTACTTCAGAGATTACATTTTTCCCTGGGGGTTCAGCATTGGATCCAGACAACATCTGTTCCACCATTCCAAAAAAAGGTTTAGCGTATTCTTTTGCTTCTCTCTGTATAAGTGTGCAACTATTTTAACCTATCATGTGGTTATATCTTCTAAAAGATGTTGGGGGCTTGGCACTGAAATTATGGGTTTCAGTGACAGGTGGAATAAAAGTTGCATGACTTACGTGGGCAGATAGGTTAAATTATCATCCTGGCATCCCCTCGCCTTGTGCGAACATAGAGTAGGCTTGTGAATAAGGGCTTTCAGGACTGATGTTTGGAAAGATTTTCTACTACAGCCACCATCTCTGATCCACCACTGGGTCATGCAGTGACAGTTATCAACAAACATGCAGATGTCCCATGGACTTGTTTCCTTTCAGGTTCCTTAGATGGTCTCAAATCTGATCCTCTCCTATAGTGGGCAGTTCTATCTTTCAAACGCAAATAGTCGACCACTTTAACTTCAGTAACAATAATGCCAAATTTACATATTCATACCCTACATCAGCAGAATGGGAAAGATTATTTGAAAAATGTTGTCAGATAATATTTAGAGCCATGATATCTCTGTTGCTTGCTATTCCCACTGCAAACATTGATTTTTGATTTTCACTGGAAAATATTCAATAGGAATGCTTGGTATTTTCAGGGTAGATCACAAGAATAGCCATGGCAGGTCAAAACAAGGGTAGTCTGCTGTCCTGCGTCCAGGAAAAAGCCAATAGTAAGTGCCTAGGGAAGAGTATTAAAACAGAGCAATTACACTGCAATACTTTCCCTGGACATTCTTCCAGCTCCTAGCGACATGTGGGAGAAGTTTCCTGAGCTAGAGGTAATAATTGAGCTTAATAGGCCTTGGTGGAATTTTTTTTCAACATATTTATATAATTGCTGTCTAAACCTAGGTAAAATTTAGCTTCCACAATGTCCAGTGACAAAAATTTTCACAGCCAAATGAAACATTTTGAAAATGTACTACCTTTGTTTTAATGCTGTCACATTGTACCTTAATTTCATGGTCAATCATTTCTGCAGTAGAAGAAACAATCAGCTCCTGTTCCTCTTCTCTCGGCCTCTCAAGATTTTATTTCCCTTCATTACCTGTTTTCCTAGCTGAATAACCTTAGTGTATTTCTTTATTTCTTTCATCATCATTTTTGTCTTATTTTACAACTTTTCTTGTTCCTACTGTGTGAATTTTAGGTGAAGGGGTCAGAAATCTAAATGAGCATTGAAGAAATAACTGTATGATGGTTTTAACAGTGGTCGATTCCCATTCCTTTCCTAATAATTCCTAATATTTTATTCAATTTTACCATTAAACAGCACTCAACAGATGTATGTGTTCGCAGAGCTACATATCTTAACTTTAGTATGATGGTGTTCTCTCTCTCTTGAATGATAATAATAAATTCAAAGTTCATCCCTGCACACATAAAGCTGGAAATGCTTTTCTCCCATATTTGTTGCTCCCACATTATCAGCATTTATTTTCATATGTTTTTGTATAGCCTAGGTTTCCAATATTATGCAGTCTTTTACTAAGAGACTTCATTTATAGTAACATGAATAGCAAAGTTTTAGTTTTATGTAGCACCGCAGATAGATAAGCAGGGGCAATAAACAAGGAATTTTTATGTTCTTAGAGAGTCCATGCATGTGAAAATGTATAAACAAGCTTAAATTAGATATAGGTATCAAAATTTGAGTATGCCAGTTCTAGAATCTCAGATTATTCTCAAAGAAACCTTGATTATACTTCTTAAGGCCTTTATTGTTTCTTGACAGTCAAGGAAACTCTTCAGTTGGTGCCTGCTTTCACTGATCAGCATCATGTAACATGAAACTTTGCAAAACCTTATTGATTTATATTAGCAGAAACAGATCCTGACATACACAGGGTTCCCAAATTCTCCTTTCCTCACAATGACATGACATTCAGTATTAAAACATTTCAGGATTTTGAAGATTTATAGCCAATTTCTAACTAAATTATCAAAATGTTTAATAAGTCTCACATCCCACATCTTATCTGAGATCAGACAAGTTTTTTTTTAATAAATAGATATGAATGTAGTGTAGTTCTGGACATTCTTCCACAGAATTTATTTTAAATTTTCTAGAGAATATAAACTCAAACACATTTTTTTTAAAAAAATCCTGATAGTAACTTGTCTCTAGTTGTTGGGTTCTTCTTTAGTTTTGCATTGCTGTTGGGGTTTGTGGATTTTTCTTTTGGAGGGGGGAAATGTCAGAAAACAAGGAAATATTAAATATTTTAAGACAATATTCAGGAAGAGCACATTTCATATTCAGTTATATATCCAATACAAGCACTCACATCATAAATCTGAACTTATAATCACAATGGGAAAAGTATCAATAGCTTTTACCTTGTTTTCTTAGATTTCTTAAAGAAAGATAAATTGCTTTTGCATAACAGTATTTAAATCAAAGCCCATTATTGTCAGGCTTCCCTCAGCAAAAACCTGCTGAGCCTATTGTTTTCAATATCCTATGGCTATTTTCTTTTTCCCATAAAATTAAAATGTTCAGGAAGTGGTTTCAGTGATTCAGTAAGTGGTTTCTTTCTCCTGCAAACCCATGTTGAAGCAATGTTTCTGCAATGCTAGGAAAGCATCTGGCTTGTGATGATCCCATAATTTGAATGAGACTTAAAACTGAAGTTGCTACTCATCTGAAGCACTCCGAAACTGAAAAGAAAGCATTGATTTCAAAAGTTTTGTATCAGGTTCCAAAATAATTCCAACTTTAATAACACTTTAGCGTACAAACTGCAACACAAATAACATATTCTTCTGTATATTTCTGATTTTACATCTGCTCAAAAATGTGTCCCTATACATTTACTATTAGCTTTTACCAGTCAGTAGGTCTCCCTACAGTCGGCTCTACATTGTCAATCTAAAGACTTCAAAGGTGAATAAAAATGTAAACTGTTATCTGCTTAAGTTTTCTATATAATGTGCAGCACTATTTAAGTGGATATCAAAATAAAATGAGATTCTGACCTAGTGTGTTGGTGCCCAGAGATGCTGCTTTTTTTCTCAAGGAATGTGCCTGACCACCCAAGAAGAGTAACTAATGGTTCTGATTCTCTGTTATTATTTTTCTCAGAAAAGCAATAGAAATGTAAGATAAAATTACCTCTTCACATAACACCAAATCTATCATTAATGCTTCAGAAAAAAAATTATTAGTTTACTTTTTAGCTAATGTAATGCAAGCATTGAAAAGAAAGTAGGGGCAGTGGGTGGAAGATTGCAGAAGCATCAATGTTAGAAATATGCCATTAACGCTAATGAATGCATTTTGCAACAATATGCTATCAGCTTTCCCTTAAAAAAATCGATACAGCAATCCAGGTGAATATTCTCTAACATAACTACCTTTTGACTCTGTATTTTTCATTTTCTAAAGGTTAAGTCAGAGTATAAAAAGCCACATTCATAACACAAAGGGTTTTTTTCCCCCCTCCTTTGCACAGCATTTATAGAAAAGTTACCATTTAAGTCGCAGTACAAAAGGACTTTTACTGTACTTTAACAATAGCATTGTAAGTGAACAGGAGGAAAAAGTGAACCTCACCACTTGATGACATCAAATGTCCGATAATTGTATGTTTATTCACCTAAGTTTGCTTTGATATCATCAGAAGCAGATGATACGATCAAAGGGGAAATAATTAGCATATTAACTGACAAGGGTACAATGCTAGGACAGTGGAAAGCTGTGACACTGAATTAGATTCAAGTAGAGAATTGTTTTACTATGGAAGTGTAGTGATCTCTAGAGACTACTCTTCAAATGAAAATTATTTTCCTGTTTATAAATAGACATCACTTGAGGTTGGTTTCTTGGGGGAGTTTTCTGTTCGAAGTTATTGTCTTTTGAAAATTATCTTGGCTCGCAGGAGTTATTGAACTTACTTAAGACAACAGCTTTCTCTTTAAATTGAAATCCAAACCCATTTGCAATTATGTAGTTTTACTCCCTTTCTGACTTCAACAATTAAAAATTGAGACATGGGCATTTCATTGAGATGATTTAGAAATATAATCCTACAGCACCAAGGCATCAGTTTGCTGGGAAAACCAAATCTTATTATTGGAAACTTGAGTGTTAAATGCCAGGAAATAATGAATTTTTACATCACAGCTGTTGACAATTTGCTTTAAAAACACAACAAAAGCAAAATCATTACTGTAAAGATATTCTAAGTACTTTCATTAAAAGTAGTGTACTAACCATTGAAAAGAAGATTCTTGGAAGTCATTGGATAGATTCTGAGACTAGCTACAGAGAACTGACTGTATAGGCATACACTGAAATATAACATAATAGTCAAATAAAAAATCAAATAAAAGCAACAATAAAAGTTTTGCAGTCATTTGCTCCCAACGTTTCTACCATTTCCCACAAAGCACTCCATCTTAGTAAATTACCAGTCCAATTAACTACAGGTGCATAAGCTTGTAGACAGAATAAATGACAGACTGTTCTGTGATTTAGATAGACTAAAGAAATGGAGCTTCAGGTCTTAAGAAAAGCATGTGCAAACAAATACTTTTACTGCACATATATCTTGTGCCTGACAAAACTGTTAGGTTTTATGATACACAATGTGTATCACAGACAGGGCTGATCCATGTCATATGTACACTCGGCAAACTCAGAAGTGTACCCTCCTTCAAACTCCCAGAAGGACAACACAAGCCTTAAAAGAAGACAGAATTTTTAGTGTCTTGTAAATGATCTTGTTTTCACAAACATTCAAAAAGAATACATGTGCTGCATTCAGAGATTAATTGCATATTATAAACGCTTCATACAACACCTACTGGAGAAATACTCAATGGAAATACTGCTTTTGAATTTTAGCTGTTAATATTTTTTCCACAAGACACCATTTTCTTCATATTCACACACCTAATAACTGCAGTGAATCAAATTCAACACCAATTTGCATCCTGCACTAATCTACTGAATTGAATGGCCCAGTTCCAGATCTGTTATAACTGAATGCGGCCAGCAGAGTTCCACATATATCCACTAGGACTGGATTCAACCACTGGCCTATAAACAGCTCCTGTAAGACACATTCGTATAACATTTAGTCACTATAAATAGAAAAAAAATAAGTGTTTGACCCAGGTGTCCTTTTGAATTAAGTTTTGGATAGAAACATTTCCTCCCATTCTGTTTATGATTGCTTGAAATAAAAAGATTTTTGTAGTTTGTGTATGCATGCAGAAAACCAATTAAACAGAAACCAAACAGAAATAAAGTCTACAGACTGTCCCAAACAACCATCAACGTCAATTTCATCAACAATGAACAGTTTTCTTGAGAGTCTACAGGTGGCAGTCAAGATGATAAAACTCGGTACCCACAGCACAGATCCAGCTGACTGTGGTTCACTGAAAAATATCATCCTTCAACAGCAAAACCTGGAACTTGCAAGTTCTCCACAAACCCAGCTAAATTAAAAAAAAATCATTGCAATACCTGGAAGAAACCTTATAAGCAGAGAGAACGAGAATTTTAAGTGGGAAAAAGAGAGGACAATGAGGACCTAAAGAAAAGAACTTCAGAAACACTGTTCTACAGTATCCCTATCTGACTGCACAGTTTGGAGCTGCTCTGTGCTAGAATTTTTATAGAAGGCTCTTTAGACTCCTCTGCTTCATTTGCTGCAGAAGGCAGAAGGGTGCAGCTGTATTCTCAATGTGGAGTTACAGTGAAAATTACTGTGCAGTACAACTTTGGCACTTTGGAGTCCAGCCACTATGATTATCACTATCCTTCATTTCAGCGAGTCTGACTGAATGTGTTAGAATTCAGTCTGATATTCCCAGAAATACTTTCAGGACATCAGAATACTCCCCAGATCAGGTTGTCTGCTTAAAATGTTTGCAGTCAGCCATAAAACAAATAACACCTTTAATGCCTGGGTTGTTGTTTTATAAAGCTTTCTTATGATATTTGACATCTCTCACATCAGGTCTTTTTATCTGTTTTACCACAAATAAATGTATTTATTACATGACGTGGCCTGAGCCATGAAATTAAAACAATTAAAAGTTAGTAGAAATGAAATATATGATTTCTTGAATAAGGCAGTTGAACCCTGCCCTAAAGAATTAGATGCTATCACTGACTTACAGAGTCCTTATACAGTGAGTAAGTCACCCAAAGCAAAGTTTTTGTAATTGATCACCAAATGCATTCCTGATGCATGACAAGAGTAACTGAAATCAATGAAAACAGTGTTTTGACTGTGCTACAATATATCTGGTGCTATTATATGATACTGTGCTATTATAATACCAGATACTCAGAAGAAATAACCCAATAGTGTCAAGCTGCGCTGCTAGAATTAGCAGATTCTTTCGAGTCTTGTTTCTACACACCTCAGTTTTGTGTCTGTAAAATGGAGATAAAGGCACCTTATCTCCCAAAAGTTTGGTTGGGATGAATTGTTATTATGAACACCAGAATGATACTAAAGAGCATGGTATAAAGCTCAGAAAGGAACTGTTGTTCATGTAAACAATTCTAGAAATGTGCTGCAAATAGGGGTGACTATTGAACAAGAAGATATTAAAATTGTTTACTTGGAGTAAATGAACTGTAACTTAGAGTAGGCTGTCAAAAGAGCAGTAAAGGGTCCAAGAGTCAGTACGATGGTACAAAACTACCCTGTGAAAATAAAAGAACACATCTTGGGAATGTAAAAATCACAGACTGCTGCCTTTCAGTTTCTCATTTCAAAGGCAACCATTTAAAGCTCAAGTAAAAACTGCAAGAGGCATAAACATGCAAAACTTTCATATTTATAAACAAGAAAAGACCATGCACAAGACCATTCTGCCTTTCACTAGAGAGAATTTTTAGAAATGCAACTTCCAGCTGTGCCTTTATTCAGGCTAGCCTCTTTTTCCTATTTTCTACATGTGTATTTCAAGAAAATACTGGCTACTGACCAAATCTGACACTTGGATAAGATTTCTACTTATTCTTGAAAACTTGCCAGAAGAATTGAAGCCAGTGAAAAACTTACTTCAGAACTGAATACAGCCCATGCAATTTGGTGTTAGTCCACTGCAGATTTTCTTATGCATAACTCCAGCACTTTTAAGTAACTTTTGTATCAACTTGCTGAAAAAGTAACTTCTGTAGAATTTGTATGTGACAGTGAAGTCAAGGCTTTAGATGGGAGAATCTAGAATCTTGTATTGCATCTAATATGAAAAAATGAAATCTTGCCTCACCTTCACCCGCTTGATCTCGCACAGCTCCCTGCTTCCTTCCCTCAGCTCTTGAATCTGGCTGCTTGATCCTGCCTCCTCCTTCTTATCAGCTCTGGCCCTTACTTACTTGATGCCTCAACAAGGACATCTAACTCATTATCAGTGAGTTTCCTCATGAAGAACTATCCTTAGTTACAGAGACATGGAATGAGCATTTCAACTGTCGTAAAGTAAGCAGTAGAAAAGTACATTGAAGCTGGGAGAGAAGAAGATGACAAGGGGCACAGAAGAACAACCCTCTTTTGACAGTGGTGAACTGGTCCTGCTCCACCTCACTTTGTTTCACTGGTAATAACAGACTGATAATATCAGTCTCCCCTGCTGACAGGCATGTGGTCACTCCTTACCATTTTTTCTGCACCAGTGAAATTAAATAATACATGTATGCTAATTTAATTATTTTATGACTAAATTCATTCACATCAAAATTAAATAAGCTTAAAACTAAGCTCCAAGAGGAAAAAACCAAAAACATTATGGAACAGTGCTTGGCTTCTGTTTATTTGTGTGTACGTTGGTTTGTGGTTTTTTCCCAGTAATGTCCATGGCAAAACTCCTGTTTCATGGAAAAGGCTATGGCTGTGTTTGTATCAGCAACTGTGTTATAGTATTTACTAACAAGCAGATAAAAATCCCCACACAACTTTAGGATAGCCTATTTCCTGTTCCCAAATGGGAGAGGACTCAGTAATAAAGCAGGGGGACAGCAAGCACTTTAACATCAGTATTAACCCTGCTGCTCAGTGCAGTGTAAGTGTTCTCTGTAATACACCATAGCAATGGGTATTTTGCTTTTTCTTGTACCTGAAGTATTCCATTTTTTATTAAGATTGCATCTAACTTTCATTAGCCTACACTTCTTTGAGAAACTATTGTAATCATTAATGTTATATTTTAAACCTATGTAATTTTATGTATTATATACACATACACACAAAGCCAATTCACAGAGTCACTAGGTTGGAAGAGACCCACTGGATTATTGAGTCCAACAATTCCTATCAAACACTAAACCACGCCCCTCAGTGCCTCATCCACCCATCTTTTTAACACCTCTAGGGAAGGTGATTCAATCATCTATCTGGGCAGCCTGTTCCAGTGCCCAATGACCCTTTCTGTGATTTTTTTTTCTGATGTCAAGCCTGAACCTCCCCTGGTGGAGCTTGAGGCCATTCCCTCTTGTCCTGTCCCCTGTCACTTGGGAGAAGAGGTCAGCTCCCTCCTCTCTACAACCTCCCTTCAGGTAGTTGTAGAGAGCAATGAGGTCTCCCCTCAGCCTCCTCTTCTCCAGGCTAAACAACCCCAGCTCTCTTAGCTGTTCCTCATAAAGCCTGTTCTCCAGCCCCTTCACCAGCTTTGTTGCTCTTCTCTGGACTCGCTCCAGAGCCTCAACGTCCTTCTTGTGGTGAGGGGCCCAGAACTGAACACAGGAATCAAGGAGCGGTCTCACCAGTGCTGAGTACAGAGGGAGAATAACCTCCCTGGACCTGCCTATGTCTAAAATCTAGACACTCATTTAGGACAAGAAATCATGAGCGGCATTGTTTACAAAGGCTCCTACAATTGAATAGGCAACAGGTGCATTAAATCTTGCCTCCAGTGACTAAACAATCTGCAGACAAGCCTTGTCATTTCATAGCTCTTGATTTTGGAGCTGTGAGCAGAGGTTTCCAGTTGAGCAGAGCTTTCCAGTCATGCAGAGCCATATGAGGTTTTTTTAACTAAATATAGTGTAAAAAGAGATGTCACAAAATATTACTGAACAAATCGGCAAATTCCAGTAACAGAGGTAGAATGACAAAACAAGCAGCATAAATAGAAAAATTTTCTGCTATCTATGTGATCAGTGGGAGAAAGCACAAAAAAAACCCCTTAGCTTAATGTAACTCTTTTGAAAATCATAGGAAATTACAAATTACTGCTGGCCTTAAATTGTTAGTGTTTTCTCCTCACTGCTAAAAAGAACTACTGCTAAAAAGAACTACTGCTAAAAAGAACTGCTGCTGTTGTTTGACTGGGGGGTACCTTGTGTAGGTAATACATGTTAACTATACTAAAAATGTATATAATGTAGGTAAAGTGCTTCTTTTTTTTTAAAATCAAAAAAACTAGATACAGGGAGCAAAAAAAATATCTAACATCACCTGATTTATCTGATGCGTTGCTAGCCTCGTGCCTCTTAGGGTCTTTCACATCTTTTCTCAGCAGCAGACATGAGGCAAAACATGATGATGTTCAATGAATGAATCAGGTAAGTTTCAGTTGCTAAAACTCCTGAGTGAATGAGACAACCCACAAAATGGAAAACAAGTGCCAAATAACTTATGGAAGCATATGAAGAAAATGCTGCCTGCACCTGAAGCAGCTAGTGCACTCATCGCACGCTGCAAACAAAATGCTACTGATAAAAATCATTAGTCAGCAGAAGGGACTGAAGGGAGCTGGATCATCACTGACTCAGGGAGGCTTTTGAATAACCTTTAATTATGTTTTCCTGTCTAACCATATGCTATTTACTCAATGTGATACATCGTAAAGCCATAGAGCATGACAGCTATAACAGCAATCAGTCCTTTTGAAAGTCTATTCACAAAAACTTTCAGGGAAAGATCTCCATGTCAGTGCTAATGTTTGCATAATAGCATGTAGCTCAAGAACATACTGCTGTGGAAACCTAATTCTATAACTGAAATCTTTTAACCTGGCTAAAAACGTGATAAATATTTTCTTTTAAAATGTACTCTTCACCTTAGAGTGAAGACTGTAAATTATATAAATGCCAAGAAAGAAAACTGCCTTAGAAAGGTAACTGTGATAAACTAGAGAACATGGACACTGGGCCAAATGCACTCTAGAGCAAAGATGAAAATAATTATAAATAACAGATACTTACAGTTAGATGAAAGTCACATTGTTAAGTTTGTCAGTTTCAGAACTGCACAAGAATATTTTTTCCCAGATTTATAAATTCTATATAATTAGAGATTCAGATAATTCAAATGGACTTGAACACTACCATTGCTAATTTGCTATTGCATTGTTTGTGATGCTAATTTAAATAAAATTCTTTCTATATATTATAACAGCAATTGGAGACAGTAGGATTGGTCATCCTTGCTGATAAACATTGTTTTTCTGCCTGGAAGCTTTTAACCAACAGTGGTTCTTTCCTATTTTTTACCACAACAATTGCATATATAATTGTTCCCTTTTTTGTCAGCTTTCTATTCTTTTATCAAATATTCCTAAGCTACAAAAATTTTTAGGGTTCCTGCTACTAAAGTTATGAACTTGTCTAGAAGACAAGGCTTTTCTTAAAATGTGTCAGAAATAAAATTAAATTATCTTTTATGATGAATAAAACAAGACTAAAAAGATATATCCTCAAATTGTGAGGAGGCAAAATACTAGAAGACATAAACATTTTATTCGCTCTTGACAATAGCGTATATTGAAATGGTAGTTGGTAACAGTTGTCAACAATAACTTACTGGATCAATTCTGCTAAATATCATTAACTTGTTTCACCGGACAATCTAATTCATTAAAATTGCTGTTTGTTGAATTCTGTAACTATTATTTACTAAAATATTATTAATTCCATTGATATCTCACATTATTTGCACATAAATTATTTCTATAATAAGAGCTTATATTCAAAAATCTAATAACAAGGCTTTTTACAGCAAATAGGACACACTGAAGACATGGATTCCATACTTACCTTTGACATCTTTAAAAATATCACAACTTTAAGAAACAGGTAAAATATGATTTTAAATGTTCGATGACCAAGTATAAATTCAGAACTTCTGTGGCTTATAAGAACTCTTGGCAGCTATGTGTGTCTTTCAGATTAAAAGCTTACAGTATTTTAATTATATTTTACTAGAGCTCTTCAAGGTAAAGTATCATTACTTCAGCCTTCACTGATGACATGGAAATTATGTACAGATCAATGGGGTGCCTGAAATAACTCGTGTGTACAAACTCACCCTTCCAGTTGGAATCTCTTGACTAGAGCAGAGTTGATTCAGCTCAACACAGGCCCATTGATTTCAAAACAAGGGCAGTGACTAACACTACCAAAGGTTTGGCCATCTTGTTATACAGCAATGACGTTGATGCATTCATTAAAATAAGTGAACATGATAAACCTCCCATTTACACATCTAATTTGGCTGGCCTTTCTGGGGGACATCCTAATTATCCATGCTTATGATTTCAATAACAATTTGTTTAGAAGTGAATGTGGTCCAACACATCCAACTGGAACAGACATGAAAGCTGAGCTGGATACAGAACTAATGCAGAAGCACTGCAAAATACAGTACCTCATTTGTTTTGAGCTAGTTTTCTGATTCTATTTTTACTCACTGTCATTTAACACCAGTATCCTCTGGGTGATAGTTAAGGAAACAGATGCTGGGAATCTCTGTCCCTTCAGTTCCTGAGAGGAGAATTCTGACTCATATTTGTGCCTAGTCTCTCCTTTGTACTCACACATGCAAAGGGTGGCTGTGTGAAACTTAAATTACTGCTTGATTTCCAGTTTCTCATTGCCAGTTTCCTCAAAGTTTCCATTTACGTATTTTACAGCTTTACCAGTTTCATTTGAGCAGCATTTTATTACATGTTTCCCCTTCCAAAACCTGAACTGTGTGTTCCCAGGATAAAGTTAAATTCTTTTATTTTGAAGTGCTCTATTTGTTTGGGATTTTCCAATGAAACTGGATAGAAAAAAATGTACAAATCTGGGACAAAGTTGAAATTAATTTTTAACAGATGTTTTAGTCTGAATTTTTCATATACCTCTTTGAACAAATGCATATATAGAACACATAAGGAACTACTGAACAGAAATAAATACAATCCATACCTGTTTAGCTATCATGAAACTTTTCATTTATGTGCAGACATGAAAAGGCTTGCTGGCTTTCACTACCGGGCTGTGGTACTTAGTATGGTGAAGGAAGAACACTTCCAGATTGAAGGTCAGCAAGACAGCAGCAGTGTTCCTCCCTGGGTGGGAATATGTACACACCATTATCATCTAAAATGCAACTGTTATTGTTTTGAAAATGTTGCCCAAAACACAGCCTCAAAGTAATGAAGGAGTTAAACAGCACACTTGATTTCTTTCATGGAAGATTTCTATTTGACTAGAATTAAAATCATAGCATAGTTCAGAGAAGCGCTCTAGTGCCATTTCGTAGCAAGTTGCCCTGGCTGAGTTTCTAGGAGAAATAGCCACAATATAATTAATCTGGTGGAACAGTTGGATACACAGACTGCAATTAATTTTACTCTGAATATTAACAGTTCCACAGCAGTTGAAAAGAAATTACATCAGTCAATAGACTTTTGAATTAAGTAGGCTGTGGGCAATAAAACAAATTATTGTTGATACTGTAAAACTTGTTTAAATCAACTGGATGATTACATTAAATCCGTGTACTTAACAAATCTGTACTAGTAGTCATTTATACAGTTAAAAAAACCAACCAAACCAAAAAGCAGATTCACATTTCAACTACTAACTAAAGAAGCGAGAGAAGTTTTAAACAGGCTATTTCACTCATTAAACTGAACATGTGTGGACTCTTTACTGTTTCATTGTTCAGTATTTAAAAATAGTATATCAGAACAGTGCATAACTAATATCCAAACACTGGAAACTTGTTTCTCAATTATCCAGATATATGGGCAGTACCTCTTTAACAGTTTCTTCCAGAGAATATTTCTCCAGTAAGAGCTGGACTCTAAGCAGATGGTCACTGCACAAGAAACAGTTGAACAGTGGCACCAAGAGGTGAAAAGCGTACCACTCCTAAAGAGTTACTCCATTTACTGTAATCTATTTCTCATCTTTTCTTTCTGTCATTCCCATCTCCTCTTTTACAAGTAACAAATGCCAGAAAAAAAAAAAAAATGCTGCGATTTGGAAGGAGATACTCTAGAGTTTAAAAAAGAAAGCCCCTGCTTTGTAACAACTATCATAGTTTGGAACACATTTTAGAAACACATTTTTCCTACATATTTTCTCAAACAAAGAACAGGATAAAAATAACCATGGAAAAGAGTATATTTTCAGATGCATCTCCTTGGATGGAATTCTAAAGCCACAAAGCCTTGCATTCTCTCTAAATTCACTAGCTGAGTTCATTGTGCAGGATTATACCATGAACTTGAAGATCCAAACACAAAAGCTGGTGGATTTTAGGAAGAAGGCTTGGGATCATAGTACAAATAGTATTATAGTTGATAAAAACTGTCCATGCTGTCTCAGAGGCCTTGACTTCAGATAGTTGGTAATACCTATAGTATCAGTGTCCTAAAAGCACTGGCCTGGGAGGACCAACCCCCTGTGATAACCTCCCCAGGCTCCTTGGCCAATATCTGATTTTATATATGCATAAAGGCATATATGCATTACATGCATGCCAGTTATTTATTTCACAGAAAGTTTCATTGAATACAAATAAATTATGTGGTACTTAGCATCAGTCTCAGGAAGTCCCAATAAAATGAAGCTCATTGATTTTTAATTAAAAAGGCCACATTTTTGCAATCTGCAATGAGTGCCTGCATCTTTCTGTTAGAGTGTGACTGTGCCTGGGCTGAGCTGCAGCAAAGCACATCCACAATCTCCAAGGACCATGCAGACAGCCTTCCACTCAAAAGACCAGAATAGGAAGAGCTTTTTTGTAATCATCCGTTCAAAGGAGAAGAGAAAAATACATGCTTCTTTTGACTGAATTTTAAAGATAAGATTTATTTTTGCTTAGGGATATGGTTTAGTGGAAGATAGGTATGGTTGGACTCGAGGATCTCAGAGGTCTTTTCTAACTTGGTGATTCTGTGATTCGATGATTTCTGTTAAATGGATTGAGTGAGGTATCCAAAATGTTTCTGATTTTTCCTAGTAGCAAGTCTTTTTGTCCGTGCTTCTCTTCACACTGGTTATTTGCATTGTGACTACTATCATCATCATCGACATTATTAAAACTACTATTATTTACCCTCATGTAAGGAGCAGCGGTAACAGCACAGGTAAAATAGTCAAGTTCACCTTTCTATATCTGCATTTCCAGTTTTAGGAAACATTTTCCACGAACTCCAGACAAGCAAATGTTCCTAAACTCACCTCTATAGCCAGTGAATTCAGGATTGTATTTAACCATCTATCCCTGAAAGTAACCCACCAGCAGAGGTCAATGTTGGCAGGGCAGGACATTTCTCCTCTCAACCAAGACCTTAAACAAATATGTGCGAGCAAATAAGGCAAGGAATTAGGGCTCTGTGCAAACACACATCCTTTGACTCCCCGCCCCACCTGCACTTTCCAATCTCTTTATTAAGATCACAGCGATCTGCACAAGGTTTCATCACAGAGCAGTGACACTGTGGGGTCCCCCTCATTCCGACCTGCACCTGTGCTGCTCGCCCAACCTCAGCTGGGTGCCGTGCTCTTCTTGCACATACAAGCAGGGATCTGAGCACACTGGTTTTGAATTTTAGGTTCTACTTCCCAGAAAATGTCAGCTGAAAAGTGATCTATTCCTTCAGAAACGAAAGTTACTGAAATGCATGGCTGGAAATATAAAACCTAAAAATGATGTTTAGACCACAGTTGCTCTTCCAGGACTGTGCTGTAAAGAAGGAGGTGTAAAAATAAATAATATTTATTGCTAGCCAATAAATAAAGGCAATGCCTTTTAATTCTGTTGAAAGAGGAGAAACAACTTGTGGAGGGGCATAATAGAAAACCAGTACATATTTTCCTTTACAGGAAGTAAATTTTTTGTGTTCTACAAAAGCATGGGTGTGTTATAGGAGTGGAAGAAAAAAAATAAAAGACAACAAACCAAACCAAAATAAGCAAAAGAAATCAAAACCTCAATCCCATCCCTGCTGATGAAAGAAATTTGAAGAGAAGTTGAAACAGAAATGAACATTCTTGTTTCAACATCTGCGTGAACGTAAGTACGGAGCAAGAGCTAGTGAAGATTCACCCTTCCTCCAGTCAATCTTTTACTTTATAGGCATCCCTTTAAAATGGACTGCTTATTTTAGATCTCAGGAGAAACAGCACTGCCTTAACCCTTCGTGGCTTGCCTGCAGCACCCAGGATCAGGAACTATTCTCACCATTCTGCCCCAGCCCTCACATTGTTAACTAGAGATCCCCTCGTATTTAATTGCATGTGTTATGCCTCACAACCCAAACACACATTTTTCTCTTCTGCAAGCACTGCAGCTTATTCTGCTTGGCTGTGACAATACAAGAAAAAAGCAGATCTACAGTTTTGCATTGTGGGGTCAAACATTTGTCAATTTTCCTTTATAATCGCATTGGCTGCTTATGCATGTGGCCAGAAATAAAATGTTCCGTATGTATTTTTCACATACACCTCAAATGCCTTGTCCAAAGAGCCAGTTAGCAGCCCAAACTTTTCTTGTTGTCAATGAAAGATAGAAGTCATTAACTGTCTGCGTATATCACCGATATTGTATGTGGTATGGATCTCCAGCATTTCTGGCAAACTAAACTGCCAAACAATCTAATCACTGGTCTGTTTATCTAGTCTAATTTTCCTCGACTTCAGGGTCACACATAGGAGCTTTTCATAAAGCACAATTCTAGAATAAGTTATCCAGCTTGACAGAGCAGTCGGCAATTTTTTCCCTGGACTATGATGGATTATATTCCCATTTAAAACATTGAATCTAACATGACTGCGAATGTCATTATTGCTGTTGTTGGCCAATATCTCATTTAATGCTTGATACAGGAAGACATTAAGGTTTCCATTAGAAACTAAATACTTTTCTGAGAAAACAGCTGATGAAGAGGAACTCTGCAAGAGGACTGGCCCAGGTAAGATGTCACATATTAAGCTTGTAGAGCACAGGCCTGAATTGCCCGTGCACTGCACAACGCAGACATGATTTCTCTTTCTAACTTCAGTTACTCTATGACCAGAAGGTTACGGAACACTTCAACAAAGTTATTTGATATAGTTAAACTATACCAGTGCTATATAATCAAATTAAATGTTATGTTTGGACATATGTAAGTTGTATTGTAAATAAGGCAATTTTACAGGTTTTGTCACCATTTAGAAAAACATATTAGCAACAATCATTACACAAAGCCTAAAATTTGAATCTACATTGGTAGATCCTCAGCCTATGCAATACATAAATGTATGTAAGTGCATGATAGCAGATAGTCTGCCGACCATCTGATTTTAACTAACCAATACACTTATCAAAATGACAGTATTATTTTCATAGCTGTCTGAATGTAAAAATAAGTTCCATTTGATATATAATGTTTATATTAATCCTTTTAAACATTTTCTGCTTTTCACCCCACAGGTGATCCCTGCAAAATGCGTCGAGTGATTTATTAAGATCTGACCCAGCAAAGTGCAGAGAAGGCTGACATCCCACTGGCTTCAGGAGCAATTAAAGGCTTTTCCATACACCTTTGAGGAGAAGGCTTTGAAGAGTTGGTTTTGCTCAGATTTTTTATATGTTAACTTTCTGGGGTTGAATAATTGCTCTACCCAAAACCTTCTTACCAATTAAAATCCTCAGTTAAGTCAGTATGAGTTTGAGCATGAAAGGAATGCAAGTACAAGTAAGAAGTTTGTCACAACTAGCCGTTACATGGCAAAATTACCTGAGAATTTCATATTACAAAAATTTCATAATCCAGAAATTTCATAATCCAGACCTGAAAAAATATAGCTGTCACAGTTAACAGTTAATAAGCAAATATAGCAAAAATATTTCACTACAATGAGTTGTTTGTAGACCTAAAATTAACATCACTCCTATCTATGTTTCTTTCTTGAGAATGTCACTCTATTACAAAACAACATGTAAATCAATTGAAAATATTGGAATATGTAAATTCATAGTAGTTATTTCACCACTAAAAAGAAAATTCATTATTCTAATTTTTCTTGTTTGCTGTTTGCCCTTTTCCACCCAAATTTTCTCTTTTTTCTTTCATACTTTAAAATCTGGGTTTAGGCAGTCTATTTAGTAACAGTGGTCATGAAAATCCACAGGGCATTTGAAAGGATTCAAAGGATTTATCTGCATCCAGTTGAACTGACTGACTAAGCTAAATAATAACTCCTTTTGAAAAATATACACTACTTATTAGAACACAACATAAGAGCACTCACTATTATAACAGGTAGTCTCATTTGAACACTAGTAAGATAACAGCACGGCATTCTTAAATTCTGGGGGAAAATGTGTTGTTCTTTCAGTTGTGTCTTTGCTAACAATTTGGAAGCATCCATTGTATTACTACTGCAGTGTTACTGAGCTAGTTTTATTAAGGCAAATTTATAGCAATGTTAGAAATTAATACCACTCTTATTTCCTCCACTGCCTGGCTTTATTGAATGCCATGGGGCATATTAATCAGTAAAGCCAAGTAGTGCATGAAATAAAAGTATAAATTAACCTGTAACATGAATGTAAAAAGGAGCTTAATAAAATAGAAATAAATAACACTTTAATGATAATCAGGCGCGCCTGGCTTAACCAAGCCTAGAGTGTAATAATGCTAAGTAAAAAAAATTTTTTAAAAAAGAGAGAGTATTTAAATAAAGTTTAAATCATGATGCAAACATAATTTATAAAGTCATACTTAACTCTCTGTATTGTTTAAACACACATAACACTGTACAAAGAAACATCCTTCTGGCCTGATACTTCATGTAAAATTCCTGTCAAGTTTAGGAGCAAGACCAAGGCACGAGGACTATGAATATGAGAATTAATTCAGAGCAATTTTGCATTCTGAGAGTCTATGCATTTAGATGTAACAGAAAAAGAATCTTTGCATGGTATATTTTGCACACATCCAACATGCATCCCCAAATGATCAGATAACACCAAAACAGTATCTTCAATCCTGTGTCACACAGGAGAACAGCACACAATGCATGTAGTGATTTATTAAGGGTTTCATCTTGCAAGCGTGCGCAGCTACTCTAACCTTCTCTTAAATTTATGCTGTGTTTTTTCTCAAGTCAGTGTAATCTGTGGTATAATAGAAGAAGGTTTTGGTGGGAAAGTCTCTTCTCTTCAAGGTCCAAAAAAAAAAAAATCCAAAGAATTACCCCCAGTACACAAGTTGAAATATGCAAGTCTTTACAAAATCAAAGCTAATTTTGTAATCATAAAACAATAGACAGCTCAGCTTTTCTCCACAGTTACTGCACTTCCACAGCACAAACACTTGACCACATTGTCATATATAATAACCACCTATATGAAAATAAATGTATTTGCCAAAGCTGGGTGGGGAAATGGCCCTGATCTGTATCACAAAACACCGATGTGCATGCTCCCTCTGCTGGCGCTGCTGCACAAGTTAATCGTGGAACACACCTGCTGTCATTGCTCTGCTCTCAACAGCACTAACAGAAATATATAACAGCTTTGTTACAAACACCAAGTGACAAGAAGAAAGGTAAGAGGAGAAATTCTGCAGGACTGACTGCACACACAACAATATAAACATGAATCCAAAGCAAAGGTTTTACAAATAAATACAGATGTATAATGCATTAGAAACATAGTGGAGTTCATTGCATCACAGTTGTGGTGTCACTATGGAGATAATACTAACATTTAAAATACCAACAGATACTAACACTCAGAAGATAATATGAGCTACACTTGAGACACTGTTTGGGTGGACCTGTAATGCTGCAGAATTTAACTTTTTCACATTTGCAAACTGCATAAAACAGGGGTGCAGACTGGTTATATTCAAATATATCCAGTGTCAAACAGAAAGGGTTAAGGATCTTATTTTGCAGAAAACATAATGGCTCTGAGCAGGAGGCAAGCTAAACCTTTAGTCCAAGTGAGGTCCCCATACTCTTGGCTGATGTTTGCTGGGAGTTCTCTCAGGTAATGACTTGAACCATCTGTAGCTCTTTTCTGACAGATGTGACCAAGTCCTGTCCCGGGCAGCTGTATCTCCAACACAGAGATCTGCAGAGGGCTCCAGGGACAGTGTTCTGAAGGAAGAGCAGGAAATGCCGCCAACAGGAGCTCGAATGTGGTAGCTCCTTGTAATTAAGCTTTTTAAATATTTTTTTTAAAATAAAATTTTTATATTGGCAAAAGGGCCTTCCAAATACATTCCTTTTGACTTCAAACGATGGTGAATCTTTTTTTTCCCTGCATCAGCCATGGTATCAAATCAGGCCCAACACAACATCAGTGGATGTAAAGGAATTACATGAAAACTCAAGTTAAGTAGGCATTTTCCTTTTAAAAAATCCAGATTTATGCTTAAAATCTGGACTCAGAAAAGCCCACTAAGCTTAATCTGTTATGTAGTTTTTTAAATGCATAAATTTCAGGTAGTTTTATGAGATGCACAAGTGTATCCAGTTTAGAATACACTAAGTGTATATTATTTCAGGGCTATTATAACAAGACGCATTCTACAGTAGTGAAGAAAGCAAACTGTTAAATTTATATATTATCCAGTAAACATGAAAAATAGACTTCAAAGCATCTTTAAAAATGGTTTTAAAAGAGTCTTTTTGTATCATTTCTGTCTTCTGCATAAAGTATTCATTTTGGAGAAGAAATACATTAGGAATATAAGACCATGAGAGCTAAAGGACTGCCAATCCAAAGGGATTTTTCAACATAATAGATGCTGGACACTGTGTTTAGATCACTGAACTCCACACTATCTTGTTTGGAAGTCAAATGTCTTGGCAATTTATTGTAGCTACATACCGATACAATGGTTTTGGACAGAGAAAGCTCCAAAAAGAGAAAACTGAAGCTGGAGAATGCCATGTGTCAGACTCATATTCAAAGTGTGCACCAAATTTTCTAATATTGTCACAACTGGGCAACACATCATAAATTCTCTTGAAAATTAAGACCTTTTTGAATCAACAGTTATATTAATGTCAAGAGACCACAAATTTGCACAAGATCCCAAATAATTGAAGCAAAAAATCATGATAGAGATGATATAAAACCCACAGTTAAAACAAGTCAGTTAAGATTCGTACTTACATCTTAATATTTCAAGACATATAAGGGGTTTGCATTTAAATATTCACTTCAGCATTAAAAGTGAGTGTGTTGCACAGCACATTAAAAAAAGGCAATGCAGATCTGTCACAAACACATTGTTTATGGGAAGTGCATCACAAGGAATGGTATGATGAATATATGACAGTTTATTTCAAGTAGTTTCATGCAATGAAACAAGCATGAACCATGGGCCCTTGAAATTCTTGCATATCTATCAGAACAAAGCTTACTTTAATAACAGAAGACTATTTCTTGCATAGGTTAAAATTGCAAGCATTTTTTTATATAAATTGCTTGTGTGTCTAGATCAGTTGATTAAATCTTATACAAAAATAATTCCATTTTCTTTATTCCATTGGATTAGCAACTCCCCTGTCTTTTTACACCAATGTAGTCATATGAATTAGACTGGAAGTAAGGCTGTGACAGCTCTGCTTACTGCCTGCAGCTGTCACTAACGCTAGATCCATCTTCACAAATATTATTACAAGTGTGTTCATCTGAGGTGTCCTTATTCACAACAGCTGACCTTCATGGCTATGTCTGACATTTAAAAAGAAAAGTTCTGCTTTACAACCTTCAGTGTGCCCTCAGTTATAAATTACTTGTAGAGTATTAGTAATAATAATTGATTTTAGCAGTAAGTAATAGAGTTATAAACAGCTCCTACTATTTAATGAAAGAAATGCTTCATCTTCTGGTTTTATTTATTAGTATTCAAGAGCCTTCCACAACCTCACTGAGATCAGTTATTGCTTAATTAAACTAGGAAAGATGGCCTGTCAATGACTCTTCAAAAAAACATAAAAAATATTAATTATTTTTTACATTTCTTTACAAACGTTCTTAAGGTTTGCTGATTTTTCCTTTCTGATGTGATACAGATAATGCATGTGAATAATGAATTGTTTGAATTTTCCTTACATGTTAATAAAATACAGAATTCTAATCCTAGTGTGGTGCATCAGTTGCAAGTAAATATCACCAATGAAGAGTTTTACCCTGTACTGGCCACGCTAGTGGTCTCCTTGTGTTCACAAGTGAATAAATTGCAGAAATCGCCTAAGCATCTTTCTTCTGCTCAGAACTAAACTCTGATTTTTTTTTTTTTTTTTTAGAAATTCAGTTTTCCTGCAAAGTGAAAAAGCACCAACAAGTTTATAATGCATAAGAACTGATGTTTGCACATGAGAAACCAAGGACTAAAAGATCACACCAGTAAACGGCCTGATGCAATTCTTCCAATAATGGCAGGAAGGTTTCAAATAAACAATAACCAATTAAAATCTGACTGGAAAATTATACCAGCTACTGATTTTATTTTGTCCTTTTTGTCACAAAGAAGTGGTAACTGACAAATAAAAATTAGCATCACCTTATCATGATGCATATAAAAATGTACTGTACACCTACAAAGTTGTCAAGCTGTCTATCATCTCTCACCACTAGCTGGCACCATAGCTTTAAAAATGTAGTGATGCGTCTCATTTATATCTTGCTAATTAACAAACCAGAGACCAAATTTTCACCAGAAAACAATTATTCAAAGTAAATGAGAAATATTCGGAGCTATAAACTAAAATGAGTCTGAAAGCAATATTCGCAATGATGACTGGTAAGATACATCCTGCAAAGGGAAATGGATAATAGTTAACAGACTCAGGGCTTGGTTTTATTAGATAAAAATAAACGGTACTCTGCACAGATGGGAGAGTCTATTTTTCTACTGGCTGGGAGATTGTAGAGGTCAATATCTTGGATTATGAAGAGGATGAACCCCAATAAACTGCCTCCCTTACTGGGCTTTTTATCCCAAATAAACTCAGAGGCCACTTCAGGTTCATTCCCAAAGAAGCAGCTTTATTGCAAGGGCTAATAAATCTCACAGAGTCTGCCTCCTTCACTAGCTTCCCTTTTCTCATTAGAGCCTGCTGCTTTCATTGTCTGCTAGCTGGATACAGATGCCCTGAGAGGCAGGGACTCCATTTCCATTTTCTGACTGCAGAGGTTCTGACATTGCAATAGACATCACTGCTGCATTGTGCTTCGATGCTTTCAGATTAGTCACTATGGGCTGACCAGATGCATGTATTTGGGCACACACCCACACAGCCAGAAACCCACAAAGTCCAAAGTAGAGGAGTTACAAGCTAGTAAATTCTGCTCAGCCTCAAAAGAGACTAAAAAAAAAATTCAGGCAACTGTTGCCAGCTGTCTATGAATTTCACATTTATTTACAGGTTGGGCAAAGAAACCCATAAATGTTTATATAATACCAATAACAGAGGGCTTTTAATGTACAAATACATTATATTTGTGGCTGATCTGTCAACTGTGGTAAGGACAGATGCTGAAATACTTCTATAACATGAGAAAATCCTTGGTAAAATCAAATTACAGCTTTCTCCTGGTATGGGATACGTTCCTGCAGCTGTCCAACCAAAGTAACTCTGAAAGCTGGAGCATACAGACAAGATTTCTTTATCAGTAAAGGCAGTCACCTCAGGAGAACCCTGCCATTCTGGCCTTGGCACCATTAAACCATAGAGCTTTTTTACAATCCTCCATAGGACCAGAAGGAAGATGATGTGTGCTTAGAACAACAGTGCTATACACATTATAAAGTCTGTAGTTGGTTCGCTAAAATATCTCGCTGATAGCTCTCCTTACAAAACCAAACCAAAACAAAAAACAAATTGAACACACCCACACCCCTGAAGAATAACACCTGGGTAGGGAAAAAAACCCAAACATTCTAATTCTTACTCTGGAAAAGGTTACATACTGTATGTTTTATATATTTTTTTTTATTCTATCTAACTGGAAACAGTGAATGTCATCTGTACCTTTACTGTTTTCAAGGCTGGTTAGATTCTGACATTTGCAGACTACAGTACCCCTGTCAGGCAGTCATCAGCTGTCTCCAAGTGCTGCCCTTTCATCCAATTGAACAGCAGAACAAAAAGGAGCTCCCATGCATCAGTACTGAGGAGATTATGCATACAGACTGCAGCTATGTTTCCAGGATAATCACTGACATCATGAAAGTGCTGTTGTTTAAAATGACACAACCAGTTCTATCATAAGTAACAGATTGATTTGGAAGACTATGCATGGAAGGACTTGGATTAATGAACACTGTTACACCATATATCAAAACTGGTACGGTACAAATTCCTACCTTTCGAAAGAAAATCAAACAAATCAAAACACTGGACAGTAATGAAAGGAATCCACCTAGATCAAATTATTTTGGTGTTTAAATCTCTTGGAGTAGCTTCATATTTCCTAGAGAATTTTATCCTTCACTGACACAGATATTTTGTGTTTTGTAAATCCTTGTTTCAATCCCACATTGTCCAGTATGCATATAAATACTTTTTGGCTAATTTTGTCTTGGAATAGAAAATAGCAATTAAGAAAGCATCTTTGATTCTCTTCTACTTAAAAAATGCATCTATGGAATATAGATTAGGATCACATTTGTTCTTTCATGAGGAAGGTTTACACGGCAGCATTTCTTCCTTGTATCCGGACTTCTCAGTCCAGATACAAGGCAAGTTACACTTGTAAAGTTCACTGTTGGCAAGTTACACTTGTAAAGTTCACTTTGTACCCAAAGGTTTTGAATTTTTGTTTTGTGTAACAAAAACTGTGAGTAAACAACAAATTAGTTGCTCCTAGCACTTTAACATAGCCATGGGAGCTGACACCTTTTTACCATATATGCTCCATAGGCTGAACATGGTGCCAACATCAACTCATCATGGTAAGAACATGGTGGGTTTGCCTTGTTCCAAAGTTATTTTGAGGTCATTTTGGTAGTCCCGCAAACAGTCAACTGGACGGCCCCTTGTAGCAAGTCAATTCTGTAGAATTCAGGACAGACCACAAGACGAGATGAAGGATCATAGATCGGAGGCCTAGTCTTAGTAAATGCAGCAGAGAAGCTTGTAAGGGCTACAGTATAATAAAGAAGTGTTAGAGTTAATCTGCTGCTATCCGTCTTTATTTTGCTAACCCACTCGAGTGGACACCACAGCACTGAGACTACATTAATCAAAATTTGGAATGACCTGCTTTTCATTGCAAACTGCAGTTATCTTTCTTTACTGATTGGCCTTGACCCGTCAGCTGCATTTGGTACTGTTGACCCTGGGGGTTCTTTCAAAGAGCCTGGAGTACCACATAAGGTTGTCTGACTCTGTTCTTGCTTGGTTTAATTCATATTCTACTCAACATAGCCATTTTATTTCCAGTAGAAATTGCTCATTTAATTGCATTGTAAGTTTTATGGGGTATGCCCCAGGCTGCGTTCTTTATGCCAAGCTTCTCAGTATTTATATGTGGAATGGTGGAAAAGAAAAAAAAAAAAAAATCACTCACTCACAAAGCCAGACCAGTCTTCATAATACCAGTCATTTGCACGGTTTCAAATAGCATACAAAACTGTTTTGGGAATAAAACAAATGTATATGTCACCATCTGAGATTTACTTGACAAATACATTGTTTTTAACTTAATTATGTCATGACAGGTCCATCCTTATTTTATGAATTTAGCAACCCTTTCCTCAATGCTAGTATATATCATGTAGTAAGAGACCTGCACCACAACTTCATATTGAACCAACCCCAAAGCTGGCTGGATGAGAGCTTTAGTACTACAAGCCCAAAGAGCTCATACTCAAGAAATCAGTATTCTTTCAGATAATATTATTGTAGCAGTGTCTATTGAGTATCTTCCTTTGCGAAAGGGATTTAGACATGATATCAACAGTCCTGATTCTTCCCAAAGAAATAAAGAAACGGTATAGTAGAGTAGAAATCTATGTTACTTGTGGTGTTTGCCAAAACATACAGGATTTTAAATCTGATATTGCTTAATCTATTTAATTAGTTAATCTATGTATGAGAAGGTTCCAAATATTATGCCACATAGAAACCACCACTTTCTGGAAGACAAATTGTACTCTTTTAAGTTAGCATTTAAGTTTGCCAGTGCACCTGAATACTGTCAAAATTAAGTGAAACATTACATGACTTAGGAATGTAATACCAAAAGAAACACACAAGGTAAAGCGGGTTTTTTTAATTCATATCTTGAATGAATAGATTATTTCACCAGACAAGACTGAATTTATAGCTCTAAATATTCTACTTGGCAATAGAACTGATACATTAGCTCACTATCATCATTGTTATGAAACTGAAAAATTTACATCTGTCATTCAGGAATAATCTGGACCCTATCATCCAATCAGTTTCGCAAAGGACTCCTTTACCAAGGACCAACTGCAGTAGAATGCTATGCAAGGATTAGAAATCTGTATATATGGATAAAAGTCACAGATTCAGACCCTAGAGCAAAATACTACTATGGCATTGCAAGTAAAATGTATTTATTATAATCATTAGCTATTAACATTTTTGTTAAATTTAATTTGCACTATATCAACCATAATATTTTAAAATAAAAAGTAGAGACTGAAGAAAAACAAATAAAAATAAAATTATGATCAACTTAAATATGTTTACAATATATTTGTTAAAACAGGGGATAGTAATTAAAATGGAAGATACAATCAAAATTTAGAAATAAAGGAAAGCTACCAAAATAGCAAGGATGCAGTTCACTCATAAGTAAAAAAAAGAAAGAAAATAAAAAGACAACATCTCAACATCTATGGAAAGATCAGAAAGAAAACCTGGAAACAAAACACCTCCAGATTATGAACAAATGCAGCTCAATTTTATGACCTAACAATGTGACATTGCAAGTGTATTGGATGTAAGCTTTGGTGGAAATCTTTTAGCCCATTACATAAATGTATTTAAGCAAATTCTATATAGGCTCAACTGTTTTTTTCTGTTGTTGCATACTCTAATTTGATACTAATTCCAGATGAATTAGTACCAATTACCTTATATGTAAATACCATCACAGAAAAGTGCAGTCTGGAATTCATTAAAGATTTACTTGGAAAGAAGACAAAGGGACTTATTTCTTTCCGCAATCTCCCCCCAAGTTCATCAAGCCCCTTTTTCCTTATTTATTTTCCTCTGCTAGATATAATTTTTAAGACCAATAGAAAATAAAAATAAAAAACACAACCATACCAACATTAAGCTATTCTTTCTGCTTAGCTAAGAGCTAATGACTTCTTTCTCTTTGCTGTGCTTCACCTTGACATTTTTCTCCTAGGCAAAGTCTATCTATCCAGCAGTAATTGCTAGGACAGTACTGCCAAAGTAATAAAACAAACCACATTAATACTTAAAACATTCAGCTTAACTGCAGTGGTAGTACACACATTACAGAAACGGAAAATCACAGCTTTTTTTTCAAATGAAAAGAAACATTGCTTTCCACTTTTGATGAATGTCACAAATTACTGATAACAACATGTGGCACCAGAATAGAACTAAGCCAACAGCTGCAGAGATTTAAGTCATTTGCACATTGCTTGTTGTCTGGTATCCAACCCCCTCCACCTCCCGCCCCCGCTGGAAGTTACCATCTTCAGAAAATAATAAGGAGAGGGGAATGTGGGCCTACACTTCAGCTGCTTCAACTTTACAATCCAACATGTTAAGTCATGGGATGTAGGAAAACATCCTCAATTAGCATAGCTGAAGTCATAACCAATCTGCCAGTAGTAAAAACAAAAAAAAGAAAAGTATTCAAATTCAGCATTATGAAAGCTGCATTTTAGCATTTTGCCAGATTTTATTAGAAACAGACAGATATTCTTTTCCTCCCAGGAAGTAACAATGAGCAATTATGCCCTATTTGAATTTTTAAAAATACTCATAATTCTATGGGTATTTACAACCCAATTCCTCCAAGAATAGTTGAAGTGCAGCTGACTGTCACAACAAAGGTAGCTCTAGTCCACTCCTTTTCTCAAATCATCCTACCTCAACTGTGACCTTACAAGATTGAATTGTAATTTAGAAGTAAAAGGTGGCAGTCCTTCAGTGTTATGTGGTAATTTCCTACACAGTCCTCAGCAGAAGCAGGAACATTCAGAGAGCTCTAGGAAAAGCAGCGGTGTCCACAAGAGTCACAGGAAAGCGTGAGACAGTTTTAGCAAGGTCTGAAGCGACTTTCTGCACTGGTGGTACTCACACAGTGGTAAATAAAGTAGGTTCTGGCTTACTAATATTATTTCTGTGAGGCACAAAACAAAGGAACATGGCCCCTGCTATGAGGAACTGAAGGTTTGTGGGACAGTTATCAAGCTAAGAAAATATCTAGCAGCACGTAGTAGGGATATGTGGATCCCCAAAGAATCTGTGTTTAATACCAAAATATTCCATTCTCCTTATTACCCTTCACAGAGAAGAAGTAACACAGCAACAGCTGTTTTGGTCCAGTAATTAGCTATTGTTAAAGAAGCTTGTTCCTGCAGATGTAGACAAGTCATGCTACAAGCTTATGTTCAGTTCTTACTTAAATACCACTAAAGTAAAACACTAATAACACATGAAACACATACAGATATTTTTCATCCTACATATTGCCAATTCCCTCAGTATCCTAAGACCAAAATGCACGTAAACCACTTGGAAACAGAGATGCTTGTGTTTTAGTGTAAATGAGACCTTAGATACTTCACAAAAAGAAAGATGGATTCAAATGATGGACTAAGGCAGATTTTAAAATCACTATTGACAAGATTTAATACAAAGGTCAAACCATGAAAATCTGCCTCTTGCCATTCAAGTGAACAAAACAGAAAAGGAAGAGCTTTAGGCTGGTGGCTGATGGTTTCAGCAGTGCTACAGTGATGTATAATTTAATACTCCACGATGGGCTAATAATACTCTTCTCTGTTCACAGAATCACAGAACAACCAGGTTGGAAGGGACCCATCGGATCTTCTAGTCCAACCATTCCTATCTAACACTAAACCAAGTCCCTCAATACCTCATCCACCCGTGTCTTAAACACCTCCAGGGAAGGTGTATCAACCACCTCCCTGGGCAGCCTATTCCAATGCTCAATGACCCTCTGCGTGAAAAACCTCCTCCTAATCTCCAGCCTAAACCTACCCTGGCAGAGCTTGAGGCCATTCCCTCTCGTCCTGTTCCCTGTCACTTGGGAGAAGAGGCCAGCTCCCTCCTCTCCACAACCACCTTTCAGGTACTTGTAGAGAGTAATGAGGTCTCCTCTCAGCCTCCTCTTCTCCAGGATAAACAACCCCAGCTCTCTCAGCCGCTCCTCATAGGGCCTGTTCTCCAGCCCCTTCACCAGCCTTGTCGCTTTTCTCTGGACTTGCTCCAGAGCCTCAACATCCTTCTTGTGCTGAGGGGTCCAGAGCTGAACACAGGATTCAAGGAGCAGTCTCACCAGTGCCGAGTACAGAGGGAGAATCACCTCCCTGGACCTGCTGGTCACACCATTTCTGATACAAGCCAGGATGCCATTGGCCTTCTTGGCCACCTGGGCACACTGCTGGCTCATGTTCAGTCGGCTGTCGACCAACACCCCCAGGTCCCTCTCCTCCTGGCAGTTTTCCAGCCAGGCTTCTCCCAGTCTGTAGCTCTGCTTAGGGTTGTTGTGCCCCAAGTGCAGGACCCGGCATTTGGCCGTGTTAAACCTCATGCCATTGTACTCAGCCCAGCAGTCCAGCCTGTTCAGATTCCTTTGCAGAGCCTCCCTACTCTCCAGCAGATCAACACTTCCACCTTCCTTAGTGTCATCTGCAAACTTGCTAAGGGTGCATTCAATGCCTTCATCCAGGTCATTGATGAAGACATTGAACAGGACTGGACCTAGCACTGAGCCCTGGGGAACACCACTTGTCACTGGCCTCCAGCTGGACTTAACACCATTTACCACCACTCTCTGGGCCCGGCCATCCAGCCAGTTTTCTACCCAGGAGAGTGTGTGTCTGTCCAGGCCAGAGGCTGACAGTTTCCGCAGCAGAATGCTGTGAGAAACTGTGTCAAAGGCTTTACTGAAGTCCAGAAAGATCACATCCACAGCCTTTCCTTCATCCAGCAGCCGAGTGACTTTGTCATAGAAGGCAATCAGGATGGTTTGGCAGGACCTGCCTCTGGTAAACCCATGTTGACTGGACCTGATCACCCGGTTCTCTTGCATGTGCTTCATGATAGCACTCAAGATCACCTGTTCCATGACTTTCCCTGGCACCGAGGTCAGACTGACTGGCCTGTAGTTCCCCGGATCCTCCCTGCTACCCTTCTTGTAAATGGAAACTACATCAGCCAGCCTCCAGTCCAGAGGTACCTCCCCAGTCTTCCAGGACTGCTGGAAGATGATGGAAAGGGGTTTGGCCAATACATCCGCCAGCTCCCTCAAAACCCTAGGATGTATCCCATCCGGCCCCATGGACTTGTGGGTGTCCAGCTGGCCAAGCAGGGCTCTGACCACCTCCTCTTGGACTATGGGAGCCTCATATTGCTCCACTGTTTCCCGGGTATCTACACAGAGGGAACAGCTTTCTCTACAATTAAAGACTGAGGCAAAGAAGGCATTAAGTACCTCAGCCTTCTCCTCGTCCTCTGTCACTGCTGTTCCCTCAAAAAAATAACGCTTCGGGCCCCGCGGGACACTCAGCTAAGAGCATCGAGGGGGCGCCGAGAGGCAGGGGCTGGGACAGGTGGTGGCTCGCCTCGCGGCGGACCGCCAGCTCGATCCCAAGATCCAACTACGAGCTTTTTAACTGCAGCAACTTTAAGATACGCTATTGGAGCTGGAATTACCGCGGCTGCTGGCACCAGACTTGCCCTCCAACGGATCCTCGCTCAAGGATTTAAAGTGAGCTCATTCCAATTACAGGGCCTCGAAAGAGTCCTGTATTGTTATTTTTCGTTCCTATCACAAGTTTTTGCAATAATGGTCAAGATTTGTGGTTTCCAGCAGTCAGCATGGAATATTGCTTTGCTGTTCCAGGCCTGACATAGTAGTCTTAGTTTCCCACTGAGATGCACTATATAATTGCATCAGACTGTCTTCTGAAACTCTTGGAAGGATGTTAAACTACAGGAAAAAAAAAAGAAAAGAAAAAAGAGGGCAGGGGAGTGGGGCAAGACAGAGGCTTTGTTTGGGCACAGGGCTACAGAAAAAAACGACCCCATCCTAACTGAGTTAATCCCACAGCTAACTTCACAAATGGGTGGGAATAAAAGCAACAGGTGTACTAGAGGGCTAGCAGATGTCCATATAAGGACATAAAAAGCTGTTAGTTCTTGCTTAGATAAAATGGTAACTCTACAAAAATTGTGAGCTGCACGTTTTTTACACTTACATGTTACAAATATGTTTCCTGATTTTCAAATAGAATATTATATACTGGTAGACACAAAACCAAATTAATCTAATTTTATCCTTGGAAATCCCGTGGTACAACTACAGCTGATATTCAAAATGGTGCAGCCCTCCTGATTGACTAAACTTAGAAAGAAACTCCAGAGTCACCAAGTCCCAGATGATAGTTGGGTGAAGCTGACTCATTTATCTGCATGCTTTGAGAACAAGTCTCTGAAATGGCACCCAGGAAGAATACAAAAATTACCTCAGCCAACATAAAGTGAAGGAATGTAATCAGACAAGAATCTGATTTTATAACTCTGAAGCCCTTTATCCACAAATTTTTGTGTGCTTTGGGTGGGTTGTTAGACATTTTATTAAATCCCTCAAACACCACAAAATCAAACTGTATTTTAACAATATCTGGTAGAAGATGTTGTAACTAAGTCTTCTGACATCTAGGTAATGCAGATTGATGAAACATGTTAAATGCAGATAATACAACAGTGTTAAGGCTGCAAACATTAAAAACATACTAGTTTTTGTGTTACATTTCATCAAGAGTGGTCAGTTTCAAGGGAAACTCCACAAAATACCATTTTTCCTGTCTGTCATTTCTCAAAAAGCAAAATAGCAGCATTTTAAATCAGGATTGTTAACTTACACAAGGTAACTTGTTTGGAAGTTATAGCCTTAAACATTAATACGTTTTTATGAATTAGATAGTTGACCTTATGTTAGATTTCTTTTGCATAATCTATCTGCTTATATTACTATCCTCTTATTAACACACATGATTAATTATATGGCCAATGAATTCAAATGATGTGTGTCCCAAAGGCAGAAATGTCATCAGGTTATGTATTGCCATAAATATTCCCACTACTCAGCATTTTCCAACTGTGTTTATTGCACATGACCTACAATATTTAGTAAACAAGTGTGTGCAGCCATTTCCATGGCAAATACTCCAGCATTACAGGGCATTTTTAAACTCATAACAGTTTTCCACAGAATACGTCAGTTCATACAGCTGAGGTCTCTGAATGTAGAATGACTAACTGCTAGCTGCAATGTCCTCACCCTTGGCTATATTCTCCCAGCAGTTTCAATATATTTCTCTTAATTAAGTAATTTAATCAGCCACAATGAGTAGATTGGTTCTTGACATTCTCTAGAGTTTTGTTCTACTTGCTCAGAATCTCCATTGAACTCCTGGTATTGGCCAGTACAATCACTTTAAATATAGTGACAAATAATTACGAGATACTTAGCAGAAACTATTATAATGCTTATTATATTGGTTTGAATTATAACCATATGTATTTTAGGGGCTAATAGTTTGTATTTAGCAATATCTATTTCTAGCTGAATACAAATTTTTTGTGCTAGGAAAGGAAAAAAAAGAAAACTTGTATGGAATTAATTATGAAATCTTTATGATGTTTTTAAATCAGATACACCCTAATGTTCCAAATGCAAGCATTAGTACATGTGGTATTACCCTCTGGAATTTAAATTGATTTTGGCAGCTTTTGAAAGACATAACCTTACTCACATATGTTTCATGCTATGTATCAAGAACTGAACATAGGCCCTTGCATCACAATAATCTAAAAATCGCAAATACATGTTATAAACAGAGCACAATGTTTCTCAGCAGCAACAGAAAGAAAATAATTATGTAAAAAGTCAATTCAATGCATTTTGGAATATCTGACTTACTAAGGGGATGTTACACTTCAAAGTGCTGTATAGTTTACAAACAGATTGAAACTTAGCATGCCATCAAAAAGCATTATCCTGAAAGCTTCGGTATTGCTAGGGGAATAAGTACACGAAGGGAATAAGCTATATAGCTGTATTTTTTTAAAAATCCTGTCTGTGACAGTCATTGGCAAAGTAGTTGTTAGAGTAGCTACAGCATATATTAGATAAGCAGTTAAAATTATGTTTGTTATAAATCACAGTCTAAAGAATGTGTGCAAATTCAATTTAGGAAAAAAAAAGTGAGAGGCTTTCATGTTTAGCAGTCAGAAAAGGCATTTTGAGCCACACAAATCCAGTGCCAGATGTAAGGCTAACTATTGGCTGAACACTGACCATGTGTTTAAACCATGCGGATATGAAAACCCCTCCCACAGCCAGATCTGCATTGCAGTCAAGGAAAGAACAAGATTTATTTCCCTTGCCCTACTCTCTTGCACAGATACGTAGGCAATCAGGAAATCCACCTACAGTTTCCCTCCTTAATATAATAAAATTCACTAAATAATATTATTTAGCTAGTTCTATAATTACTGCTAAATAGTGTTTTCCAAATCTTTGTAAAAAAAGAATGAACACTGAGATCCAGTATAATCATACATTATTTTTCAAGAATAGCAGATATTACCTGCTATGTCCTCCATTTTTCTTTTCTTCTGCATCTCAAGTTTTTTCTTCCTGTGTAGACAACATGAATCCAAATGAAAAATTATCCTAGAAATAATATTGTATTTCTTACTTTTTCCAGATGTGGTGATTCTATCAGAAAAATTTTAGCATGGCTTACTCCTCATGCACTGGCATTTCAAACACAACATATTAAATTTCATTTTACCTGGAGTTTTTCAACTATAAGTGGCTATCACACTCTCTTTTTCTCCTGGCAATACATATACTCGTTTTTATTTTATCTACATTTAAAGAAAATGTATGTTTGCTAATACAAAAAATCTAGCATAACTTTAAGAAAGCCTTAAATATAACCTAGGGCCTTGTGTAAATCAAGCAGCATAGAATATTAAGCACACAATACTTTGTCTCAAGTAAGCTCCTTAATTATAATTGTTGACATTTTAACATGACACCCTTACACTTTGTCTAGGGCATAATGTTCCTAGTAACAGAACTCTGTCTGTTCTAAGATCTAGACAAGAAACGTGAAATTCTTGTCCAAAAAGTTATGGAGCCAACTACATTATAACAGCATCTCATCAAGCTACCTTCTCTTCCATGCGAGAGGTGCTATTGTTTGATTAGATCGAATAGCATTCCACATGCAGACTTTTTGCTTTATTTTTTTTTCAGAAGGGTTCAAGCAAATAAAATATTAAGAAGAAAATTCACATGAAACGTAGAGCAGGTTATGGTATAAAAATAGTCTAATGTGCTCAGATATAGTTTATATCCAAAGAAGAGCAGAGCTAGTGGGAAAATATGTTTAAGAAACCATTCATTTTTATAGCAATCCAAAATGCAGGATTATTTTCTACATTATATATCTGGTATAAAATATTCTAAAGAATAAGCACTTAGAGAGATACAATTTGTAGAAAAAATTAATCCTGTGCCCCTGAATGAAACCAAAATATATAAAGATTATTTTTAATTTACCTAGTTGCTAATTGTTTGATCTCTCATTTCCTGGATCACAGGTCTGAGGTGTAGCTCCTGAGGAACGTAAGTTATGCAAAATTGACCTAAGGTCTCTGACAGACTGAGTCTAACGCTCATATTATACTTGTAAGAGTTTGCTGTTACTTCCCAAAATGTTTGCTGGAGATTACTCAGCCTGTATGGGGCTGGTGGACAAGTGTGTGTTGTTTTGCTTCAAACTAGCTCATGGACAGACATATTACCTCAAACACATCTTTATCAATTATTTAAGTTAATACAGAGACTGTAAATTGAAGCGACTGATGTATCTATGTGCATTCAGTGACTTCCACAAGAAAAAAAGCAGAGAGAAAGGGGAAATACTATCTCAAACCATAGCAAATATGTCCTCTGGGGAGTGACAGCGTTCTAGGGCAGAAGACCTTTGAACTGATACAATCTGAAGTGGGAAGGGATTTGTTGTTTCTGGAGAGTGTTTATAGAAATGTATGTGCTTAGATATGGTTATATATATAAAGAGTATTAAAAATTTCTGAAATAAAGCAAATACTATGGCATAATAATATGACTAATTATGATACCAAGAATCACATTAGTGGTTCTGTGTACTTTTTAACTAATGAAGGTTTTCAGGGACCCTGCACCACACAGAATTGCCAAAATGTTACAGACTTTACACTAATATATTATTCTGTCTTTGTTCAGTGAAGCTCAGCAACTTAAATCAAATTCAGAGGTGAAAACAATTGTTTCTTAATGAAGATAGCAGAAGCTGCAGTTGCTTGCACAATACTCAAGTGTCTGCAGTAACACTTGCCTATGCTTAAATAGACTATATTTCTATAACACAGAAAAGAGAATTGAATGTTAAAACAATCTTTTGGCCTGAAGCTCACATGAATTATACTGCACATAAGGCTTCTTATATAAAAAAATTGTAGGTTTTGTCCTTTTCAAAGCATGAAACTTAAAAACATTCAAACCAACTGCATTTGCAAAACTACCACCACAATACTAAACATTAAGGCTGAGTTCATTTGTTTCTGCAGTCTGAGAGGCTTAAGGAAAATGTGTTTGGTTCACTGAAATGGCTCCATTAACTGCTCTGGAGACTAGAATTCATGATCAATTTCATATTTTCATCCTAATCTCTGTGTAACACTAAAAGAAAAAAAGCACTAAACTTTGGGCAATTTCACCATTATTTATGAACCCAAGGACTCACTTCACAAAAAAATGCCATATAAGAAACAAGCAATAAAAACCACAAACAAGCCCACAACAAAAAAGGATGATGAAGAAAACCTTACATTTCTGCCACATAAATATATAAAAGTTAAAAAACTTTCCCACTTTTTTTTTGAACCAGATAGAAACTACCATTTCCTTGGATTCCAAAGAGGAGAGCACGCGTTTGCAAACACTGCTAGCAAAAAACAGAAAAGCATGTTAGCCATCTGAACAGATCACCGATGCTGTATCTGCTACAAAACTACACCTGACTATGAAACTACATCAGCCAGAATAGATACAGGTGTATTAAATGCTACATTTTCTCTTAAGGAAACAGATGATCCAAAATAGAAAGTGATATTCTACTAGACAACAACCAAACTAAAAACACTTTACAAGCAGAAAATGGTTTGCCTGAGATCAAAATTACATTTTTTTCATCTAAGACCTCAAACTTGTGGATAATTTTCACCAGCAATTGTGAATGTAAAATGTGCATCTTCCTCAGTTATTGGCCTGTCTTTTATGTCAGTGCAGTAAGCACAATAATATAAAATTACTGCAACCTGTAGAATTGATCACACATAGGAGCAGAAGATCATGAACTGAAACTATAGAATTCAAATGTGATCTGCCTATGGCTGTGCAGCCAAATGAGACTGCAAGATAATCAGCCTCTGTGACTGACACTAACGAATGACAATCAAACTAATAAAGACACGCTATGCTTCAAATTTAGTGAGGCAGCTCCTGTATAAATGAGCGCCTTTGAAACTAAGACATATTTAGCCAGTACTGTTGTCCATCTTACAACATTATCACCCCATGGGTAACAGGGGCAATAGAACAGCAACATAAATGACACATATGTGAATAATTTTATTTGAAGTAAAATGTTTAATTGTGTGGTTTACTTGATTGGGAGAAGGAATATGAGAAAATGTTGGTTTGGGCCTCAATTGAAAGAATATCTGGAGGCTGCTGAAATTTTCAGTGTTTTACTTTCTAGGAACTCACCTGCCCTCTCACAGAGATCAAAACAGAAGAATAATCTGATTTTTTTGTTTAACTTCTGTACCTAATAGGAGTGAGAACATTTCAAAATCTGTTAGGAATTCCTCTGCATATTAGGAAAATTCCCCATAGTTAGGGAAATCGAACAGACTTTCTCCCTTTTGCATAAATGAAGGCTGCTGATCTGAAAGATTGTGTTTTCCTTTTTATATTTCTTTTTCTTTTTTTCTTGGTAGGAACTGCAAGCTAAAGATGTAAGAAATAGAATCAGTGACTAATACTAAACTTACAGTAACTCATAACCTTTCAGTTGAGCATTTCACGTCAGGGGTACCCCCCTACAAACCTTTCAGTGAAACGACACGAATTGGTTCACACTCCTTTATATAGCATAAGGATATTTTTAAAGAGGTGTGCCAACATCTCCTGCCTAGGTTTGGTCATTGTGCGGAAACGGCTGCCTGCATTGTGGGAGGATAGCAAAGGAGAAACTTTAAGAATAGTAAAGGAAGGATAAATCATTTTGTGAAGGGAATGAATTAGCTTAAGCAGTAATAATAATAAAATCTTGGTCTGCTTGCAGTTAGAAAGACTGTGGTTGCAACAGGAGTTTAGCTTGTTTACTGGTTTAAACAAGGAACAAATCAAGTATTGGAAGGACAGTCCCACAGCAGGAACAAAGGATGGACCTAAGTTCTCCAAGAGGACACAGTGAGGAAGGAGAAAAGAGAAAGACCATCAGAGGCTTCCAATGTGCATACAAGTGGGTGAGAAACTAAAAAAGTTCCTGGAAAAGCAAGACATGTAACATGTTTCTGGGAATCTATATGTACATGTATGTTTAACCAGTATTTTCCGGAATCTAAACGAGTACCTATGTTTAACCAGCAGAGAAGTCATGTAACCAGCCTCAGCAGTCAGACACGAGGTAGGTTACCCCATGTGTATCCCGGCGCCATTTATTGAAGGAATACCTGTTTAATAATCAAATTGGCATTGAGTTTGGTTTTTCACGGCATCAGTAGCTTTTTATAATACTCATTTTCCTGACAAGGAAAAACCTGTTCCGTGCGCAGTTAACCGTGCGTTATTCTGTGCTAAGCACAAGACCCTTTATGTGAACTCGCTGTTCAGGCTTAAGAGACAAACACCATTAGGAGGCGACGCCCCTGCTCGGGGACCTATGGAAGAGCTCGCAAACCGCATTGTTCGGGCGCATGTTGGTTTTGGAGCAGTAGCACCGAAACCGCGGCCCCAACAAAGCGAACCCCGACACGGCCTAACCACGCGCTCACGGCCCGCGGGGCCCCCGCCCCTGCGGCAGAGCCCCGGCGACCCCGCGCCGCCGCGGGGGCGGCCCCTCGAGCGGAAGGGGCGTGGCCGGCCCGTGCGCAGTGACGGGCTCGGACCGCCACC